>JARHVA010006398.1:510000-925425 GCA_037957365.1 Torreya grandis
CACACCATAGTACTAGGCCAAAGCAATCAATTTTTATTGCTACATTTATAATAAGGTTATCTCAAAATTTTGAAAAGGCATAACTCCCTTTCAACCTTGGTATAGTAGGAAAATTTTAATTAATCATTTTAGAGTCTTTAAATCTCCAACTATAGACCATATACCTAATAATAAATGCACTTGAATATTTTTAGGTTATCCAGATGGTTTCAATGGGTAACCCATTCTTCATTTGACCACACATGAACTAATCATTGAGATAAATGTTCACATTCAAGAGATTTCTACAAACTCAACACTTGATAATTTTCCCACTTTATTGGACTCACCTAGATTTGAGTCAGATGATTCAGATCAACTTGAGCACATTCTAGAGATTGAGGACACTTATTCCAATTATAATATAGATAGTAGTGATGGGGACTCATCTCCATCCAAATCTAACCACACTTTAGATGATGATGTTTTTATACCTAACTCATCTACTTATGGTATTTTTTGGAATAGATAGACACTACAAAGTGTAGACACATGGGTTGTGGATCCTTCAAATGATAGGAAGACACATTTAGAGTTTCATAGTCGTCCACATGATTTCTATGTCTCTACTTCATATCCATATAATTTTTGAGAGGCTTTAGGTATTCCAAAGTGGGATTATTCCATGCATGAGTATGACTCCTTAATCATGAATCATATTTGGGATTTGACACTTCTTCCTAAGGGAATAAATATGGTTTAATGTAGGTGGATATATTAGACCAAGTATGTAGCATATGGATCCATTAATAAGCTCAAGGCATAGTTGATCACAAAGAGTTTCTCATAGGTTCTTGTCATTGACTACATAGAGACCTTTACACCAATCACCAAAATGAACTCCATTAGATTCATACTTATTATTATTATAGCCAATCATGGGGATATTCATTAGATGGATGTGAAGAGTGCCTTTTTTCATGGTGATATTGAGGAGAATCACATGGAGCAGTCTTTGAGACTTGTTAAGGATTATTCCCTTGTATGTAGACTTTGAAAATCCATCTATGTCCTCAAATAGGCCCCTTAGGATTGGTACACCAAGATGGATTCCTTCCTTATTACAACAAGATTTAATAGATGCCATTCAAATATTAATGTATATCTCTTGTAGTAGGATGATTCATTCTTGATTATGGTTCTTTATGTTGATGATATTTTGAACATTGGTACCTCTTCATCCATTAAAATGGTGAAAAGGGCTCTTCAAGATAAATTTTATGTTACAAACTTAAGTTTTTTACATTACTTCCTTGGGATTCAAATTTCTCAATCTGACTTAGGTATCACTCTTACACAACCTAAGTATTCTCTCGATTTACTTGATCAGTTTCACATGGCTGATTTTAAGCCAATTATAACTCCCTTTCTATTTAGATTCAAGATTGACGCAAATTTTACTTCATATTTAGTCTATGCTACCTTGTATAGACAAATTATGGGTATCCTTATCTACTTGACACATATCAGACCCAACATATCATTTGTAGTGGGCCTAATCTCCAAATTCATGTAATAATTCCATAAGTTGAATTGAAAAGTAGGTAAGAGGATCTTGCACTATATTCAGGTCACACATATATTTGAGATTCACTATATAGCTATCATTGACATTAACTTGATTGGCTATACTAACTCAAACTAGGATAGTGATATTTAGAATTGTAAGTCCACTTCAGTTATAATTTTTCCATTGGTTCAAGCTTGATTAGTTGTTCAAGCAAGAAACATAATGTTATTTATTTATCATCTATTGAAGTAGAGTACAAGTGGGTTATCAATGTTACCACTAAGATTATTTGGCTTTAGGGGATTCTCACAGAGTTAGGTATCTAGTTTAGATGGCCTACCATCATCTACTATGATAGCCAAATTACTATTTAGATTTTTAGGAATATGGTCCAACATCAGTACACCAAACACATAAAGATTTACATGCACTTCATCAAAGAGCTCATTTATGGGGACATTATTGATATGATATATTATAGACATCAAATCAAATAGTATACATCTTCACCAAACCTTTTGGTGGAGATAATTATCTTTACTTATGGGCTCTTCTTGAGGTTTGAGATACTATGACATCATTTTTAGGGGGGGATTTTTATCCTCTTATTTTATGTCTCTCATTTTTTTTTTTGGTGGGGGGGGGGGGGGGGGGCTGGGGGGCACAATTATTCAATTTTTCTCTTTTTCTCTACTTTATTAGAGATTGGTTTGTATATGGGTACCTCATTAGGCCTAATTATTAGGACCCATTTTTTTAAGCTATCCACCTAGGTTGTGTTTATGGGGGTGTCAGAGTAGGGATTATTTATTTTTATAATATTTATTTATTATCATATTTTTTCCCTCACTTTGGGTTTTCCTAATATCATGGATAAGATTTATTAGGTGTATATTTTGACTAGATGACTAGGAAGTAACTTCCTTGATCAGCTATTCTAGGTCTAAGTGTTACTCCTCTATTCTTAGCTCAGTTCACCACCTTTTGTAGAGGAGTGACTATTCTATTTTTAAGGTTTTTTTACCACATTTTTTGGAGGATTTACTCAAATATCTCCTATATGTACATCTCACTGGTGAGATTTTTTAATCATGAAATATTTGTTTTGCTCATATTTTATCTTATGCAATATTTTCACATATTGGTTTCATTTACTTTTAGCTACATTACAGTGTGCACCTAATTGTTTCATGTGATTGCTCTACTCATGCATTCAACTTATCTAGACCTTAGACTCAACCCCAATAATTGAGACCAATTGAGCCATAAATAACATCATATAATCCAAAATAAATTCATGGAGATAAAATTAATCTAAATTTCATCCCCTATTGAATCAATTGAGTAATTATTTCAATTAGTGATAAAATTTGGACTATTTGAATCATAACATCATATAGTCACAATCAAGTTCATGGGTCTCAAAATCAAATTTGTTCAAATTAGAATATAATTAAATCAATTGAGTAATTAATATTAGATAAATTTGAGCCTTAAATGATATATTATAGTCACAATTAAGTTTAGGGGGCTAAAATTGGACCAAATTCACTTTTTATTGATCCAATTAAGTAACTAGTTCAAATCAATGATAAAATTGGGTTCAATTGAGCCCCAAATAACATCATATACTTTCAATTAGATCAGTTGACTCAAATTGGTTTGAATTACATCTCTAATTAAACCAATAAAGTAATTAGTTAAATTGGTGATGAAATTGGGGTAAATTGATCCCAAAAATAAATTATATAGTCATAATTAATTTTATGGGACTAAAATTGTCCCAAATTACATATTTGATTTAGTAAATAAACTAATTTGTTAAATTAATGATAAAATTAGAGCCAAATACACCCTAGATCATAATGTATTATCATAATCAAGTTAACAAGTCTCAATTTAGCTCAAATTGCATCTAACATTAAACTAATCAAATAGTTATTTACTCGATAATGAAATTAGGGATAATTGAGCCCTAAATCACATAATATAGCCCTAATTAGGTTCACATTACCCAAATTGGCCTAAATTTTATCCATAAATAAACTAATCATGTAATTAGTTCAATCAAGGATGAAATTGAGGCCAATTGTGACCCAAATCATATATTACAGTCATAATTGTGTTCCCAAGGCCCAAATTTGTCTAAATTACATCCTTAATTGAACCAATCAAGTAATTAGTTTAATAAGTGATAAAATTAGGGTTTATTGAGTCCTAAATCACATTTGATAGTCACAATTAGGTTCTTAAAGGTCAATATAACCCAAATTGCATCTTTATTTGAACTAATTGAGTAATTGGTTCAATCAATGATAAAATTAAGGTTATTTGACCCACATATCACATCATATATCTATAATTAGGTTCAAAGTATAAAATTGACCCAAATTGCATCCCTAATTGAACCAATCATGTAATTGATTCAATTTATGACGAAATTAGGGTTAATTAAGCCCTAATTCATATTTTTTAGTTGTAATTAGATTCATCAAGGTTAAATTGGTATCAATCATGTATGTGATTGAATCAATAGAGTAATTGGCTCAATGATCAACTCAATTACATCCAAGTGATATTCAAATCATGTTGTATAATTGTTATTAATTTTAGTGGTTAATTCATGATCAATATCCTTGAGCAACTCTCATTATATATGGGAGATGTAAGGTTTTTAAAATTTAATTTTAACACATTTATAACTTCTAAAAATCTCACCAATAAATAGGTGAGGCTCAATAACCCATAAATTGACTATATGTTTACCCAAAAATGAATAAGTATTGATCAAATTGGATTTTTTTTTAAAATATCTTCCAAATCATAACTATGAAGTTGTGAGACCAAATTCCAAATATGCAAAGTGGCCCTAATGTTTCTTATAAATAGTAATTAATTTAATAAATATATAACATGTCTTTCACTTATTCAGTCTACACTACTTGGAAACCTTAAAAATTAAATAAGAAGTAACACATATGTGTTATAGTGTGCACATGTTTTAGGTTTTAAAATCCAAACCTAAGACCTAAACACACAATAAAATCCATGTTTTACATTGAAAATTAAAAATCACATGAGCTGACCTATATAACATCCCCTCAAATGTGTATAACATCATCTATGTTGAAGCTACTAATGTGGCTTAATATAATCATCCCTTTGCACATGTATCCCCTCAACTCAATTGGGTAAATCCCAATTTAGTAGATCTACATTCATTTCAAAGAAAGGGGGATTGATTATTTTTATGTGACTTTGGTAGGTGTTCCCACCCATTTGAGCCCTAGTTATTTCTACCACTTCCAAAAAAATTGACTCTCCCACTCCATCTCTACAATTTTGACACTCATGGGTGGTGACAGAGACCTCTTAGAAACCACATCATACAAAGAGGTTCAAGAGAAAAATAAGGTCTAGAAGAAACTCAAGAAGGGAGGACTCAAAGAGTTATGGAATACATCACTGAGCATAATGTCATGGTAACCCAAGACTTTATAGTAACCTAGACAAAGTAGAAGGTCACCATGTGAGGCATCAATATTAACATCTCATAGGAATTCATCAATGATACCATGGGTATGTCTTACATAGGTGCCAAGGAATTTAAATACTAGTCGAAGAAGTAAGACTCCCTATAGTAGTTTTTTAGAACAAATGATTTTGTGTAGATTCATAAGAAAGGTTTCTCAAAAGTTGACCTTCCATGTTACTAGCCTAATATCTTCCTTCAAGTCATGCGCTACATGGCTCTAGAAGGTAATTACACTAACTTTTTCACACCATTTCCTACTCCTAAATCACTTCATTGGGTTTAAAATCAGTCTTCCATAATTCTTTCTCAAGTCCCTAGAAAGTGTCATTCTACTTCACCAAGTAAATGATACAAATCCCATTCTCCATCAAAGTCTAATACCCTTGCTTGTTAAACATGATCAAGAAATTTTTGGTCAAAAGGTTCCCCCTAAGGGATCCTCTTTTGAGGAGGAATCCCTAGTGGAGGACCATACTGAGGAATCCCACCTTCCCTTTGAATTCTCCCCCCAAAATAGTTTATCTCAATCCCCCTCTTATGACCTCCCTCTCAAACTTATTTTTATCCCTAAGTATTAACCTATTAAAATTGGGACTCCTATGAGTTTAGCTTAGAAAGGTAAGGCCATAATAATGGATGAGATTGAAAAGAACAAATAATTTCTATAAAAATTTAACTCAAGGGTATAGTAGGTAGGCTTTGGCCTAGATAAGCTTATCCAAGATTGGAATGAACTTCATAGGGTGGTTGAGGCTACTATCCAGACCTATGTCCACTCTTTTCATCTCCCTAATCCCCTACTATGAAATCTCCCAAGGTCTTAAAATTCCCCAGGGATCCCTCAGGGGGTCCCCCCTAAACAAATTCCTTTATAGGTAAAAGGCAAGAAGTGGCCTAGAATGATCTTCCCCAAGGAAGCGACAGAAGGCCCTAGGAATCGTACATAGGCCAAAGTATCAAAATACAAACCTATCATCCCAATGACAGACACTACTATTATTGATGATCCTTAGGAGGGACCTTCCTCCTAGTTTTTTTATAGTTTTCTCTTCTTTTTTTATTCTAAGTACTAGTTGTTCTATTTTTATCCTCTCAGCCCTGGTTGGTCTGTTAAAACTATTGTAATGCACTCTCATTGTTTTAGGTCCCTGTAAAACTTGGATTTTACCATATCAAATAAAAATTAAAAAAATCCAACTTTGGCCTTGATAAACACTATAAATTTCATTGAGATACTTGATGAAAATATGACTTTAACATCAAGAATACTCCTCTTTCTCAATATATAGTTTTTTCAATATTTTGATTAATTTAAGGTTTTTATATTTACTAATTTGTAAGAATTGTTTTAAATGCCACTATATTTTGTAGCTATGCATGTCTATATTTTTTATGTATCTTTTGTTTCATTCATCTAAAATTGAAAAAAAAATATAGGGTGAAAATTTTAGCCTAATTCTATATACATTAAAAACCCATTTTTTTGTTTTTTGGAGGTAGTTAGGTGATACATAGTCACCTATCCCTTATTTATCATTTTTAGAGCCTATTTACTTGTAAAAATATTGAAATATATATTCATTAAAAAAAAATTTAAAAATGTGACAAACTAGACCTGATTCTATATACATTAAAAAACCAAATTCTATTCTTTTGAGGTAGTTAGTTGGGATTTACATGACTAACTATCTATTATGTTTTTTTGTTAAACAAAATTACTTCAAATTTCAGATGTTTAACCTACTTATAGTTCACCATTTTTTTTAAAAAAAATCATTGTTTAAAAACTACATTTGAAAATCTAAAATTCATGTTTTTATAACATCTTCAAATTTTGAGTGTAGGCATCTCTAATAATCCATATAAGTTTATGTTTTTATGAAGAATATGTCCATAAATATCCCCCTTTTGGCACCCTATTTCCATGTACTTTCCCACTAGTTTTTCCTTTCTAATACTTTTTAGCCATCATTCTCAACTAATTAAACAAATATTTGGATAAAATGACATGAAGATTTTGCCTTAAGTGTTTCAATAATTAAAAATGCATAGTGTATACAACAAGGAATTCCTGCCTTCACAAGTGATATAGTATGTGATGAAAATAAATAATTTATATCCATATTTGAGGAAGTGTGAGCCTTTTTTTTCCTTTAGAATCAAATGAAATTATTTTTATATTTCACAAAAATGGTTACTAACATTCACATCATTAAGTTTGTATCAAGCCCAACATTATCATATCATGGTGAAGACAGTGACTTCTACTTGAAACTCATATAATATAACAACTCACAAAGCTTTCACCATGGTGATGTACTTATCCAAAGTTCATGAAAAATATTTTTTTATCTTCTCATTGAAACCTATAAACTTATAAAATAAATACATCCATCCTAAATTTCTACACAAGGTGATATTTTTTAGATTTATCAAGAGAACTATATGGTTTGAATGTTCCTTCCTTACTACAACTCCTCCCATATTTACAAAAATACCTTTATCCTAATTATAGAAACTAAAAATTATTAATGGGGTGTCTAAACTCCTTATCATATCAACTTAAATCAATTTGGGCAAGTGAGAGAATGAGTGTTCAAAATGCTAAGGTAGGGGAATAGTGTTATATTTTATCATTGTTTACAATTCTTTTTAAATATTAATGGGTTTGATTTTAGAAATGGAATGCATTTTTCCCTATTCTAATATTAAAAATAATAATTAGTATGTCATATTTTAGTTGTGCTTAATTTATAATTGATAATAATTACTCCACTTAACTTAATTTAAAATGCCACATTACCTGAAGAGACAAAAATGCAATTTATGGACTTTATCTCTCCAAGTAAAGGTAGAAACTTGTCTTCAAATGTATTAAAAGGATATCTTTGGGAAAATAGTTTGACATAGGAATACACACATCACTTATGTTTTGGTACAACATTGAATCCAAAACTTGGTTTATTGGATGTAAAGGTGGTGTCATGATGCCATTTAAGTGGGTCAAAAATATTAGGTGACTAGATAATGAGTAGTCATGATGTGGAGATGAGATGAGCAATAAATGTCACAAATGAGGGTTTAGAGAATCAGGAACTTTAGCAAATAAGAGTGGCATAGGTTAAAAAAAATTATTAATACCAATAAATAATATTGTTACCTAAATCTCACATTGGTTTAACAATTTCAATTGATGTTATAGAAGATTCTAGTAGCACATGTGTTGGAGTGGAAAAATGTGGTCCTTTATAAAATGTGAACAATTTATGGATTTAATAGTCAATCAATTGAGTGATGAGCACTCATTTATGATAATTGAGATTTAAATAAAAAGGTTTGTCACTAGTACTCATGTATGATAATTTAGAGTTAAATAAAAAGGTTTGTTATCTTGAAATCAACTTTTATAATATCAATAATTTCTAAATAATTTTAATAGTTTGAATTTTAATGGGAATGTTCAACTAAATGGGAAATATTCATTGAAATAAGAAAAGAAAAAAATCATCAAAATGGATCATCCAATTCATGAATGGCCATGAAATAATATAATTCTCACTAATATTTTGTAATAAATAAAATATAATCATAGTTTTTTAAAATAAATCACATTTAAAAACAAATTGGCATCATCATGGTGATAGTGGTTGCAAGGTGAAAATGTGGCAAATAGCCAATACATGAAAAGGTTCATTAAGATGTATCTAAAATGTTTAATAGATAGTGAAAACATAAATATCAAACCATAAATGAGGTTTTTGGAGGAACATGTAGTCATTATGTGAAAGACATAATAAAACATGAGTATTTAACATATGATATACCATAATAATCTATTGGCAAGGTAGGTCAGAATCTATAGTATGTTAGATGGAAATTAGGAAGTTATATCAACAAAAAGTATTCATCTATAGTGTCTAAGAAATAATGTTGTGTCTCAAGTACTATACTAGGAAATTAGCAACATATGGTTGTCCACAGTAAAGGCAAGTTGATTACATAGCACTACAAAAATGTAAAAAGGCAATAGAAGTTTAATTGTGTGTAAATGGTCTTAAAAATATGAGGAATGCAAATGAAAAGCTATAGGAGGGGGTAAATGATTATTAATTTATTTTTTGTGTTTTTTAATTGTGATTAGAAAACTAGATTATTTTTCTAATTAGGACTATCTATTCAATATTTCACCAGCCAACAAGCTAGTTTTTTAGCCAAAATTGTGAACAATGTCTGAGGGTTTTCATTATTGATATACATACATACACACATACATATATATTATGATGACATCATAAAGAATAAATCATATAATGCAATATTTTGAATGAATGTAAACACTTTAAAACTTATTACTTGACATTTAATATGGTATTTATACTTAGTTTAAGGATTTCTAATTTGATAGGTTTCAAATTTGGGAGCTTTAGGGAAGTTCCTCTTAATGTGTAGTGTATTTTCTAGTGGTGCATAGATATGTGCCAAATGATAAAGGCTTAGAATCAATATATTTATATAATTGACTCTTTGGGTAATATTTTTGGAATTGACATGTAAAACATACAAGCTTACCCATATGAATAATTTAAATTTGGAAAACTAGTCATTAAATCATGTGGGGAGACATATGACCTAATTGGACAAGTTTATGGTGATATAACTATGTAGGTAGGTGTGTAACTATCCATAAAGTAGTAACAATGATCTGAGATCAAGATTTAATCAAAGATTGATATTAATTTGCTTAGTAAAATACTAGGAAGGTCTTGTGTAGCAGTAACAAAAATTTGGAAGGTTCAAGCCTATGTATGAGTAAATAACTAAGGAATAATATGAACAAGTCTTGTATATGAGCATAATTCAAGTATGTTAATATTTAGTCAAATTATATATTTTAAATTATCTAATATCAAATATTATTATCTGCATTTTCCCTCCTTTTATTCTAGTAATGAAATTTCTATAGTAAAAGGATATAAGTTGATAGTTAAAGATAACCATAATGGGCATGCTCAACTATGTGTTGTGTGTAGTGCCTTCTTCCATGCAAACCTACAACGAAACATGTAAAAAATAGTTTTTACTTATGATATAAAATATAAATTTATCAACATTGAACATATGTGAAATGAAATATTAAGGAACGAATATACCCATGTTCATGCAAACCAAACTTGTCTTATAGAAAAAATTGAGAATGGGGTGATCATGCCCCATGGATATAGTGTAAAAACATGGGTTTATCTGAATATGCCTCAAAACCCATTTTAAATATAGAATTTCCTAAAATTTAATTCATGCATAACATTATCCCCTTATATTTTATTATATAAGAATGGATTCTACTATGGGTTCCAACGAATCTAAGAAATACCTAAGTAATGTTTAAGAATTTATTTAAATTTTTTGAATCATTTAATGTAGAAAAATTAAATTATTCAATATGAGTAATGTTTTAGTATAATTTTTTTTAGAATGTGCCATATATATATTGCATATGTTACCAATATAATAACTTGCATAATTTGAGTTTGAAGTGTAATCATATATGTGAAAGTGTGAACATATGTCTTGCATATACCCCAAACCTAACAAGCTATGTAATATGACTCAATGAAATCTATGAAATAATTCATAGAATCAATGATATAAAATTCATGATCCTATAAAATCATGATACATTCATTTCATATTCCCCCAATCTATGTCAAACATATCATAATCTAAGTAAAACATGTAATAATCTACGTATAATTATACCATTGTGAATTAATATGTGTCAAATATCTAAATTTTATGTGACTATGAAGGTTCAATATCTAAGACAAGTCATTATATATGCCTACCTTTTGAGGTGAGGGTTGTAGCCTATGAATTAATCATCTGGAAAGAAAGGAGTTGAATTCATCATGTTATATATAAAAAGATATAAGTAGTGTAAAACATGTACTAACATGTGGAGAATATATCATCATAATAAACATAGATCATTTGAGTATGTATAGAACATGTATTCTAAGGCATACAGATGTTATATCAAGATAGATATATAAATGAGAAATGTAGTGAATAGTCAACATAATAATAAGCATTTATAAACTCAGTAATAAGTACACAAAGAATGCATGATATGCACCATGGCACAGGTAAACAAGAAAAAGAGTGTTTGATATGTATCACAACATAATAAGCTCAGTAAACAATCCTATATTTATCCACACATAACTAACAAACTCACACATAATGTCATTGACATGACATATATAATAAAACACACATAATAACACTCAATTTCATGTAAATTTAAAACCATACACAATAGACAATAAAATGTTACACAAATAATAGGCAATCAAATGTCACACCCAAAATAGATAATCAAATGTCAAACATATAATATATGATCAAATGTCACATAAAATCATATTCAAATAAAGAATAGACAAAGATTCACACAATGTAATAAACCATCATGTAGCATGTAACAACATCAATCATGCATAGAACAAACAATGTTAATCCACAATCATTGTTGTTAGGATATTTAATTATTAAGTGGGACAGTTTAGACCCTTAGTCTTCTTTGGTGGGTAATTAAATAATAAAAATTTATTATTTATTAACACGAGGTGAAAAGCTAATGTAAATAAATAATATAATATAGTTGTTTATTACTTACCAATTTATTTTAAATGTTTCTCAGGATAGATAGACCCATTGGTTACAATGGTCAATTCTCTTCATCCTTATTATAAATAGGGTTTCACCCTTACTGTTATTTACATAAAAAATTTAACTCAATAAACTTGGTAACTTGGTGAATTGATATTTACGTGTGTAAAATATGTTGTAAAGAATTTATGAAGATTGACAAAGGGGAAGTGAGAAGAATAAGGTTATGTATTGTAATCAATAGTTTCTGAATTATATGACTATCAACATTTGTGGATCTTTTACCTCTTAGAGGTTTTCTCATATAAATACCTATCATGTGTTTATTGATCTGATTATTCTATGCTTTGCTAATTATTTACATTTTGTATCTCCTATGTGTACATTACATATGGTTTTTAATATTTCATCATGGTATTATAACTAGAGTGAGTGTATAGGATTGGAAAGCTTAACAATAAATTTATATTGAATTTTAATATTAAATTTCAAATCAAATTATTACTTCCAACCCTGTATGGCACTAGTATGATTGAGTAAATGGATATTTATTGTTTACCACTGGTGGAGGTCTGGGTCAACATTGTTAAAGACTTAGATCTTTATCCAAACATCATTCAAGCAGTCCAAATCTCCTTTAAAGCAATTATAATTGGTTTTTTTAAGAATTGTGTTGCCTAGGCATGGTTATACTACCCTGTGGCATTGAAAACATTTAAAAATCATTTTTTAGATTTAAAAAACTTATTTAAGGTTCTAGTTGCATCATTATCGAGTTTCAAGGCATCTTGAAAAAATGTAGACATTAAAAAGGTCATTTTAAGCTTTTGGTAAAAAATAATCTCCACTTAAGATGGCATTATTATCATTATATGGCCTCCTCCCTGAGGAATTTTGTAAAAAAATAGTTTCAAATATTTTAAGGGTCTTATTTGGTGTTTAATATTGATTATTCAATCAATCTTAGATATGAAAGTTGTTTCCAGACATTTTAAAGCATTAGAGACTTCATATGAATTTTTTCAAAGCTTTAGGGGGGACCATAGTACATCTTGATGAAAGTATAAATCTAAATTATACATCAAATTTTTAATTTTGAAAGTATAATCCACTTTGTGGTAAGGATTTAGGAATGTTGGAAATTTTTCATAGAATTTGGTAACCTATTCAAGTTGATGTGAGTATTATGTGCATCTATGAGAACATCATATCTCTACCTAGAAGCGTGCAAAGGTTAGTATAATGTTTTCAGAATTATTTAATAAATATTTATTTTATTGAAATCAAAATTTTCACATAAATAAATCATGGCCTAACTTTCCTTGGCTATTTTGTTTAATTTGAAAGCAAAATTATACATTGATTTACTTTCTTTAAATTACATGCAAGTTATATATATATATATATATATATATATATATATATATATATATATATATATATATATATATAATTTAAAAAACTAGATAGAACAATGTTTAAATATAAATTAGTACATGTAAGTTTTTAACTAGTCTCCTAGAAGGGTTGGTGGCTCTTATTTTTCTAAAACCTTTTAAGGAAGAGGTTTAGTTTTCAAAACCCACTAGCTCTTTCCTTTTTGGTCAAGTTAAAATTCTATGGTCAATTAGAAAAAAATTGATTTGTGTACGGAGTAACTCACATGTAAAACCCTTGTCTAACTTTGACCTTTATTTTTTGAATTTTGACCTAGATAAATTTTTTGTCAAGGATAATCATGTGACCAATCATATCCTAGGTTTTGACACCTTTCAAACATATTTATGTGGCACATGTTTTATTTTGAAGCCCCATATTATAGTTTTTACAATGTTTATAATAACCTTGATTAGATAGTTGTTCAATGTGTGACACTTGTGACACCTAAACTAGTGCAAATTCTTACAATTTCTTGTATTATTTCATATCTATTTAAACAATTATTTTGTGTTTATATTTTAAATTTGTTTTGATATCAAATAAAGTTAGAATTCACATTAAAAGGGTTCAATATTAAGCATTATTTAGTGTTATATTATCATTATTAAAGGGACTAAATGGATTTACCTAAATTAATATTAGATAAATATCAAATACTTAATAGATCAAACTATGATATATTTAAAATCTACATTAAATTAAAAAATTGGCCTAAAAGTTGTGGAACATTATTGTCAAGACTATAAAAACCTTATCAAGATGATTGTGACACATGAGCTTCAAATACATTTCAACAAAAATCACAAGAATCCATGGCAATTATGTTGCAGAGTGTTAAGGATAAATTTCTACTCCATATCGGTAATCAAGAGTCTCTTAGCAATGCTTGAAAACTCTTTGAGTCTATGCATGAGGGCACTCATCTCTCTAATATTATTAATTTGATTATTGAATTACTTTTTTTATTAAGGTTAAAGGTTTATTTTTTACTAAAGGCTCCAATGCCTACAAGAATTTTAAATACAAAAGAAGTCTAAAGGACTCACCAAGACCAAAAGTACAACAAAAAAAATCTAAGCTCAAAAATAGCTACAAAAAGTGCAAATACAGTCTGAATATAATATAAATATCACCAAAAACAAGATACAACCAAAAATAGACTCCAAAAACTCAAATATTCAAACTCCCTTCAACATCTTCCTAGCAACTTTTCATAAGTTTCAGATTAGAATCTATCTAAAAAAACATATTTTCCTTGTTTATGTCTTTAGAACATTCACTACATTGGAGATTCTTACCCTTAGAAGTGATCTTAAAATTTATCAAATATTCCATATGAGACCTTAAATTTTTTAGATTTTGAATACCTTCATGCATAGTTCCTTTCTACAATTTACCAAGTAAGTAATATGTTTCTTAAGCTTATCATTCTCACATTCCAAAGCCCCAACCTTATCCATGAGTCTTTAGATTTGAGTACTACAATATTTTTCCATGTTTTTTAAACTCAATAGTTCATTGTCTTGTTGAAGGATTTTAAATTTTCCTTTGAGAACATAAATATCTCTCATTAACCATCTCATAATATATTTTTGCAAATCTAACTCTTCTTCAATTTTGACCATTTTTTATTTACTTATTACACCTATGAAAGGTGATGAAAAAGTTGTTAATTTTTTTATTAAAATTAATAATACTAAATCTCAATTAGATGGTTGTAATTTTAGTTTAATTCAAGATCAATTATTATATTTCATTAATCAACTTTATATTCATGAAAATTTCTGTAATTTTATTTCAATTATAAATTTAAAGTACCAAACAAAGTAAGATATCCTCGGCATCACTACCTTATTGGTTCTTATGATTCAAGAAGAGAAAGTGATGTCTAATTTTTATTCTAAAGAGAATTATATGTAGGCACTTCTCTCTCTCAACCCTATTTCTAAAAATAATAAAAACTAGAAATCTAACCCTAAAGTTATTAATGGTAAAAAAAGGAATAACAAATATGACAATAAGAATCATAAACTTAAGTTTAATGAAAATTATAATTAGTGTGGTAATTTTTTTCATAGAAGGAGAAATTATTATAAAAATAAATATAGAGTTAACAATACAATTTATAAAAATAACAAAGGTAAGAAATTTAATCAAAATCATCAAAACAACAATCAGGAAGAAAATTCTAATGTTATTGCTTTATATATTGCATTATTTGCTTCTAATGAGAATGAATGGATTTTATATAGTGGTGAATCACACCATATGACTTTCTTATCTAACATTTTATCTGATACTATAGATATTTCTAAAAATATTTACTTATAAAATAATTCATTTTTAGAAACAATAAGCAAGGAAAGACATAATTTGTAAATGTTGTTATTAATGATATTTTTTATGTATCTAAGCTTAAGAATAATTTATTATATTATTTTTAAAATATGAATGATAACTTAATTTTAACTTTTATTATAGATAATTATTCTATTAAAAATTAATTTGGGTTCTCTGATTGTTGAATGTATTCAAAAGATTGGTTTATACATTTTTGTGCTTCTTTTCCATGTTATCTTTCATCACATAGTAAGAATGAATATCAATTATAGAATGAAATATTAAGAAATGTTAATTTTAAAGTTTACATGATATATCTTAGTATAATCTTATTTTTTATCTTCATTTTATCTCTACACGTCATGAAACTTGTGAAGATTACTTATGTGGTCAGCAACATATTAATCTCTTTCACAATAATCATGATACGATTCCTCGCATCCTTTAAAATTGATTTATAGTGATGTAATACCTATTAAAGTTAAATCTTTTAATGGCTATTTATATTTTTTTAATTTTATAAATAATCATACTATAGTGATTTGGTTTTATTTTATAAATGAAAAATATGAAGTATTGTCTAAATTTAAATAATTTAAAGCTTTTGTTGAAAATATTTTTATTTTTTGTATTAATAGAGTAAGATCTAATAATTTTGGTGAATATATTAGTAAAGATTTTAATTATTTATGTATTAGTTGTGATATTCAAATATAATTAACAACTCCCTGTTCTCCTCAACAAAATGGTATTATTGAAAGAAAAAAAATGCACCATTATTGAGATGGCTAGAATAATGTTGCATTCTATAAATGTTCTTAAGTTCTTATGAGACAAAGCCATGAATATTGATGTGCATATTCTAAATAAAGTTCCTAATAAATATCTATATTTTTTACATCAAAATCCATGTATGTTCATGTCATATCATTTACCATTATAATATTTTTATTGTTACTAAAAAAATTGATAATGTCTCAATTACATTTATATTTGTTGCTAAAATTATTGAAATTGATTCTTGTTAAATTCTAGTTAAAATTATATTATAATATATATTTTTCCTAGATAATAAAGTGAAAAAAATATATTGACATTATATTTTCAATTCATATGAGTTAGCATTAAAATCCATTACTTGAATTTCAATTCATGTTTAATTATTGTATTAGTTAAGAAGATAATGTTTAACAAGTTTGAATATTTTGTGTTTCAATTGTTAAGATGTTTTTATTTGATTAGTATGGAAATTTCATGCTAACATTATTATATGTTTCATTCGATAATAAGATATTTTTTGAAATGCAAAACGTAAATGGAGTTTGTGTTATTAATTGGCTCCTCATCATTTATTGTACTAAACATTTTGTTCATACTATCTAAATTTATTTATTTCAGTCTCATATTAGTTTTTTTGAATGATTGTGTATAATTATAAAATTATCCATATTTGATGTATGAGAGGTTACATACCTCAATATTATGATAGATTCAATTTTATATCATTTTAAAATGAAAAAAAACATATTAAACTTGAAATTTTTTTAAAAGACTCAAATTGTAAAAAGATTTATTTCTTATAATATATTTAGTGTTTGACTAATTTAGTATCACATTAAAATTATCATATGTTCATAACATGACATTTGGGCCCACCCATATTGTCAATATTGGAGACTCTAATAATTAAATGCATATAATGATTTATGTGTTACTAGCTTAGTGATCAAAGTAGTGAACTAGTTTTCCTAAAACATAACTTGATTGTTTAAAATATGTTTTACTATAGATAAACGTGTCTTCATTTATCTTTATGTATTTGGTACTAGCCATACTTTGATATCATAAATATAATTCTTGATATACTTTTAATAATGGTGTAGGTGTTATCACTTAAAGAAGCAAAAAGTAACATATTGTCTCTATCTCTTCTACTAAAATAGAGTAGAAAAGTGCTATGGAAGTTGTTAATGAAGTCATATGGCTAAAAATGTTGTTAGGAGAAATTCATTTGGATGTTTATCACAACACCACACTTCATTATGATATCTAAATTTATATTAACTCTGGAGAAAAATATAGTGCAGCACAAATGAACTAAAAATATTGAAGTTCATGTGCATTTTCTCTGAGATAAAGTCCTTAATGATGATATTAATCTACAATGTTATCCTATAGATGAACAAGTGGTAGATATATTCACAAAACCACTTGGTGCCACCAATTTTTATTATTTTTATGCAATTTTGGGTCTCTCAAAGTTTCCATTAAGGGGAAGTGTGCATGACAATGTCACTTCCTAACAACCATGTGTTCCTTCTTATTATCTATACTTATTCTCATTTTAAAGCATTGTAAACTTCATGTGGAAGTTATGTGTTTTTTGTAAACTTCATGTGGAATTTTCTTTTTTACCCCAATGCATAAAATAAAACTTGGTAATAGAGGTCCTTATATTATAAAAAGCTCCAAATATGCTTTATCTGATTTTTAATGAGAAACTATGAGATGTAGTCTCACAATCATGCTAGCCTAGGATTATTTTAAAAATTAGTTTATAGATTATAATTCATTTCATTTAAAAATATTATGTTTGACATGATGAAGGTTTTTAAATCCTTTAATTTTACACATAGTATAATTCTTTTATTAAGGTGACTATGACATTTATTCCCACTTAACATTAAGGAGTGTTAGAATATTTAATAACTAAATGGACTAGTTTAGACCCTTAGTCTACTTCAATATGTAGTTAAATAATAATAATTTATTATTTATTAACACAAGGTGAAAACATTGTGTAAATAAATAATAAAACATATGTTTTTATTACTTACTAATTTATTTTAAATTATTCTTGAGATGGATGGATCGGTTAGTTACAACGGTCACTTCTCTGCTATTTTTATTTACACAAAAAAGTTAACTTGGGAAACTTGGTAACTCTATGAATTAATATTTGTGTATCAAAAATATGTTGTAAATAATTTTTGATGATTGACAAAGGGGAAGTGAGAAGAATAATGGTGTGTATTGGGGTCAATAGTTTCTTGATTATATGAATATCAACATTTGTGGGTTTTTTCCTATTAGAGGTTTTCCAATGTAAATAGTTGTGTCATGTATTCATTGATCTAATTATTCTATGATTTTCTAATTATTTATAATCTAGATCCCATGTGTGTACATTAAATATAGTTTTTTATATTTCATCAATTGTATATGATCATTGCATATATAAAAATCAAATTTCCAATGAAATATAAAGTTAAGTAGTATGAGTCAAAGAAAGCCATGTATAATAAGTGTGAAGTAGCTCAATATGATCAATATAAATAGTCATAAAATGATAAAACCTATGTAAAGTAGTAATATTTTTGTGTTAAGAACATTCCCCAAGTGTAGGAAGGTAGGTCTTAGGTCTACAAATATTTTACATGTGTGTGTCCATGTCATATGTAACATATATGTCCTACATCTCACTCATAAATAGCTTGAAATGTATGTACATACATAACTAGATATATAATGCATTATATATGATAAATAATAATCAAAACATGTAAATAAAGATTACATGTCATGCATAGATCATGTTTTTTTATTTTTTGAATTTTTTTTTTTGATTTTTTTTTATTTTTTTACAATGCTATGTAATGACAACTAATGATCCTGTTAATTAGATGATCACATGTAGGTCATGTGTTAAACGTGACTAATGTTGTTCATCATGGTTGAGTATTTTCATGTATATCTTTGTCATGATTTGAAAATAATGTGGTGTTATGACATATCCATCATGGTCATCATCAACCATATGATCATGTGTATGTTGCATAACACTATGTATCAAAATATTGCGTGGAGCCTAATTAATAATGAGAGAATGTGTATGTGTTAATTTTGAAACATGTGATGGAGTATATAACACTATTATAGGACATGATGGAGTCTGTAATAAAAATCTAATGTAATCAATATTTTAATATAGGTTTTCAAGGAAAATCTATTATCTTACTCTCATTTGTTTAAGTAAAATAAATGTTAGTGGGTTTTTAACTAGTTGTGATAGTGGTGGGAGTAGAGGAGGAATAATATCTTATTGAAGAGGGTATTCATATGGAATACATGAAATTGTGACCACCTTATTTGAATGTAAATACTTCACACATTTATGTAATATAGATAGTATTTCATGTATATCACATATCCAAGGACATCCTAACATTATGTTAAATTCCCTTATACTTAGTAGAACTAATAATAAAATAATGATTATAGTAGTACCCACTTTGAGTGGTAGTAAAATCCTCCTAATAAGGTTATGTTTCCATCCATTCAATCCCTTAACTCTCTTTGTTTTATTCAAAAAGTATTCTTTTTTATATTCAAGACTAGTGAGGAGTGTCATGTTGAAAATATTTTCACTTGAACCATTATTCTAACAATGACTCATCATAATATTCATTATCATCAATCTCTTCCTCATCAAATGTAATAGTGTGTGTGTGTGTGTGTGTGTGTGTGTGTGTGTGTGTGTGTGTGTGTGTGTGTGTGTGTGTGTGTGTGTGTGTGTGTGTGTGTGTGTGTGTGTGTGTGTGTGTGTGTGTGTGTTAGTACAATATAAAGTGTGAAAATAATACCATCTAAATCATGTTCTTCCTCAAATTTAGAAGTATAATAATTTAGTGTAAGATGTGCATTGTTAGTCATATGCACCTAAGTCTTAGGAGTATCTCTTATGTTTCATGATTTGGAAAATGATCGTTAATTATATTCATCTTAGTTATCCCATTAGGTTATGTCCATGACTCATTTGTAGGTGTGTTAAGATCAATTGTGTTATCATATATCAAATCATGTATCTCATGTCACAAATTTATGTATTGATTAGTTGAATGTCTTGTGCATCAACGATTAGTTGAAATATATATTATTTTTGAATCCCTTAACTTAAGGCTTACTCATAACAAACTCATTTTAAGGAGGAATAGATATAAGGTTACACTCAAGTAACTTATGTAATACCTTATGATGAGGCTTTGGTAAATTTTAAAACTACCCCCTTGGTGGAGCTGATATAATAAGATGATTAGTCAAGTGTGAGACTGTGTTAACTGTTGTTTTTGGATTATTATTATTATCACTTTATTTTTAATTTAAAATTGATTTAATTAAAAAAAATCACCAAAATTAGTTGGAGATTCGGACTTATATGTTATCTTATTTATTTTAATAATTTTAACTTCTCTGTCATTAATTATGTGACATAAGTCATCAAATGATTGGAATTTATTAAACATAGTAGACTTGTCTAAGGGGGCAAGAAAGCTTCACTCAAATATAGATTATTATAATTCATTACTATCATTTGAATTTCCATATTAGAGCATGGTCTTGTAACAAGGCACATAATTAATGATTATCTCAATGGACCCTTACTTATTTTTTGAAATCTGAGCATAAGACATCATCTCACTAAGGTTGATTCAAAAGTGTGCTAGAGATTGATCAACCTAAGCAATGAAGATGTGGGATGATCAGAAATGGATATCATAAAACCAACATAAGGCATAGTCCTTAAGACTCAGTGGAAACAAGTTAGTCAATAACTTATCCTTGGATGCAATCCCAAACATGTTGTGTGAAAGGATTGAATATGTTATTCTAGATCACCTTTACTATCATCCAATGCAAGCTTAGGTGACATAAAAATCATTTCTAAAAGACAAATTGAGATCTCAAGAGCTAGTGGATTATGTAATAATGCATGAAAATTAGTGGTATGGCCAAATCTAGAAGAATTTTATTATAATTGTATGTATCTCAAAGATTATTTGCACAAGTGTTTAAACATATAACATATAAAAATGTGTATCAATAGATGGTGTGACATGAATAGTAACCTTATAAGGTACAAAATTATGTTGTGTAGATATAGTCATAGTAATATGAGGAAAATATTGTGTTTTACCTATACCTTAGGTAAGCATCACATGTGTAACCAAAAGTGTACATGTGTAAATAGTATCAATAGTACTAGTCTCAACACCTATCATAGAATCAATACCTCTAAAATGTGTATTAGTGTCAGTAAAGATCTCATTATTCCTAAGATGTGAAAACCTTAGAAAATGTGTGTTCATATAAAGAAATTTAGTTAATTTATCTTCATCAAACTCATAAAATATACTAGTACCATTGATTATATATTCTATTATGATCAAGTGTTAATGAAAAAATGAAAAATCATGTTCTAAGATTATAAATAAATATAAAAATTTAAAACCCTTTGAAAATAAGAAACCCTAAGGAATATAGGGTTTACTTTGCTAAAGATAAATAACATGTTCACTAATAGTTTTATATTTTTTATTAATGTAACCCTAATAGAATAAAACTAATATAATAGTCAAATTGGTTAAGATGTACAATTACTAGACAAATATAAGTATAACTAGCCAAATATAGTAGCTTTTTATTTGCATAAAACACTAGAGGAAATTAATATTTATCTTGTTTTAGGTATGTGTAGGTATATAGTAGGATATAGTCATCAACAATGCTTAGAAAAGGCCACATGAGTGCTCAAATCTAGAAATAGAGTGTCTTTATGAACCTAGACAAGTTTGCACTTCTTAGGCACCTACTTAGTGTAGCATTATCTAATAGGGTGTAGAAGTATCCTATATGCCTATGTTGATCTATGACAATTTTGATTATTATGTATGTAAGACTATTAGACCTCTATCACTAGATGCAAAATAGATTCAAAATCCTATCTAAATAAGAAATGAGTTGAGAAAATTAAGGTATTTGATCCCTATTCTTCCCTACTTCTACATACTACCATTTACAGCTTCCCTAAGTCTAGATTTTAAAGATTTATGATCTCAAAAACAATCAAGACATTCAAGGTCAATCTCATTCTAGAATTCACTTGCACTTGTACCAAGCATGAGGTGGGAGAACTACATCATTATTGATCCCTCCTCAGAGTATTGGTATGTAGGAAACTCTCTTCACAGTGGGGTGTTGAGGTTGTCTAGCCTATCTTATTAATTAATGTACATTGTTAGCTCATTCCATACTTACAAGGAAGATTAGGGTTTTCACACTAAATCAAATATTCTAGGCATAATATAGAGTTCCAAATTTCAATCATGCAAGAATAGAACCTAGAAACATAGGCACATGTACTCACAAAAAATAGGAATAATCCTATAAAGAGGACATTATCACCATTTTCAAGACACTAGAGTAACATGGCACTACTATCCAGGTGGGGCACTACTATCCAATGATGAATCAAACCCAGGGACCCTATTGACATCACTTAGACCTATCCAAAACCTAGTTTTTAGAACCCAAATATTTTGTGATAGTCATTTTATAGATAAGTCTCTATTTGCTTATATTTATCACTATTTTTAGAAAGGCAAAATAAGTTAAAATCTATAATAAATTAGTAGTTAATTATTACATATTATTTAACTGATTTAGATAACTCAACCCTTTAATTTAGCTTAAAATTTACATTTTAAAGCCTTAAAATCTTAAATTATTTTGTGAACTTGACTTAATTCAAATATGATTCAAACCCTAGTTTTCATTAATCCAAATTTTTATGCAAAAAATTAGGGCTGCATATTTATGATTTTCTAATTTTTTTAGACAACCTATCTAATTAAATAAATTGCATATTAGGGTTTCAATTTATTTATATATAATTTAAATTTTTATAAATAAAGCCTAAATTGCAAAAACCCTAACCCTAATCACACTTAGGGTTTGTATCCTTTTTCTATATATACTCAAATTTTACTTCCAAAATATCAGATTTGTTGTTATATTTTATTTTTGAAATATTTCTTAGATTAACATTCTTAAAAGGTTTAAAATATACAAAACTTGTTTCCTACCTTTTAAACAACAATGGAAGAATTTAATAATAGATTTGGTGAAATTGATAAGAAATCATTAAAAGACTTGTTTATAAACATATGGATATACAAGATGACTTCATCAATATTCTTCAAGAATAACTCCAAAAAATAAACAATTATCAATCTTCAACTCACCCAGTTAATAATGTTGTTATACCTCCAATGGGCCAACTCAACTAACACAACCTAAGATTGTAATTCAATAACCATCGATGATAGATACACTACTTATGGCTATTTCCTCCACTCCAAATGTATAATCCCTTATGCATGAGATTCATACTCTATAGTCTAAGGTGTTACATCTAGATAAGGGAACCACTAGGCCATCACATGCCTGATATTTTAACATTCTTTTACATACACCTTTTGCATATCATTTACAAATGAGAGTATATCTCCTATGCATACATCATAGATTTCAATAGAGCCACTAGTGTAGGTGAGGTCTAATCCTACATATCGACATGTACACATACTCTCCCATGAATACCATTACTAGAGAGACCCTTGCATCAGAGATATGTCATAAATTCTAGGGGACCTTCCTTTAATCAGTTTATGTCAAGATCAATTTTATTAGGTTTTAGGGGTTCTAAAAATAAGGCACCTATGTCACCTATAACTTCTTCTATCATATGGGTTCCTAAGACCCTTATAGTTCATAGGGAATTACAGTTAGTGTTAGAGCTTCATATCATCACTAAAAAGGCATATTCAGACACAGATTACTCTACACAACAAATTATGGGATCGTTTTCATTTCACATGGCATGAAAATCATAGTTTCATTATTCAACACAGGTCATGGTGATAGTGTGTCTCCTATGAAACTCATTAGCTAATATGGTTCCTCCTCTTTGACATACTTCCTTCTCTCTCTCGCTCCTTGTACATTTTTTATTTTTATTTTCTTGTACATAGCTTCTACATAGAAAATACAAAAATAGTATAACATGTCAAAATAAAAAAAAATCAAATATTACTTAGAAAACAAAAAATTATAGAGTGTGTGCATTGTTATGGTTAGATTTCTTACACTTGTCAGATATTACATATGTTATCTATCTTAGTATAGTTAATTTTATCATACATTAGATGCTTTAGTTATTCTTGTCAAGTTTTTGCATATTATATATAGGACTCTGGTCCACTACAGTCATCTAGACTTGCTATCATCTACCCACTAGAGGCATATACACTGATCTAGGTTTATTCTTTTGGTATAGCTACGCACTTGAGGACATGTCATACACAGTTGTTATTATTAGGTTTTATCCTTACATTCTATACATTTCATTTTATGCATTGATATATCTTTATTGGAATAATTAATGGTTAAGTGGTGTTATTTATGTACCCTTAATATATTAAATTATATTAATTAAATAATAATTTATTTTATTATTTATCATGAGTTTATCCTTGTGTAAATAAATAATAAAATATATTAAATGACTTTTAGAGAGGTTAGACCCATTAATGAGGTGGTTGGAAATAGTCACATTATAATGGTTAGATTACCTTGCATATATAATAAAGATTTTAGATTATAAGATGCAATGAAGAAAAAGAGAGTTGAGACAAATGAGGAAATGTGGTGAACACATTTTCAAGTTATGTGAAGATTGATCAAGAAGGAGTGAGAGGAAGAAAGACTATATTAGGTACTTGTTAATTTCTCATAATATGAATAATATTTGTGGGTTTTTTACCTCTTAAAGGTTTTCCCACATACATCTTGTGTTGATTTCATGTATGCCAAAAGCTCTTGATCTCATATATAAATCCATTGTTCATATGCATTATTTTGCTCAATTTATCATAGTATCAGAGCTTGCAATGTGTTAATCAAGTGGAAAGGTTGTAGATTGGTCTTGTTGAGATGTGTTCTAGATCATGTTTGCTCAAAAATCCACTTGTCGATCCTATGGCACATTCACAAGAGTGTTTTAGAGCCTCTCTTCATCAATTTTGTGATTTGTGCACCATAATCATTCATTGGCAAATTTGACCAACTAGAGCCATTTTCAAGGCATTTTTAACCCTATGGAGGACTTACACAACCCATGTTATGGTATTCTACATGAGGATTTGGTAAGGAAAAATTGATTTCAAGGTTTTTTTTCTATTTTTTGGCATTTAAATCTATCAAAAAAATCTTTCTCGTAGCTTTTTCTAAGCTTCTTTAGAGCCTTTAAGGCATTTTTTTAAGATTTTCAATTTTCTCTCTCCTCTCATGACTAATTTTTGGGTAGTAAATCTATATTTGGTCTCTCCATTTACTTAGTTTGGTTATTTCTAAATAGTTTTGATCTTTACTTCCCTAATTTGATCTTCTATAGCTCATTTCAAATTTTCTCTCTCCTCTTAAATGCTAGTTTTTGGCATGTGTGAGCTAAAACTTAGTGAAAGATAAATTTTTGGGTAGTAAAACTTAGTTATGTTTTTTCCATTCACTTAATTTAGTCATTTGGAGTCAGTTTTGAGCTTTATATGCCCTGATTTGGCCTCTTGAAGCCTATAAAAGCTCCTCAGCTCTCTTCCATGCACCATACTTATACTTGTACACTTGTGTAGTATAAATAGTCAAAAAAATAATTTTTTTGACCAAAAAAATCATTTTTAAGGGTTTTAGGTGTTTATTTTGGCCAATGCAAGGTGGTTTTGAGCTTTTTATGGCCTACTTTGACCTCCTTAAACTTTTAGAAGCTCCCCTACTACCTCCAATGTGTCATACCTATAGACTGGCATCCCTATGCAGCAGTAACAAATTAAAAATCAATTTTTGAGCATCAAAATTAGTTTTTGAAGGTTCTATAGTCATCAAGAGCCCTATGGAGGATTGTTTGGAAGATCTCAAACCCTGTGGTGGCCTCTTGCAAATTATAGCATCACCTCTACTCTCATGCTTGCATCATACTTATGTTGTTGTTTCCTGCACATGCATAAATGGATATTAATAATTCATTTTAATGTATTTATTAATTATAACTTTTAATAAATACTTTTATTAAATGCATGTGGATGGTGGGTCCCCATTTGTTGAGTTATTTTTTTTAAATAATAATTTAAAAAATTTAATTATTACAGTCGATTTTTTTTACATGCATTTAATATTTTGATTTAAAAAAATCAGAATTAATTAAATACATTTTTAATCATGTAGCTTGCAAGTGAAGTCTTGTATTGGACAAAGGGAAGTTAACTAGTATTTTTTTGGAAAATATTTGTAAATTCAAGGTCCTTAAATCAAATCCTAATTCCAATATATTTTGTGATTAAAATTTATTTATTTATTTTTAAATAATTAGTTAAAATTTTGGTTAATTATCCATGTAAAATCTCACATGTGAAGTTTGTGAAACTTTTAACACCCTTGATTTATCATATTTTTTATCAAAGATGGTCATGTGACTAGTTGATTTTTAGGTTTTTGCACATTTAGGACACATTAAAATGGTATTTAATTTGATTTTAAGCCTCCTTAAATTAATTTTAGTGTATAATTTATCTTACAAAACTTGTGATTTTTGCCCTTGTTGTGGTTCTTTGTGTTTTTTGAATTGTTTTGCAATCAACTAAGTGGCTAGTGTTATTTACTCACTAGAAAAAAAAATTATATTTCAAAATCAAGTATAAAACATGTTAAAAAGTTTTATTTCTAAATATTTTTTGTGTTTATTTAGTATAAAACACAAACATGTAGTGTGAACTTTAAAAGGAAGAAGAAATCTTCATGACTCAAATTATAATAGGTGTTATTTCTAATAAGATATCTAATATTTAGCTAACTTATTATTAGATTATTAGTGAATTCATTTTATGTGCATCACATAACATTCTTGTTAAATTTAACATACTTGATTGTAAGCCTACAAATACTCCTATTGAAGTTGGTGTTAAGTTTGATCCAAAACTTATGTGTGTTAAAGTTAAACCCTCTTTATACACATCTTGTTGGTAGTTTTATTTATCTAACCATTATTAAGATAGATATTTAATATGATGTGGGTGTTTTTCCATATTCATTCAAGATCTATACTTGGATCATTAAAAATTAGAAAAATAGATACTATGGTATATTAAAAAAAAACTATAATTTTTGGTTTATATTATTCTTCCTTTGATTATGATAATATATTTCATTGTTGTGATGCTAAACATACTATGATGAGTCTACTTTTGGATATGTGTTTATGTCTACTATAGTTTCTATCACTTGGATCACTTCATGTGGAAGTTGTTAAATAAGTCTTGTGGTTGTGAAGGATGATAGAAGAACATTGTGTGGAGGTTTCTCATTGTACCACCTTTATTGGTGATAGTCAAAGTTATATAGCTTTGGTGAAAAATCCAATGCAACACCAATGAACTAAAGCCTTTTGAAGTTCATTCAATGTTGGGCCTATCTAAGTTTCCATTAAGGGGGAGTGTGTATAATAATGTCACTTATTAAAATTTGTATGGGTCATGTGTTTCATTCTATCTCTCTATAATTCTTCTCATTATAAATCATTGTAATATATCACTTTATGTGATTTTGGTAAACTTCATATGAAAGTCTACATTGTACCCAATATATAGTAGCATGGAGGTCCTTATGTTATAAAATACTCTAATATGTTTGGTTGATTATTCATGAGAAATTATGGGATGTATTCTCACTATGGACTGTAGTCTCATGATCATGCTAACCTAAACTCACTCTAAGTGGTTTGAGGTCACATAGTGTAATTCATTTAACCTATGGGTATATAGTGCAAAACTTTTAGGTGTTTATGGGTGTATAGTGTAATTTATTTAAAGGGGACTATGTGACTATGGTTACATGGTGTAATACCTTTGGGCATTTATAGTTGTATAGTGTAATTCCTTTAAAGGTGACTATGTGATTGTGGTTACATAATGTAATGCATTTGGGTATCTATCTTAAAATAGTGTATTACCTTCAAGTGATAATGTTTACATATTTTTAATTCCTTTAAAGGTGAATATGGTGTGATGAAGGATGTTTTCTTTGATTATTACCTCCTAAAACTCTTCATGTGGATGGTTCATGAAACATAAGCTCATTATGTTGTCACCTCTTTAAACTCATCATGTGGATGGTTCATGGAGTATATGTTCATTGTTATAAAGGTGATTATGGCATGTATCCCACTTAACATTAAGGGGGAGCATTGGAACAATTAGTGGTTAAGTTTTGTATGCCCAACCCAGTTGTTATACTAGACTAGGTTATCCCTATAGTAGTAATCGACATTTAACCAGGTCCATCTATATCTATCTATGTTGGGTCCATCTATAGATAGATAAACTAGAATCACCCTAGTTGCTTTATATAGAGTTTACTAGGGATTAGAGAGGGGGGGTCAAGGCCTCTATATATAATGGGGAGATAGAGATAGGGATCATTCTTTATGTACCCTTAATATATTAAATTACATTGGTTAAATAATAATATATTTTATTATTTATCATGAGTTTATCCGCATGTAAATAAATAATAAAATATATTAAATAAAATTTGGAGAGGTTGGACCCATTAATGTGGTGGTTTTAAAAGGTCACATTATAATAGTTAGATTACCTTGTCTATATAATAAAGAGTTTATATTGTAATATGCAATAAAAAAATGAGAGTTGAGACAAATGAGGAAATATGGTGAACACAGTTCCAAGTTATGTGAAGATTGATCAATTCCAAGTTATGTGAAAGATTGATCAATAAAAAGTGAGAGGAAGAAATACTATATTGGGTGATTGTTAGTTTCTCACAATATGAATAATCTTTGTGAATTTTTCATATCTTAGAGGTCTTTGCATGTATATCTTGTGTTGGTTTCATGTATGCCTTTAGTCTTGATCTCATATCTAGATCCATTACTCATATGAATTATTTTTCTTAATTTATCAATCTTTATATTGATCATTGCTATTCATTTCTCATATTTTTTATCAACTACCAATATTTATACTCAACATATGTACATCCTAGCATTTACATAGATGTATACTACATAGTTATACATGCTTTCATTTCTAGCTTTCTTAGTTTAGACTTGATTGTGTTTTCTATGCTTATTATATTTTAGGTAATTTCAATATGCTATTGATTTATGGCTCTACACCACTTATATGTTTGTATGCCTTGAACATGTACCCATATCCCTTATGTGTGTTCTTTTGCTTGTATGTCCATCTATGTGGATCTAAGTTAAAATTGTTTGTTGTTTGCATATATGTACATTTAAACATGTCATTATATGTCTTCCATTCTCAAGTTTAGTAACATGTGTCCATGTCCCTTGTATTGTATCCCCTTGGCCTACTTTTATGTGCCTCATGTGTTTTATATGTATGATTTATCGTATGCTTCTTCACCATAATACTTGTCTTTGCTTGTTACACCCATCAATTTTTGATGCCATGAGGGACTTCGTGCATCTACCCTTCCTATTTGGGTGTTGTGATGGACATCATGCCCCATCCCCCTATGTAGATACTCATATTTTTTATTATACATTGATTTTATATATATATATATATATATATATATATATATATATTAACACCCTTGTGTAATGTTAGATTACAACTTACATCTTACATTACCTAGTTATGCTCAAATTATTTTATATTCCAATGTTATGCATTGTATTGGAATATCATGCAGTTATCATACATATGTTCCAACTAACACATTTTACAAAGCGACTTATTTTGAGGATAGTTCTTACACTGGTTATATAACTACCCTCAAAAGAGGGGGAATTCATAGGGGTTTGTCACAAAAATCAATCTCCCAATTTTTTATTCACAAATAATTTTTAGCACATAGGCTTAATTTCATAAATTAGACATAGGTCAAACATAGGTTAGACATAGAAAAAAATAGAGACTCATAAATTAGTTGTCACCTAGATTTCAAACTAGATAGACATTAGTGCTCAAATTGGGATACTAGTGCCACATGGTGATATTATCCTCTACATGGCACTATTGTCTAGTAGCCCTAGCCTTAGGTTAGCCTAGATTATCTAGAACAATACACTAGGTACCATATAGATTTACACAGTGCAATTATAGGTTTGATAGTTATATTCAGATTTTACTCAGATACACTTATTTTAGCTAGATTTATACTAGTTACTTAGATTGGGGCATCATGCACAACATGATCACTTCCACATTAAATTGATATACATAAATACAATTATTACATACTTAGTTCATAATCAGTATACTCAAATATTAGATTAGGGTTATGTGTGTGGCACATAGTTTCCATATGCATAATTACACATAAGTTGATCAAATGGAATGATAAAATTCATGCCATTCTCTATGTTTTATAAAATTTATATCATATTTTAGGTTTTCACCAATTTCATTTTTTACTCCATCTATAGTGGTTAGCATTCATGAGTGGCCTAAAGATGCCTAATGTACCCAAGTGACCACAAAGTTAACATACACAATTAGATACACCTAGTTAGATACTTTCATTACTTTATGTAATTAAATTTTAGATGTATCTACTTCACACAGGTGGGTAATGATGGAGTCATCAACTACTTGAGTTCTCTAGCCACCCACATGAGAGGGTTAGACACACTTACAATATTACCCAATCTATTCACAGATCATGATCCACCAAGTAGGGGTGGGCAATGATAGAGTTAAATATGGATTGAGTTCTTGAGCCACCCATATATGAGGATTGAGCAAGCTATTATCTTAGTCTAAGATATTCAATTATTTTATCACTATTTATGCTCACATACCTAGGTTTTCACCAAGTTATTTCATTGGTTTGCATACTCAATGAGATATATTCATTCCTTTCCTCTTTCTTATCTCTTTACTCAGTTACTTTATTTAGCATAGTATTTTGCTTTCGATAATATCTTAATTAAGGATTAACTTTTACATGTTTCATTACAAGTCATTACTTTGTATAATGTTTCACATATGTAGACCTAGTGTTACATACTCAAACTCAGCTACACAAGCTTCACTTTCTAGGTAAGACTAGGTATGCTTTTTTTTCATTTATACTAGTCATTTCATTCTGTTGAATTTTTGGAATAAAGGGGGAGGGGGAAAATGTAACCACCTAAAATTGGTATTTGTATGCTAAGAGTGTTCCTTGAGACATCCTATTCTTAGATTATCCCTAGACATATCCTAAATTTTTTATCACACCTTTCTATCCATTGTACAAACCACATACATCTTTTGTTAGCCCAAACATAGTTCAAAAAATACATTCCCAAATCCCAACCTAGTGTGCCCAGTAGTCTGCCAGTTGGACACTAGTGCCACATTAAGGACACTAAAGCCACATGGAGCTAGTATCCCTAACTTGGCACTAGTGTCCCTTGTACTAACTCTCCTGAAAAGATATATTTTCAAACATGTGCCCCTCCTAAGGTTGACCTAAGTACATTTTATTATCTATAAAAGTTATGAATCTCTATAAATACAATACTATTAGACCTATATCCAATAGATAGAAATAGATACAAAATTCTATCCAAATAAGAAACAAGTTGAGTAAAATTAAGGTATTTGATCCCTATTCTAACCTACTTCTACATACTACCATCTACAACTACCGTAAGCCTAGATTTCAAATATTTTCAATCTCAAACACACTCTAAGCATTCAAGACCACTCTCATTCTAGAATTGACTTGCACTTGCACCAATCACTAGGTGGAAGATCTACATCGAGATTGATCCCTCCTTAGAGTATTGGTATGTAGGAAATTCTTTTCATAGTAGGATGTTGAGAATGTGTAACCTATCCTACTAACTAACACATATTTCCAACTCATGCCATACTTTTAAGAAAGATTAGGGATTACACACTAAATCAAATATTTAAATCATAATATAGAGTTTTAGACTTTGTGCATGCAAGAATAGAACCTAGAAACATAGGGGCATGTGCTCCCAAAAATAGGAACAATCCTACAAATATAACATTAGTGCCATTTCTAGGACACTAGAATAATGTGGCACTACTATTCAAGTAGGGCGCTACTATCTAATGATGAATCAGACCTAGGGACCCTATTAATGACACTTGGACCTATCCAGAACCTAGATTTCAAAACCCAAATCTTCCTTGATAGTCATTTTCTAGATAAGTCTCTATTTGATTATATTTATCACTATTTTTAGAAAGTCAAAATCCATAACAAATTAGTGGTTAATTATTGCATATTATGTATCTAATTTACATAACATATCCCTTTAATCTAACTTAGGTTTTATATTTATAAGACCTTAAAAGGTTAAATCAAATAGTAAGTTATTTTAAAGAGTAGTTTGGGTGATGGAGGAAGGGAACTAATTCAAAATTCAACTTTGGAAAGGTGTAAACTTCATGGGACTTACATGCTCATCTTCTTCCACTTATCTTCTAGATTCAAATCATTGGGCTTGTTTTACCAGTAATATTTCAACTACATCCTCCTCTAAAAACTCCTCAAACACTGTTGGATGTGGAATTACATGTGTTCTTTTATTGTTTGTAGTGTCTTATGTATGAAATGAGAAATGCATCAAATCTACAAATTAAACCTAGCTTGAAGAAGATAGATCCTACTTGCACTTCTAATTAGGGATCCATTAGATAATCAGGGTCATGACCAATATGGATCTGCTAGACCTATTGAGGGGATATTTTACCATAATAATATCACTAGGGAGGGTTCCAAAGCCTTCAGTCAAGAAAAACTATGTAATAACCCTAACTAGATCTTATGTTTTCATATTTACTATACTAATAATGGTTGACAATTTTGCCCCCATAAGGATACTATTTAGAACTTTATTATGGTGCCAAGTCTATCTTGTGAATCAGTTTTGGGGTTCTTAAATGTGCATTTACAGCCACCCAAGTGGCCATCTATAGCCAAGTATAAGTCAAATAGGCCATCTACAGCTAAGTGAAGTTTAGTCATTCAAAGGTTTCCAAGGAGCTATCTTGATTAAATCCAATGCAATGTGCAAATACAGCCATGCAAATGATGTTGAAAATGTCTCCTATAGCCATGTAAATTCTAATGGACTCCTATAGCCATCATGTAGACCATACAGTTCATTCAAAAGGAGGACACATACAGCAATTTTAAGAGGGTTTTTCTCCTTCTAAAAATGTCATCTATAGTATTTTGAAAGGGTTTTTCTCCTCTTCTAAACATTATGTATACCTAAAATCCAAGACATACAAGCTATAAGATCATTTATTTTGTCCTCCCAAGGATGTTTTTGGGCTATAAGATGTGGACTATTTCTTTGGATATTTTGTCTGAGAGAAAGAGCTCTTAAAGGACTATGTAAAAGTCAGAAAAAATGACTAAGTGGTAGTTGTGCAAAGTTTATTTCCTTCAAACAATTTGTCCAAAGGAAATCAAGAGAAAGAATCCATAGAAGGGTGTTAGACAATAAGTCTAAAATAATTTGGGAAAATTTTTCCAAAAGGCCATTTCACAGCCAGAGGGATATTATCAAAGTTTATTTCCTTCAAAATTTTGTTTGAAGGAAAAGGAAAAGCATAGTTGAAAAGAAATGAAGGGCACTTACACTTCAAGAAGGTCTAATTCAAAATTCATGAAGGGTATGTACTCTTTGGGTTCGTTCACTTTATGCTTCTAAAGACACTGGCAGTTTTCTTGAAGGGTATTTGCCCTTTGAGAAGGTCCTTCACAAAAATATTGAAGAGCTTTTCAATTCCTATGAAAGGCTAAGTCCATTCCAAAAAAGGATAATTCAAGGCAAAAAGGGTCCTCTACAATTTCCTTGAAGGGCATCTACCCTTCAGGAAGGTTCTTCTTAAAAAAAGTTGAAGGGTAGGTCCTTTCAGAGAAGGATAATTTCAACAATCTCTAGTGCCCTTCAAAAATCTTGGGTGCCCTTCAAAAGTCCCAGGTGCCCTTCAAAAATCCTAAAGAAATATAAACAAAGGAAAGAAAATAAAAAAGGAATGAATCCTTTGAACTTTTTGTCTGAAGGATTCCTTTGGAAAAGAGAAGTCAACAAAAAAAATGAAAGAAATGAATAAATTAAAGGGACTCTAGACATTCTTTCAAAAGGAAACAAAACCAAAGAAAAAATACACAAGAAAATAACCAAAGAAGAATACACACAATAAAATCGTGGATATTTATCTAGACAAGCATGAATAGAAAATTCGAGAACCAAGTCAAGCCTAGAAGAATAAACTGATGGATTTCATGTAAGGGAAAACAAAGGGAAGATTTAGGGAAAAGACAAATGTAGATGGTGAACATGCCTAAACAGTCTAAGAATACAAGATTATTCAATAGCCATGAATAGGAATATAGACATCCAAATTTGACTATTCTAACACATCACCTTCAGTTCTTAAATAGAGGCTCACTTTGCATGAGGACTTGAGTAGTGGAATAGTGGAAAGCTTAAACAAAAGAAATTCCATGCATGCACTCTCATTTGTCTTAAATCTGAAAATGTTTTGGTAGTTCAAACATAATTCTTAATTTAGAATTTGAATTGATTTCATGCAAAGGGGAGACTTTCAAACATTCTAGTAGTTTGAGTGTATTTGACTATTCTTGTTTTGGAGTTGACTATTTTTCAAGTCAAGACATCTGTTCATAGATTTCATGCATCCAAAGCTTGTCTTCTTCTTCTTCTTTATTAACACAAGGAATTTTTATGCAAGACAAAATAGACTTTTGTAAAGTTTGAGTGGTTTTGAGTTTACTCCCTCTCTATTTTCCAATGCCAATCTCTTAACTTTTTGTAATTTTCAGCCTTAGATAAGGGATCCCTCTTTTGGCAAGCAATTTTCTACCAAAGTTTGTGTTGTAACATTTTTTTAGAGTCAATAAGAAGAGGATTGTGTTTTTTCAATTTCCAAAGCTGGTATAGTGTGTTATTGTTATAGATTTGCCTAAGTGATAGATTTTTTTTCTTCCTTATCAAATCTAGATTCATACCTAGTTACGAGCCAGTCATTTATGTAGGTCACGTTCTGTGTTTGAATGTCTTTTGCTAGGTTTATAGTGGATATTAGTGGCTATTTAGTGCATTTCATTAGGCCTACTTCTACATTTCCCTCAAGCTTAGATCATTAGATAGAACCTTTTCATGAAATACTTATGTGTATTAACCAATTGGAGTTGAAGTTCTACCTCTTCCTTGTCTGAATCAGTGTTTTTAAAATCTTGATTTGAGTGGATCAAGAAAATTAGGTGTATCACCATTTTATCAAGGATTTCCTTTCAAGTTCTCCCTTCCCTTTTCCCTAGGTAGTTTTTAGCATAGAATTTGATATCCTCATAGATACATCTTACAAGAACTAGCCTTCTCTAGAGGTTCTTCTCATCATTAAGGCACCCACCCTCATGATAATATCCTATTATTTCAATTGGAGTGAGGATTAGCCATTTTAGTCTGTCTTAAATTAGGGTGGAACTCTAGGTTGACAATAGTTTTTAGCACACCTGGTGGGACCATAAAAAAATTCTTTGCATATCTGAAGATTTTTTACAATAATAGAGGATATTCATCTACATCTAGTTGTAGAGTTCATAGCATCATTTAGGCAATCCATTCATGCCAAAGGTTACCACAAGATTAGCAAGTAAAGGTATTCCTTTTGAATTTGTAACCTATAAAAGAGCAAGGTCTAAGAGGGTAAATCCATATCCTCAAAGAGAATATTTACCTCCCCCTCTTGCTATCTTTCTAAACACTGTAATCCCCACTATCTAGATGGCCATTAGAAATCAAGTGTTTACTCCATTAAATAGGGGAAGTCCACTAAATCTAGCATAGTTTGATGACAGTCTTGTATCTATCCTCAAAAGTATTCCATTATTCTCAAGATAAAATCAAACAACCCCTATTGAGCATATCCAAGATGTGGCTAATCTTTGTTTAGTTCATAATGTTGTTGAGGATGATATTTATATTAGATTACTTGTTGCTTCTTTCAAAGGAAAAGCATTACAGTGGTATAGAACCCTCCCACTTAGATCCATTTCCACTTAAGATGAATTAGTTACAACTTTAGTCAAGTAATTTGAAGATAAATTTGATCACTTATCTTTAGTTGAGAAATTAACTACTATATATAGAGCTCCTCATGAGTTCATGTCTAATTTTAATCTGAGATTCTAGATGACATGGACTAGGATACCAGTTCTAATTATGCCATCCCCTGAATATGCATTTTTATATTTTTTGAAATCTCTTAATTATAACATTAGTGTGATGATGTAATCAATCGGTGGTACTACTTTTCTAGATGCTTATGAAGTTACAATAAGGGCATAAAATATTTTGATACAAGTAGGTAAGCTTTCTCTAAGACCTCCAATGCCCATAATTCTAGAAATAAGTTCTATACTAACCCCTCAAGTTCCTCAAATTCTATCTTTGGCTCCAATTCCAACACCTCAAGTTCTTATTGCAGCCCCTACTAGTCAAGCTAGTGAGATAGGAGAGTTGAAAAGCTTGATACAATATTTTGGAAATGCAATAGTTTAGCTCAAAAGGTAGTAATTTCAATCAAATAGGCCCTATCAATAACAAAATTAGAACAACTATCAATCCTTCAAAGATCAAAGGTCTCCTTATTAGGGTTTCAAAGAAAATAAACCACCCTATCAAGCACAAGGAGCCATAACTTTAGCTAATCCATATGTTGCTCTTAATCCAAATGCTCCTTCCACTTCAAAAGCCATTTTTCCAACCCCACCTCAAAATAATTTGGTGTATGATTTAGGTTGGCAGTCCTCAAATCTTAATGATGCTCAAAACTAAGCCTTGGTATCATAGAACATCACCATGCCACAGATGACACAAGAAGAGTTATCTTTTCAAGGAGGTCAATATCAAGATACAAGTTTGACATTACAAGGAGAGACTCATCAAATTTAAGGGTAGCCTGATGCTATTAATATAAATTGGTAGGTTGATGATCATGTTACTTCACTCATGATGGTAAAACTAATGATTCAAGTGGTCAAGTTATAGCTATAACCTATCCGAGAACTAAAAGAAGATCTATTGATGAATCTCAAGATGTAGAAAATACTCCAATTAATCCTAGTATTGTTCCTAAAATTACAAAAGAGCATTTTACTACCCTCAGCCTAAAAAAATTAGAATATAGAAGTTAGTAAAGTGTAGCAAATACATCTAATTAGTGAGTAGCAAGTGCCTCAAAAAGTGCAATCAAAGGTTAGTGAATCCCAATTAAGTATTGTAGATCAAATGAAGAAGTCTGACATTAGCATTAACATTTGAGATTCTCTTTCAATTCCAGGGTAAAAGGATAAACTCATTCAAGAACTTTCAACTCTTGAATTGTCTCTAAAATTGGTTGAGAAAGGTGTTGTCTTCACAAATTTAGATCAGCCAACTAAGTAAAAAGTAAAGAAAGGAGATAAGATGTCAAAGGTGGACAAAAATGAGGTAAAATCAAAGAAAAATACTCCTTTTTATCTTTTTTTAATAGTGGGTGATACTTTGGTTTATAATTATATGGTGGATAGTGGAGCTAGTGGTACAGTAATGCCTAAATAGATTGTAGACAAGCTCAATCTTGTTTATGAGTCAAATACTAAAGGGGTGTTGTAGTTGGATGTTTCACTAGAAAATACAATAAGAATTATCAAATATTTTAAATTGACATTACATGCTTGTCCTAATATTACTATTCAATAGGATGTTGTAGTGGTAGACTTGCCTCCTTATTTTGCTATATGCATTTCAAGGGACTTCAACTCAAAGATTTGGAGATATTTATCAGCTGACTAGACCTATTTTCTACATATAACTAGGTATGATACAAAGGTAACAATTCATTTAGAGACTATTGTACATTTTCATATGGAGCCTTATATGCCAAGTGTTGTAAATGAAAATTGTATTATCTCAAATGAAATATTATAAACTAGTGATATAGAAAAGGACTCACTTTTGGATGGAGTTCCAGATTTCTTTCTTGATGAGTGGGCTTCTACCTTAAATTATCATGATCCTTATAAACTTATTGAATAAGAAGGTCTTGGTATGTATTGTCTTCATGAAAATGATGTACCAATTCTAGCCATGGTCAAAGAAGACAAATCTAATTAAGGCTTGTGGCTATTGTACTTTGATGGATCAATAAATAAGAATGGAACCAGAGTTAGAATGATATTAATTTCTCTTTTATAACAAAGTTATTTCTCCTCTATTAAATTTTAATTTGGTTGTTCAATTAATGTTGCTGAATATGAAGCACTAGTTCATAGTTTGCAGTGGGCTAGGAAGATGAAAGTGAATTGTTTGCAAGTGTTTGGAGATTGTGAACTTGTAGTCCACCAAGTAAGAGGTTTGAATGTATGAAATAATATATTTCTTAAATTTTATAGACATATATTGTCAATTTACTTGAATATTTTTAGGCTTTTAATAATCATGCAATACCAAGAGATAGGAATAAACATGCTAATAGGTTGGATGTTGTTGGGAATAATTTAACATTCCAGCTGATGTAAAAAGTGAAAATTTTTAGTAACATATAAAGGTAGTTGAAAGGCCTTTTGTTTTGGATAACCATGAGAATTGGTGGGTGTTTGAAAATGACAATCAAATTATGAGATTTTTGCAAGAATAGGCTAAGTTCTCTTCAAGAAATTAGTCAAAACACTTACAACAATATGGTGATCAGATTATACAATTGAAAATGAATAGGCTACCCAAGATATTGGTCACTCTTGAAAATATTTTTAGTGAATATGATGAGCTAAGGAAAGAGAAATCATCCTTGTCAACAAAGGAAGAGCACTATGACAATGTAGAGATTACAACTAATAAAATTTTGAAATTGAGCAATGTATGCACTCCTCCACAAAAGAAAGCTTTAATTTATTTATGCACAAGTTTTCATAATATATTTACATGAAATTATAGTGATCTCAAAGATTTTTATCTAAGTTTGGCTCAATACACCATTAAGTTAGAGGATGAAACTAAACCAGTGAGATAAAGACAAAGGCCAATCAATTTGAAGCTTGAGCCTTTGATGAAAGATGAGCTTCACAAGCTCATAGAATTAGCTATAATATTTCCAATCAAGCACTCAAATTGGGTGTCAAACCTCTTTCTAGTATGGAAAAAGAATGGTGAAATTTGTTTATGTGTTGATTTCTATGATTTAAAAAGGGCTTCACTTAAAGACCACTATCCATTGCCATCAATGGAATAAATTTTATAGCTTGTTGCAGGTTCAGAGAGGTTTTCCTTATTAGATGGATAAGCGGTTATAATCATATTTTAGTCAAAGAAGAGGATCAATTCAAGTCTACCTTCACAACTAAGTGGGGGACATTTGCATACAGAAAGATTCCATTCAATTTGTTCAATACTGGAACAACCTTTCAGAGAGCCATGGATATGGCCTTCCAAGGCCTTCTTAAAAATTTTGTTCTTGTTTATTTGGATGATATAATAGTGTTTTAAAATAATGAAAAATATCACATGGTTCATCTCAAGCAAATTTTTGAAAGGTGTAGGCAATTTGGGATATCTCTAAATCCCAAAAAGTGTGTATTTTTAGTTCATAAGGTAAGCTTCTTGGACATGTTGTTTTAAAGCATGGTTTAAACATATTTTTTGAAAGGATTAAATCCATTCGTACACTCTCCTTTCCTAAGCATAAAAAGGCTTTGCAAAGTTTCTTTGGAAAAATCAACTTTATAAGGAGATACATTTCAAATTTTACTATTGTAGCTAAACCACTTACAGCCATGTTGAAGAAAAATTAGAACTTTAGCTAGTCTAAGGAGGTATTAAAAGGGTTTGAAGATTTTAAGAAAGCCATAGCAAGTGATCCTATGCTTTTAAATTTAGATTTTATGAAATATTTCATTATGTATACATATGCTAATGTGGACACCATTTTAGTCATTCTTATGCAATAGAATCATGAAGATTTAGAGTAGCCAATAGGTTTCTACAACCAAGACCTAGAGAAGTATGAAACAAGGTATTATTTTGTTGAAAATCATGTCCTTTTATTTATAATATCTCTGAAGAAATTTAGGCACTTGTTCTCTAATAATAAAATACATCTAATGGTTGCTCATCTAAGCATCAAAGAATTTCTTCTAAATAAAGACATAAATAAAAAGAGATTTGGTTAGATAACCAAGGTAATGGAATATGATATGGAAATTAATGTTACAAAGCTAGTTAGAGGAAAAGGACTTTGTGATCATCTAGCTCAGGACTTGCATGAAACTAATGAAGTTGTTTTAGTTTCAAATGATGAAGAGATTGATGTTATTCACACCTCACCTTCCAACTGGTTTCATGATTTGGTAAGCTATCTACAAGATGGTTTTTACCATTCTCACCTAAGTGATTCAAAAATAAGGTATTTAAGATTGTAATCAAGTTCATTCTTGCTCATTGATGGTGTTTTATTCAAAAAGGATATTAATGGAATGTTACTAAGGTGTGTGGAACCAAGCCAAACTCAAAGATTACATGAAGAATTCCATGGGCATGGTGGAGGACACTTTTCCACAAGAACTATAGCACTTAAAATCATGAGAGGTAAGTACTATTGGCCTACTATATTTGGCGATTGCCATACATGTGTTAGGAATTGTAAACATTGTGTTATGTTTGTAGGAAAAGTTACACTTGTAGCCATGCCCCTTCAACTAATTGCAGTGGATAAACCTTTTATCTAATGGGTATTATACTTTATTGGTCTCATTAATCCTCCTTTGATTTCAAGGCATAAGTAGATTCTAATAGATATAAATTACTTCACATGTTGGATGGAAGCAATTGCATTGAATAAAGCAAATGAAACTAACATTCTTGACTTATATGAAGGTTTGCTTACTAGGTTTGGAGTTCCTTCAACCATTATTTCTAACAATATAATGGATTTTGAGGGGTCTAGGATCAGCCAATGGGTTGTATAACATAGAGTTTATCTCAGTACTTCATCAAACTATTATCCATAAGGAAATGGCCTTACTAAATCTACAAACAAGAACCTATTAAAGTTCATATGAAGGACTATTGAAGACAATCATAGGTCATGGTATCTCAAGTTGAAGTCATCTCTATGGGCTGATAGGATCACCTATAAGAGGTTAATAGCCAACTCTCTATACAAGTTAGTATATGGTAAGGAAGCAAGGTTACCTATTTCTCTTGAGTTTCCATCTTTAAAACTAATGCATCAACTTGAGTTGTTGGATAATGAACCTATGGAAATCAGGTATGCAAAGCTTATAGAGTTGGAAGAGACAAGAAATCAATCTATGCTAGCCATGGAAAGTCATCAAGCATAGGTTAAAATAATGTTTGACAAAGGATCTTCCTCACAAAGCTTCAATGAAGGAGATTTGGTCCTCAAGTGGGATGAGGATTGAGCCAAAATAGGAAGGCACATGAAGTTTTATTCCCTTTGGAGTGACCCATACACAATCTCTAGCTACAAATCCCATAATACCTTCCAACTTGCCAAGATGGATGGCCAAGAGCTTCCAACCCTAGTCAATGGGATACATTAAAACATTGCTATTGAAGAGCAAAGCTCTATGTACATAGTTTGTTTTTGCTTTCCTCCAAGTTTTGTTCAAGCATAGTAGTTTACTTCAATTTTGTTCAATAAGTGCTTGTTTGCACATTTGCTTCTTAGTTAGTTTTCTTACTTTTATGTTTTTCCCTTCCTATTTTGAGGGAGAAAGGTTACTTTAGCTAAGGTTAGGATGAGATTTTTAATCAAAAATCAAGTTTACCATTTAGGAGTTTGAATAGCATCTATGTGGTCTGAGTTCTCTAGCATAGCAAGCATGATTACCAGTTGAGTCACTAAAAATGTTGACAATTTTGCCCCCACAGGGAAAATTATCACCCCTACTATTTATAACTTTGTTATGGTGCCAAATTTGTCTTGTGAATCAGTTTTGGGGTTCTTGAATGTCCATTTATAGCCACCCAAGTGGCTATCTATAGCCAAGTGGAGTTTAGTAATTCAGAGGTTTTCAAAGAGCTTTCTTGATTACAGCTAATGCAATGTGCAAATACAGGCATGTAAATGATGATGAAAAGGTCTCTTACAGCCAATAAATTTTGATGGACTCCTACAGCCATCATATAGAGCATACAATTCATTCAAAAGGAGGACACATGCAGTAGTTTTAAGAGGGTTTTTCTCCTTCTAAAATGTCATCTACAGTAGTTTGAAAGGGTTTTTCTCCTCTTCTAAGCATCACGTACATTCAAAAGCCAAGACATACAAGTTGTAAGTTCATTTATTTTGTCCTCCCAAAGATTTTTTTGGGCTATAAGAGGTGGACTATTTCTTCAGACATTTTGTCTGAGAGAAAGAGCTCTCAAAGGACTGTGTAAAAGTCCAAAAAAATGACTATGTGGTAGTTGTGTAAAGTTTATTTCCTTCAGATAATTTTTCTGAAGGAAATCAAGAGATAAGAATCTATAGAAGGGTGTCAAACAATAAGTCTAAAAGTATTTGGGTACATTTTTTTGAAAGGCCATTTCACAGCTGGAGGTAGATTATCAAAGTTTATTTCTTTCATACTTTTGTCTGAAGGAAAAGGAAAAGTATAGTTCAAAAGACCAAAAGGGCACCTGCCCTTTGAGAAGGTCCAATTCAAAAGTCTCAAAGGGTATCTACCCTTCAGGTTGGTTGACCTTATGTTTCTAAAGATGCTTATAGTTTTTTTGAAGGGTATGTGCCCTTTGGGAAGGTCCTTCACAAAAAGCCCGAGGAGCATTTAAATTCCTCCAAAAGGCTAAGTCCATTCCAAAAAAGGATAATTCAAAGCAAAAAAGGGTCTTTTACAATTTTCCCAAAGGGCATCTTCCCTTTGGGAAGGTTCTTCTTCAAAAAATTTGAAGGGTAGAACCTTTCAGAGAAGGATAATTTCAAAAAGCCTAGGTGCCCTTCAAAAATCCTAGGTGTCCTTCAAAGAGCCTAAAGAAATATAAACAAAGGAAAGAAAATAAATAAGGAATCCTTCAAAAAATTTGTCTAAAGGATTCCTTTAGGAAAGAGAAGTCAAAAAAATCTGAAGGAAATGAAGAAATTAAAGGGACTCTGGACATTATTTTTGAAGGAAATATAACCAAAGAGCAAATACACAAGCAAATAACCAAAGAAGAATACACAAAGGAAAATCATGGATATTTGTCTAGATAGGCATGAACAAAAAAGCCAAGAAGCAAGTCAAGCCTGAAAGAATAAACTCATGGATTTCATGTAAGCAAAAACAAAGGGAATATTCATGGAAAATACAAATATAGATGATGAACATGCCTAAATAGTCTGAGAATACAAGAGCATACGACAACCATGAATAGGAATAGACATGTCTAGATTTGACCGTTCTAACATGTCACCTTTAGTTCTTAAATAAAGGCTCACTTTACATGAGGACTTAATTATTTGAATAATGGAAAGCTTACACAAAATAAATTCCATGCATGCACTCTCATTTGTTTCAAATATTGAAATGTTCTAGCTGTTCAAACATAATTCTTAATTAGAATTTTTATTGATTTCATGCAAAGGGAAGACTTTCAAATGTTCCAGTAGTTTGAGTGGATTTGACTACTCTTATTTTAGAGTTGACTGGTTTTCAAGTCAAAACATATATTCATAGATTTCATGCATCCAAAGCTTGTCTTCTTTTTCTTCTTTTTCAATGCAAGGAATTTTCATGAAAAGACAAAATAGACTTTTGTAAAGGCTGAGTGGGTTTGAGTTTACTCCCTCTCTATTTTCCAATGCTAATCTCTTGGATTTTTTTAATTTTATATATTAATGGCTTTGCAGACTTAGATAAGGGATCCCTCTTTTGGTAAGCAATCTTCTACCAAATTTTGTATTGTAACCTTTTTCCAAAATCAATAAGAAAATGACTGTGTTTTTTCAAATTTTAATAGCTAGTATAGTGTGTTATTGTTATAAATTTACCTAAGTGATAGCTTTTCTTTCTTCCTTGTCAAATTGGGATTCATACCTAGTGACTATTTGGTCATTTATGTATATCATGTTATATGTTTGAATTTAAATTATTGATTTTACAATGGATATTAGTGGTTGTTTAGTGCCTTTTGTTAGGCCTATTTCTACTTTTTCCTCAAGCTTAGATCATTAGATAGAACCTTTTCATGAAATACTTGTGTATAGAAAATTTGGAGTTGAAGTTCTACCTCTTCCTTATCTGAATTAGTGTTCTTAGAAGCTAAATTTGAGTGGATCAAGAAAATTAGGTGTATCGCTATTTTAGCTAGGATTTCCTTTCAAGCTCTCCCTTCCCTTTTCCCTAGGTAGTTTGTAGCATAGAAGTTGAGATCCTCATAGATACATCTTATAGGAACTAGCCTTCTCTAGAGGTTCTTCTCATCATTAAGGCACCCACTCTCATGAGAATATCTCATTGTTTCAACTAGAGTGAGGATTAGCCATTTCAGCACATCTTCGATCAAGGTGCAACTCCAAGTTGAAAATAATAATAAGTAAAGTAAAAATCTAAACTAGTGCTCACCAAAGATTATGACACAAAGTGGGGGTAATAAAAACAAAAATAGACATGCATAAGAGACATATACTCATTTCAATGTATATGCAATCCTAATGCATGGAAGAGAAGTGCAAATGCATATTTATCTACTCTTACAAAAGAGGAACAAAGTTAGGAATACTTACCTTTGAAGACGAACCCACTGAGTCTCAATCTCTCCCTTGGCCAAGGTGTTTCACAAGAAGTTTTTTTGGTATGTAAGGATGACAAGAATAAATTAGCTCTAGGTTATGCAACATATCAATGTATCTAAAAGACTTTTTCATAAGACAAGATTCGTATATCTAAAGAAAGTATGAAACCCTAAGCTTCCTCCTCAAGTAGAATGATGGATAAGCAGATGTGAAATATATCTTAGTTCTTCTCTTTTCTTATAAATGGAAAAATGATTATGTTTATATAGTTGGATATAACCCTAAACCCTTTCAAAAGTTTTGGCTAACAAGGTCAACCCGATTGACCTAGTATCATTATTGACAAAAACTCACTAGGTCATAGACTAGGTCAACCAAGGGTTGACCTAGACCCTAAATAAATTTTGTTAATAAGATTACAAGGTCAACATAGTCAATATAGTTATGTAAACTATCAAAAAGGGTTTTAGGTTAGGAAAATGGATAATAAATGTGGTAAAAGACTAGAGGAGTGTGAAAAATAGGAGGCAAAGCTTATGGGAATGGTTTTTAGGAGACAAGAGTGTAGATAACAAGTGGAAAAATGGGCAATAATTCTATGAAGCACCAATGGTATACCCACCCTTTTCCTGGTGTACCCTTTAGGGCATGCACTCAGAAAGATTGAGACTCGATAGGTTCCTACAAGATAGAAAGTGTCAGTAATTAATAAAAGTTTGAAAATATTATGTGTATACATATACCTCACTTGAAACTCATCTCATGTCACATAGGTACAATAAGGGATGGTGCTTCATAAAAATAACATGATGACACATAACATTGATGCTAAATAAAGTGTAGTAAGGAGAAAATAAGATAAATGAAAGGATAGAATTGAAAAACATGTACCTTTACTTACCTTAGTGTTGTAGATAAAGAAGGAGATGTGATGAATGTGAAGGCATCTAGTGTGAGGAACATTAGGTGAACCTATAGAGATTAGTGCAAAATAGCAAAAATTCAAAAATTTTGTAACCTATGAATGTAATAGTTATAAATATTCTCTATGACATCAGGATTTTAGAACTTTTTATAGTTTGAAAAATGAGTTATTAGAAACAAAGATATGATCAAAAAAAAGAATCTGATGGTAAATTTTTGAATAGTAAATATAAATAGGGTGAAAATGAATTCATTTTCTATTATTTGTTATTCTAATAAAAATAGAGAGACCTAGCGAGAGTCTAGAGAGCCAGGATGGTGAGGAGATGACACTTGAGATAGGGAGGATGTATAGCGACTACAATGAATGCATCAAGGTAAGCAACTAAAATTTTCAAACTTTTTAGTATTTTTATTTAAAATTAAGTGTTTTATAAAAAAATTGATAATTAGCTAAAAATTAGAATGAACCCTAGGAAATATTTAGGGACACTAGGGGTCAAATGGGGTACTAGATAAGGAGTAAGAGTAATAAATGTCTAAGTCATTTATTACAATTGGTCAAAAATTTAGCACATTGAAATAATAAGGTCAATCGGGTCGACTTAGTTGGTAGAAAAAAAAAATTTGATTGGGTCAACCTAGTAGATCATGGCTAACTTAGTTTGTTGGAGATGTTGGTCGACATAGTAATACATGGCTGACTTAGTACTGAAATGGCTAATTTAATTCAAAAATAGGTTAAATTGGCAAATAATGAAGAATTTAAAGCAAAATTGGTTTTTTTTTGAATTTGAAAGAATGTAGTTTGATTATGAGTGACATGGAGGTTTAATACATCTCTTTTTGTTTCATTTTCTAAATAGGCATCAAATATTTTAGTAATTAGTGGATGCATCATGGCTACCAGATCTATTGGAGCATTTAATGGATGTAGACAAAGTTAGATTAGTCATGTTGGGCTTGGGAAGCATCATGGAGATGTAAAGATCCCATTGAGTGTTGATTTTTTGGCCATGTTCCTTGGAGCCTAGGAATGTTTGACCAATACATTTAAATGACTGGTGGATGGAGATACTATAGAGGTTGGTATCACTTTAGAGGATATCCATGTTTTGTTTGGATGACCTATAGGGGGTACACTGGTGATCATGAGTATACTAGATGATCAGGAAAAGAGGTGAGCATTATCTTGATAGGCATTGTGATCAGATAAGGTTCACCCAAGACTAAGGGTGAGTCTATTCAATATCTATATTACATAGATTCTATATATCTCAAAGGCTATGATGGGACTTGTGACAACATAAGTGTTGTGTCACAATTTAGATGGTAAGGTACCATTATATATGATAGCTTTGTGTTAGTCTGTATTAGATCATGGGGAACTCTATGACTTGGATTCTATCATCTAGGTTCATCTCATGCATGATATGTATGGGATGATGTCTATAAGGTAAAAGGCCATGGGACTAGTGGTACTATTTAGTGCCTAGATATATGATAGTTTTTTATGTACCATACAGTTAGGATGCTCCATATGGTCAATGATCAGTTACCTTAGGTGTTGAGATGGATATAATATTATGTGGCATGGGTCATGCCCCATATTATAATACTATAGATGGTTACATGAGAAGAGATTATGTGGAAACCTTATGCACACATTGTGACTATTTGGCTAAGCTGGGTGACTATGGCACTAAGGTTTGCATGAGTGTAGATCATGGGCCATTACACATGGTGGGTAGAGCCTCAATCGGTGGCACGATAGTTTAGAATGCTTCACCTAGTAGCTCTTATAGAGGTGACCACATTTTGGGCTCAACATGCAAGAGAGCTGAAGGGGAGAGGAGGAGGAGCATCAATCAAGAGACTAGAGATCATACCATATCATGTGAGACCATGGACTAGTCAAGCATGACAACTGGTAGCTAGAGAGGGTATGGACATGGATGTAGAGGTATCATAGGTACCACAATTAGCACCATATTAGGAGGATCAATGACCACCTTAGTCATACCATTGATGGAGACACTATTAGAAAGAGAGAGCATAGAGGGTGGTCATCCAGGATGACTCATTAGTCAACCTAGGCTAGAGCTGGTCTATAGAGGGACCACTAAGAAAGGGATCGAGATGTACATGAGTGGTGATTATAGATTTTGCATTGATTGGGAGGTATCCCATAGATGAGGTGCTCGAGGGTGGGTTAATGGAAAGATCATACTTTAAATATGAGTAAATGAGAATATGGTGGTAGGTGACACTAAGACAGGTAAGAAATGTTGCAATTTTAAATTTTTAAGATAAAAAAACTAATGGTATAGATAGATTTTGAGATGTATATGTGATCTAATATCTATCTAGTTTTAATTTTGTAGATCTTGTAGATGAAGAGGAGGTCATATGAGGATCCCTAGTGATGGGAGCACACCATGATATTATAGATGGGGTGATGGCACCATACGACCCCACCACATTGGATGATCCCATGGTACCATCTACACTAGCTTAGGTAGATTGGTTCAAACTAGTAAGGGAGGTCATGAGATAGATACAAGCATGTAGAGATGGATTGTAGCCACCAAAAGGGTGGGAGAGGAGAGGCACAGGCATGGCAGGCCTTGGCTCAAGAGAGATCCATGCATTTGCCTACCACCAACCAGTTAGGATAGGTACAAGCCTAAGTGGCCAACCTACAGGGATAAGTATCAGGCTTGAAATCTCAAACATCCTCCTTACAACATATTATTCATAGGGGATAGTTTGAAGCATCTATGGGTAGCATTCCTAGGCCATGAGATAGACATGATAGATCCCAACCTTAGATCTAGACTAATGTATTTTTTTACTTTGTATAAAAACATATGGATATATATAAAGAGATTCTATTTAGATAGTTGGATGTTGATCTTACAATTTGTATTTTGATTTTGGTTGTGAATGCATGGATACATTTTTTTCTAGCATATGTATTTTGATTATTTTGTATATGATATAGGAAATATATGTGGATGTTTTATTTTCTATCATTATGTAGTATACATGCATGGTTAAAAATAAACAGGTAAAAATACTTAGAAAAATATAATTAATCAAAAACAAATACACTACACACTAGATCATGATGGGAAATGTGTAATAACAAAAGATGACCAAGTATAATAAACCAAAAAATGTGGTAAACAAGAGGGGAAAATGTTTTAAAACTATGATAAATATTGGCACCAAATTAAGACAAGTAAAATCATACTAAATCACGTTGGGAGGTATGAAAAGAATGTAATAAAAATGGAAATCATGTGAAATAACAATGGTATAAAAACAAATCAATTAATTCAAATCATAATAAATCACGTTGGGAAGTATAAAAGAGAAACAACATTGGAAAAATGGTCTTAAATTAATCACACTAATTCAAGTTGGAAAGTATGAAAAACTATGGAAAAATGGTTGGATTATTACATGCATTTGGAAAATAAGAAGATAAAAGTAAAAGTTTAGTGAAGTAAGCATAAAACAAACTAAATCAAGATCAACTCATATTGGAGGTTTTTAATAAGAAAATTAAAATGGACCTATCTTCCCATAACATGTTCCCTTTAAAGAGCCATCAGTCTACTACAAAGATTGGGTACTTGCATGAGAAAGTAAGTAGCACTAAAATATTTTTTATTCTCCTTTTATAATTTACTGGTCTACTGCACCCCAATGAACCTCAGCTCTATTGTGAGGTCAACTATGAAGTTTGAGATTTTATTAGATAAAGGAGACATGCTTAGAATCACATCTTTTATTGTGATTTGACTTTTGAAAATATTTAATGTTGCCTTTTAAAACATTGTTATTTGTTAAATGATTTGGATTTTGAATTTTTTTATAGATTTTAAGATTCCTCCTCCATACAAACTTGGAATGACCAATCATGAGAGATAAATTTATACACATGAATGAGATTTAGGCTTTGGCTAAAGGAATCTAAGTATCCAAAGACATGATTTACTAGAACACTTAGGCTTAATAATGAACCAACATGTTATCTCAAATCTCAACCATGTGTATGCTTAGTTTATGAAAGGAAAATGGGAAGAAAGAGAGATCCAAAGTGAACTGGTAAATGGATATTGTAATGAGATGAATTATTTGCTAACCGATAACATGGTATAGAAGGAATGACTAAAGGGAGCAAGGTTTGTATAACCAAGTCATAATAATAATGATCTATGTTTATAGAGATAAGATAGCAAACAATCATGAAAAAGAATTAGATAATCTTAAGAAATGAACTCAAGAAGAAAAATAATGTAATTACAAAAAAATAATCCATAAGAGAACATAATGACATCATAAAAAACATTTAATTCAAAACAAAAGTCACCATGTAAGATAGATAAGAATTTGATGCAATGTCAAATGATATAAAATAGATAAGTGTAAAGTTGGAACACACATCCAATCAAAATGAAGAAATAAATATAGGAACACCATGCTTGTGTTTATAAGTATTGATATATCTATCCACACACATTATCCATAACATTTGATAAGTCTCTATGAAGATGAATGTGAACTGCAACTAATGTCTCATCGATCTTTAGTGAAAGTTAAGAAAATACTTCACATTGAATCTTCTCAAAAAAATGTAAGAATTCTTGAAAGATAATTCTGATGAGGGCTATCATGTAGGGGACACTCATGAGAATTCATGGGAGTGGATTTTATAGGAGATGAATGTGTCACCAGTAAAGAAGGTGCCACTAGTGAAGGAGTCATTGGTGGAGAGGGATCCATGGGCGAGGGAAGGTCCACAGATGAGGGATACATACGTGGAGATGGAACCACATAAGGTGGAGCCATGGGGGAAGAAGAGAGAGAATTTTTGTAATGGAAACCTATGGGAGGGAGGTTAAAATGTATAATAATAGTTATGAGGTGATCGTTAATATGTTGTTGAAGGATATAGTAATGATCAATGTAATGTGTGCCACATTAGTGTGAGAGACAATATACCTCTTTGTACTTAGGAAGACACTTAGGTAATATTTTTGGGGGAGGTATAGCCTTGTCTAAGGGATGAGAAGTGGTAGGACATAAGGTGTCAATATATTTTTGTAACTTTTAACAATGTGTGGCTGAATGGTTATCTATGTTATGGAAGCAATAGATATGTTTGTGAGTAGACTTGGTAGGTGTACTCACAAGAGGAGTGGAAATGGAAGCTGAGGAAAATTGGTATAATTAATATTCTTTATTCTAGTGTCTGGTAACTTTATGAATTTCACAATAAGGTTGATCATCCCATTTGGTGGGTAAAAGATCCAACTATGATAAAGGGAGCAAACCATCACCATGAGAAGGTGGGGTTAGTGGAGAGATGGGATAAGGCTCGATTGAAAGTGCAATACGATCAAAAATAGGAACATACTCAACTATATAGGGAGTGGGAATGGGATCTAAATTGGTCCCTATTGAGGGAAGAGTGGGATGTAGGGAAGGTTGAAGGATAGTCATAGACATCTCAAGGATAAGTTGGCTAGAAGGGTCATGATATCTAGCGAAGTGATAGGGACTAGTCATAGCATGATCCATAAGCATACTCCTATTAGGTTCTTCAAAAATTGGAGTTGTGTGCATCATTTCTACCCTATAATCAATAGTAAAAATTCTAAAATTAGTAATGATATAGGATGGAATGATAGAAGATATACTAAAATACTAAAGCAAAGAGGAATGATAGTGAATAATATCAACTTCTTGGACCTGAACAAGACCTCCTAAGAATAGATCATCTAATGTATAATCATCATCATAATTAGGTGTATGAAGGTTTATGGCATAGGTAGGGATGACCTTGTCATTTGATGTGGTGTGATGAATGGAATGTTAATTCTTAGTTAAGATAATAGGTATATCATAACTAGGTGGTTGACGGGAACAAGGTTACAAAGAAGTGAGAAGTTGAGAGATGAGATGGGGTGAGAGATTTGAAGTTTTAATCTTGAGATTGATCTCATCAAGCTCATTTTAATTAAAATCTAGGAGGTTAGGGGCTATATTCCCAATGAGTTTAGGTTGACCATTGTAACCTTGAATGGAATTGATAGGAAAGTTAAATTGTTGAGATTTACAAAATAGAATGCTTGGCAAAGGTTCAAGGGTAGGAATCTTGAATACACCATGGTCTTGGAATTGTTTAAAATTAAAAGGATTTATGTCACCCTAAATCATATAAATGGATCCATTATGAGGAAATTTGACACATTGGCAAGTGGAAGAGGCAACTGCTCTCATGTGATGAGTTTATGGACTACCCATCAAAATGTTATAGGATAAAGGAAAGTTGAAGATCATCACCTTCACATGAATGGTGATAGGTATGAAACTAATGAGGATCCACACAACCTAAAAGAGGCATTTTTATTTGGTCATAGCCTTGACTTGTGTTGTGTGTGGACTTAAGATTACACTCAAAATATCTGAGGGTTTTGATAAAATCAAGAGAGGAAACACAAGTAACATAACCTTCATCAATCAAGGCATGCTTGACTTGGATATCACCAATTTAGACACTGATAAAAAGAGGAGGATCATCTGCATGAAGCAGAATCTCATCAGGGGTCATATAAGCAATGGAGAATTTGATGGAAATAGAAGTGTCCATTATTTTATCAACATGTATGGACATCTCTTTGTACTTTTTTAAAATTCTATCTTCTAATCTAGATAATGTGGCTTCACATCCTACTAGGGGAGGACAAGGGATGTTCATTTCAAAAAAAATCTATATAAGATAGCTATGATGTCATGGAGAGATCTGGATAAGTTTGAGAAATGGGATTCAATATGGGAGATTAGTGAGTTATGTGATAGGATCCCACTAATCATAACCCATAATAAGACTATTAGGAAGAGGTGTATATTTTTGAAAGAGGTCCTTAGAAGGAGGAGCCAAATTACATGTGAACTTATGAAAATAAGAATTAGAAGGTTTAATTGGAGGACAAGTTTTTTGACTGTTTTGAGAAGATGGGGTAGTTGGTGCAAGTTTGGTTTGAGAAGAAGTGGTGATAGGAGTTAGAGTATCATTAGTGATAAGTAAAAAGGTTGGAGAAATGGTATAAATGGTATGATTATAGTTATCCAAAGGAGGTATTAGAATTGGTTCATCAAAATATTATAGGTCTTCTTGACCCAACTTTGTTAAGTGATTTGGAGAAGAGTATTAGATAACATAAAATGTGCGAGATAATTTAGGGGTGTGGATAGTATGAGGATTAATGAAAACAACCACCCTTTTCATATTAGTCATATCAACCACATTCCCTTCAATATTTGGATCAAGAATATTTTCAACATTATTGGTAGAATGGGTTGGCTTTTCTTGGCTATCTTGGTGATTTAGAAGAAGATCTTTATAGATGGCCGAATGAGCATTATCCTAGTTCAAATATTGAGATTTAGTTTGTGTTTCATGGGATTTAAATTTAATGTCATGGACTTGTTGATGTTTATGAATGATAGAATCATGGTCAAAATTAGGATCAAGAAGGACATTCATAGCCAAATTATGAAGTTGCCTACAAGTATCATGAGAATGACCCAAACTAGCATGAAACCAACAAAATTTATTGGGATCATACCAAGATTTCATGGGTCAAGTGGGATCAAGTTATCATGGTAGAGGCCTAGGTATATGTTTTTTTAATTCTACTAAAGATAAAGGTTTATGAACATTGATGTTATTGTTTGAATATAAATGAGCATTGGTGATGTGGTTAGGAGGGGAAGCTTGTTCTAAAGTCTGGTCAGGAACAACTTGATAGTATGAATGGTATCATAAGAGTCAGTGACACCATCATTGGTAGCATGATGAGTCTTATTCTTAAGTAACATATGAGTACCCATAGAAGGTTGGGATGGCTCAAATTGATACATGAGTAAATATTAATGATTGGCTTGGTCAATAACCTCTTCAAAATTATGTGGAGAGAGAGTTCAGACTTGATATTATAATTTGGGGAAAAGACAGTTGGTAAACAAATGAAAAATATTATCATCTACCATATTATGCTTACATTTTTTAGATAAGGTCTTCCATTATTTGATAAAATCTTCTATTTTTTTGGTCTCAAGTTACTTACAATTGATAAAATAGACCAAGGTATTTTCAGGGAGATCACTAGTTTGAAACACTTGGACTAGAGCATTAACTAAGTATTCCAAACTAATAATGCAATGAGATTTGAGTTGGTTGTACCAATCTAAAGAATCACCCATGAGATTTTTTTATAATATCTTGGTAGTGGAAAAGGTATTTAACTTGACCCAGTCTTTATATAGATTTCCAATTTTTTTTAAATGAAGAGTAGGATAGGTTGACCCATTATAATAAATGGTAGGGGTGATACCTCTTATATTGATATTAGTAATTTGAGATGTAAGAGGCTTATTTTGAATATGATTGATTGTTTTATTAACAAGAGGAGGTTGAGGGATAATATTACCATGGAAATATTGAAGAAGAGGTGGGGGAACATTTTGATTATGCATGCCCCATGGCATCTATTGAGGGTGGGTTTGAAGATGGATAAGATTATTTTGCATTTGCATCATTTGATTTGAATTTTTAGCTTGGAAAACATCCATTTTATTAAGATTTTGCAATATGAGTTGATGGGTTTGAATTCAATTATTATAATTATTTGAAGCAATGGAGTTAGTAGTAGTGTCTTGGGTACCACTATGGGTGTTATTAGTAGCTTGAGAAGAATTGTTGGTAAGTGAGGAACTAGTGGCATAATTTGCTTGTGTGGAAAAATATGGACTAGTAGAGGTATGAAAAGAAGAAACACTAGAGTCATGATTACCATGGGTAGAAAATGATGTACTAGTGGAATAATTGAGAAGAGTGGATTTTAGAAGAGGCCCACTAGATGTATAACCTGTCATGTTAGTAGAGATAGTAGGAATGGAGGTGGAGGAAACTGAAGAAGAAAAATTCATGGTATGAGAAGGGGTCAACATAGAGGGAAGATGTTGAGAATTAAATAAGCCAATATCCTTAAATCCATGTGATAACATTGGAGAAGGTGAATGGAGTTCCTCGACTTGACCACTTTTCATGAGATGGTAAATAGTAGAAGGATCCTTTTCTCAATGTTAAGGAAACTCATTGATGAATAAGAGTATTTATGGTGTATACTATAATTTAGGTTGATCTTCAAATAATAAGAGAGGTTTAGGAAGAAAATAGGAATGAGGAGGGGTCCCATAGTTTGTAGTGTGAGTGGCTACATGAAATTACTTTAATCTAGGGTTGAGAGAACCTATTAGGGTTGGTAAGACTCATCATATCTATTACATTCAACTTAGTGTTGTCTTAAAATAGGAAGTTCATGATGAAGGAGAAAGATTATGGAAATCAAAGTTGATGTAAAGAAAAAAAAGACAAGATGTAGATAAGAGTATAAAGTTGACCAAGTTAACCTATTACTGAAAATAGGATATGAAATTAAACCAATAAGGATACAGAGTTGACTAGGTCAGCTTAGTAATATAACCTAAGATAAAGGACAACCTGATAAGGATACAAAGTTTATCAGGTCAACTTAGTAATATAACCTGAGAGGTAAAAAAGAGTACTAGGTTGACCAGGTTGATGCAACACTACATTCAGAGAAAAAGATAGTTTGTAAGAGACTGTGTCGAATAGAATGACAGTGTACTAAAAATAGGGAAAAATTTTGCAATGTAATTTAAATAAGTAAAATCAAACACACAAATAATGAGATCAAAGAGAATGATCCAATTGAAGCACACAACACAAAACCTTGCACCAACATTGGCCAATGTAAGTTTTCATAATACAACATACAATGAACAAAGAGCAAGCAGTCAATTGCAAAGTAAATTTTAACTAAGTGGTCATCTTAAGTGTTCTTAGATTATTATAAAGTTTTATTTTAAGTGTGATAGGGAAGTTAACTAAAAATAGGGAATTAGAAAGCAATCTATGTATGGTTTCAAGATGTTTAGGTTGAAAGGGGTTTGTGTTGGAAATGGTACTAGCTTGATATTGGGGTCTACCCCCTTACTTCACAATCCGGTAGAAATAAGGGTGTCGGTTTTTTTTTAAATATATACCGTTAATCACATATTTATACTTGGTTAGAAAACCAAGTCAACTTCCCCCTTAGTGATGAAATCCAAGTAAGTAGGCCTTGGATAGACAACTAGTTAAATGTACTTTAAAATTATGTGATTTGGTAGTGTGTGAAAAAAGAGAAAAATAGTGAAATTAAATGGTATATTAAAAAAAACACCTAATTATACTATGTAAGCTACTCTAACATGTAAACAACTACAATTCAAAGTCTGAATTAGTTATTAGCATAAAGTTATTAATTCCCAATTTAAGCATGGTATAAAGTTAGTTCAGATGACACTATATGTAAACATTACAGAACATAGGTGACAAGGTTGTGACTTTATTGTAGGAGCAAGAGTCCTTAAGAACTAAGTTGAATAGGTCAATATAGTCTTTCAAATAGAAGATAGACTACATAACTAGGTTGACTAGGTCAACCTAATTTGTTGTAATATTTTTTATTGAAGACTGCAAATTTGTGCAAAATAGAATTGTAATGAAGAACTGAATTGAAAGAAAGAGAAAGAAAGGAACCTTGGTGGATTGGAAGATGCTAAAGGCTATTAATTTTTTGTTTAAGTGCCTTGAATGTTTATTTCAATTTATTCCATCTATGTCAACTAGGTCAACCAATTTTTGTGTTCCCTATTTGTTAAATCTTGTTTAAGATGACTAAGTCGACTTGGTTAACTTGGGTTGTTATTTTTATGTTGAATTTAATACTAAATTGACCTAAATGACTTTGTTTATTGTTCTAGATGTTGAAAAAAAGACTAAGTCAACTTGTTTAGCATGGTTTGTTGTCTAAAACTGAATAAGAGTATTGTGTCAACCTATTTGATCCAATAACATATATCTGATGAAGAACTGCATTAAAAAATAGTTATTTTGATGTGATTGTGTCTTAAACCTACACATAAAAGTTAGAACTATTTCATCCTGGTCGACCTAGTATCACAAATATATAAAAATAATAAAATGATAGAAATAAAAAGCATGAAATAAATCTTGCAAGGGTTAGATTCATGTCGAGTTTAGCAAAATGTATACAATGATAAATTCATTAGAACTACAAATTAATCCTAGGTCAGAGAAGATAGATTCTACTTACACTTCGAATTGGGGATAAACTATATAATCAGGGTCATGACCAATATGAATCTACTAGACCTAATTAAGGGATCTCTTACCATAATAATATCACTAGGGAGGGTTCTAAAGCTTCCAGTCAATCAAAACTACATGATAACCCTAACTAGATCCTATGTTTTCATATTCACTATACTAATAATAAGTAAAGTAAAAATTTAATCTAGTGCTCACCAAAGATTGTGGCACAAAGTGGGTGTAATAAAAAACAAAATTAAACATCCATAAGAGACATATACTCACATTAATGTATATGAAATCCTAATGCATGGAATATAAATGTAATTTTATATCTCACTACTCTTACAAAGGACAAATAAAGTTTGAAATACTTACCTTTGAAGAGGAACCCGCTGAACCTCAATCTCTCCATTGGCCAAGGTGATTTGTAAGAGGTTTTTTTGGTATGTAAGGATGACAAGGATAAATAATCTCTAGGATACAAAACCTATCAATGCATCCAAAATACTTCTCCACAAGATAAGATCTATGTCTCCAAATAAAGTATGAAACCCTAAGCTTGCTCCTCAAGTAGAATGGTAGATAAGCAGATGTGCAATATATATTACTTCTTATCTTTTCTTCAAAATGTAAAAATTATTATGTTTATATGTGGATCTAACCAAAAACCATTCCTAAATTTTGACTCATAGGGTCAACCCAATCGACCTAATATTGTTATTAACAAAAAATCACTAGGTCATGGACTAGGTCGGTCAGGGGCTGACCTAGACCCTAAATAAGTTTTGTCAATAAGAACACAAAGTTGACACAACTGACATAATCCTGTAAACTATCAAAAAGGATTTTAGTTTAGGAAAAGGGATAATGAAGGTGGTAAAATACTAGGAGAGTGTACAAAATAAGAGACAAAGCTTAGGGGAATGATTTTTAGGAGATAAGTGTATAGATAATGTTGACCATTTTTGGTCCTACAGCTCAAAATCGGTCTCCTTCCCCCTATTTTTTTGAGCCATCAGTCATAAATTTGGTTTGCACAAGTATTTTGGCAAAAATATGAACCATTTCAAAGAATACAAGGCTTTTACAAAGCTTCTTCAGACATTTTGTTCGAAGAAATTCACAAGGAAATAGACCAAAATTTTCAAGGCACTTTTCCTCAAGGTTGGAAAAAGTGGTTCAACATCGGGGTTCAACAACATGATCTTTCCAAGATCTTTGAACTTTAAACTTTGAACTTAGAAGTATTGAACTATTGAACCGTTAAACCATTATTGGTTTAAGCATGTTGGTTCAAGTGGTTGGTTCAATGATTCATTTAATTCACAAAGGAATTGAATGAACATGACTCCTTATAGAACACAGTGTTGAACCATTGAACCATTAAACTCTGAAAAAGGGTTTAGGTTTAATTAAAAGGCCAAAGGATTGATAGAAGATATCCCCAAGGGATGAAAGGGCTAGGAAAAGACAAAATCTAGGAAAAGACAAAATTTGAAGAGTGAACTCAGCAACCCATCGAGAAAGGAGCCTGAGGAGCCAAGTGTAGATATAGACAAAATAGCCCAGGTGGAAAAAAGGGAAGTTTTAGTAGAGGAGTTATTCCAGTAGTTGAAATAGTCTCCACCAAGTGCTCATCAAGGAGCATGAACATTGAATGGCACAACCTATTTTTCCCCATTTTGCATTGATAAGCAGACAAACCACGTGAATATCTTGAAGAAGTAGTCTTGTTTAAAAACAAAGGGGCATGGCCCATGCTTTCAAAATAATGTTTGAATGCCAAATTCAAGACTGGTAACTGACACAGCATGTTCTTTCAGTGACTTCCTCTTCCCAATGTATTCAACACAGCATGGGCCACTTGTAAGAAGGGTGCCATTACTTCCTCTTTCTCTATATATATTGTAATCTCTCATTTTAGAAGGGATCTCTCAGCTTATATGGTGAATTCCTGCAAGATTTTACCTTAAATCAATACATAACATTTTTTACCTCCATTTTGAGTTTGCACTTTTTCATGTCTATGGTTTTGTCTTGTGTTAAGTCATTTTCTTTAATACTTTCATAGATTGATTCTATCAAGTCCAGTGTATTATGAGTTCTTCTTTTACAGGTTAGCCAGAAGTGTCCACAGTAGAATATAGGTGCATGTGAACAGGCTGTCATAGTGTGTCTAAGAACACCTCTGGTAGTTCTTCCTACTTATATCTCAAGAGGACCCCTATCTCACTGATGCATAAGAGATTCTCATATCAAATTAAGTGTATATCATCTTGTTCTTGGTGTAAAGTGTATGTCAAAGCTAAGTAGATCAACCATTTTTTGGTGCATCACCATTTAGTTTAGGTTCTATTTTCAGTAATCTTTCTCTATTTTCAACCCCCCCCCACTATATATATTAGCAATAGTACTAGAATAACTCATAGATGCATCAAAGGGAGATAGCCCTTATCTATAGATTCTCTCCTTAGTTTTGTCAGACCCACAGGCAAGAGAGGAGTCTTCATCATGCCGCATGGAAGACAGGACCTCAGCCTCCTATCAAGGGTGCAATCCATAGTGTCAATAGTTTTTGGCATGCCCAGTGGGACCTATTTTGTCTAAAGAGTTGAAGAATTTTGGTGTGTTCTTCAACTAGCTAGCCTTTAGAGGCTTTTCATCAACACCAATGGTGACTTCGAGTTGAATCAGCTATTTAAGCAATGATGGTGATATCAAAAAATCACATTTTTGGTATGTATAATTCCACTTGCTCAGCAACATGGACCTTGTGTTCCTTCATATAACTTTGATCAAGCTCAGGTTGTTCATGGAATCACCGCAATTACCTCTCCTAGTTGCCCTTCAATAGTAAGGGAAGTAACACTAGAATTTGAGAAGCAAATGATGGAGATAGATAGATTGGATGAGCAGTATAGATATCAGCAAGAGCTTCTATATAAAGAGGAGTGTTTGTTTAGGCAAAATCAAGCCTTGCAAACCATGAAGGAGGAAGTAGAAAAATAGAAGAGTCTATTCATTCAAGGCTATCAGCCTTGTGTGTCCCCTCCTATTCTAAAGAAAGCCCCCTCTTGTGTACCAAATCCTTTCTACCAGATATCACTTGCTCACTCTGGCTCATCTAATGTAGTAACCACTCTTGCTCTTGATTCCTTGCACCTATATTTCCAACATCAAAGGGCATTAGATCAACCTCTCATGGAGACTAACCTTCTTAATTCTTTAGAATGTGGACCCTCTTTTGATGGGAATCACCCTATATCTTTTGGAAAGCAACACATATCTCTCAAAGTAGCTCTTCATATGCATGAGTAGACCCTTCTCAATCTCCCTCAACCTCCTCAAATCTTTCAGCATAAGAGTGCCTATCATGAACCAACTTAGGACCTTGAAGAGGATAAAGTCACTGCCTATTCACAAGGGAAAAGTTCCAATCCCAAGGTCATGATTTGGAAGCAAACAATGGAATCATGCAGTTGGAAAAAAGAGGAGGTGAGGCCTATTCATTTTGATACAAGCCTTGAAGAAGATGAATTTGCTCTTACTCATCATGATGATGCTTGTGACCTCCAAGAAAGAATCTTTCAAGAGAATATAGCCAAGTAAATTGCAAAATTGGAGTCCAAAATGAGGTTCCTCAACCAAAGTGTGATGGATGGTTCAGGCCAAGCAGAAGATCCTACGTCTGAACACACCCCATCTACACTCCTCCAAGAGAGCTATCAATCCACATCTAATATAAATAAAGTGTTGTCCAAATGGAAGGAAGAGAATCATTTGATTCTAGCTCAAGGACTACCTCCTCTTCCACATGAGTTTAGCCATTAGCCTTCTACTTCATCCCTTCTCAAGAAGGAACCTATTTTGTAGGAGGCAAGTGAAAAAGAGAAGATCCAATTTGTAGCTACCCAAGAGGCTCTCATGGATGACAACTAGGAGGAAATCATCATGGATGCTACTTTTGAATACATCATCAATAATGGAGAAGACATGGGTCATGCATACATGCAGATGTTCTAGCAATATGAAGAGGAAGGTAAGCATGGTGAGCTCTCTCCCCCCTTTTTTGATGAACTTCCTTGTTTCTTTGATGAGGAATATGACCATGCCATGGAACTTGAGTTGGAGGAGAATCAGGAGCATGTCTAGAAACAACTAGAGACTATGGTCTTTGAGCAAAAAAAGGAGAGGCCTATCCATCTTGAGGAAAGCTTTGAAGAAGAGAGCCTAGAACAAGAAGGTGATGTTCTATGGGATGAGCAAGCATTTTGTGATATCATTTCAGATATCACAATAGTCACCCTTCTTCAATAAATCCATGATGAAGTAGAGGATTAGTTTAGTGGGGTTTTCAATGAAGCAGAAGGGGACAAGTCAATCCATGATGCATATCAAGGGGCTTACGGTGATAAGCTAACAGCCATTGATTTCTTGATGAAACACACCAACATGAAGGACTAGCACTGGACAAGCTTCCAAGAGCAGATGAATAAATATATGTTGGAAGCATGTTTAACCCTGATTCATTTAGATACAAGCCAATCAAGGTGGCAAGCAAGAAGAGCAAGTCACCAAACCTCCATTCCATTTAGCCACTTGTTTGGCACCATAAGTTCTCTTGCCATGAAGGAGACCTAAGAATTTTTCCTTTTGATCTAGGAGGGAGGTAAATATACCTGGTTAGTTGTACATAGTAGTTTGCTTTCAGTTTTTTCTTTCACTATTTTCCCTAAGTGTTGTCTGTATAGGCAGTGTTTTAGCCTTTGTTGTGTGTGTTTTCCTTTGTCCAAAAAATACAAGAATTTTACAAAGATTCTTCGAACATTTTGTCTAAAGAAATTCACAAGGAAAGAGACCAAAATTTTCAAGGCACTTTTTCTCAAGGTTGGAAAAAGTGGTTCAACGTCAGGGTTCAACGACATGATCTTTTCAAGAGCTTCTAAACTTTAAACTTAGAAGTATTAAACCATTGAACTATTGAACCATTGTTGGTTCAAGAAATTGGTTCAAGTGGTTGGTTCAAATAGTAGGTTCAATGATTCATTTAATTCACAAAGGAATTGAATGAACGTGACTCCTTACAGAACATACTATTGAACCATTGAACCATTAAACTCTGAAAAAGGGTTCAGGTTCAATCGAAAGGCCAAAGGATTGACAGAACATAGCCCCAAGGGCCGAAAGGGCCAAGAAAATACAAAAGCTAGGAAAAGACAAAATTTGAAGAGTGAACTCAGTGACCCACTGAGAAAGGAGCCCAAGGAGTCAAGCGTAGATATAGACAAAATAGCCCAGGTGGAAAAAAGGGAAGCATCAGTAGAGGAGTTATTTTAGTAGTTGAAATAGTCTCCACCAAGTGGTCATAAATGAGTGTGAACATTAAATGGTGTGGCCTATTTTTATCCATTTTACATTGATGAGTAGACAAACTGCATGAATGTCTTGAAGAAGTGGTCTTGTTTGCAGACAAAAGGGCACAACCCATGTTTTCACAATAATGTTTGAATGCCAAAGTCAAGACTGACAACTGACATAGCATGTTCTTTCAGCGACTTCCTCTTCCCAATGTTTTCAATGTAGCATGGGCCACTTGTAAAAAAAGGGTGACATTGCTTCCTCTTTCTCTATATATATTGTAATCTCTCATTTGAGAAGATATCTCTCAGCTTGTATGGTGAAGCCTTGCAGGATTTTACCTTGAATCAAGACATAGCATTTTTTACCTCCATTTTGAGTTTGCACTTTTGCATATGTCTATGGTTTTGTCTTGTGCTAATTCATTGTATTTTATGCTTTCAAAGAATGATTTCAGCATGTCTAGTGTATTGTGAGTTCTCCTTTTACAAGTCAACCAGAAGTGTCCATAGCAGAGTAGAGGCACATGTGAAGAGGCTTCCATAGTGTGTCTAAGAACACCTCTAGTAGTTATTTCTCCCTATATCTCTAGAGGACCCCTAGCTCATTGATGCAAAAGAGTTTCTCGTTTCAAATGAAGTGTATATCAGCTTGTTCTTGGTGTAAAGTCTATGTCAAAGCTAAGTAGATCAACCAATTTTTGGTGCATCACCATTTAGTTTAGGTTCTATTTTTAGTAATCCTTCTGTCTTTTCAACCCCCCCCCCACTATATATATTAGCAATAATACTAAAATAACTCAGAGATGCATCAAATGGAGCTAGCACTTATCTAGATATTCTCCCCTCAGTTTTGCCAAACCCATAGGCAAGAGAGGAGTCTCCATTGTGCCACATGGAAGATAGGAGCTTAGCCCCCTATCAAGGGTGCAATCCATAGTGTCAACAATTTTTGGTACGCCCGGTGGGACCCATTTTAACACTCAAAAAAGTTTTAGGATTGGTGTTTGTCCTGTTACAGCAAGAATGAACCACTAATCCAACATTTGAATTTTAATTAGGTGATTGTGGGATAGTTTTATCTAAAGAGTTAAATAATTTTGGTGTGTTCTTCAACCAACCAACCTTTGGAGGCTTTTCATCAACACCAATGGCAAATTTGAGTTGAATCAATTGGTTAAGTAGTCTTGGTGCCATCAAGAAATCATAGTTTGGTATGTATAATTTCATTACTAAGAAGCATGGGTCTTGTTTCCTTCATATAGTTTTGATCAAGATCAAGTTTTACATTAGATCACCTCAAGCAATAAGGATGCATATGATTATGAGTTTTGCCCTTTGCAAGTTGGTGAAACATTACATGCTTTGTCTTTTCCTCCTCAATTTGAGCAAGTCTTAGCCAGCCTGGTTATGATCCTTATTAGCCTTGTGTTGATCCTTATTGGGTCCAATATGACCAATCTCAACCCTATCATTAGCTATATCAGTCTTGTGCCCAATCTTCTCAATGTGATACTTCTCCTACTCAACCTAATATTTTTTCCAATCAGCCTATTTCCACCTTCAAACAAACACTGTTGGGATATAAAAAGTATGTAGTGGAGCTTGACACTAGAAGGGGATGTGGCCAAAAAATTCCTGATCATTTCATTCATCAAGTGAGAAATGCATTAGATCTAGTTAAGAGTGAATGGACTCCTATTGAACGAGCCAATTAGCAAAGGCTTACAAGTGAGATGTTGGATGTGAGTGGTTTGATTGCATATTTGGAAGAGAGGTTGAGTATTCATGAGAGGCAGCCTTACCAAGTCTATCAACCTGCATACCTACTGACCCAAGTTTCATATCAGCCATACGCAATCCCTACTCATGAGCCAAGTCAAGCCTATCAAAGTCCTTTCCCCAATCATGTTGAGGGGAGTTTTGAAATAGTAAATCTTATGTTTAAAGCCAATCTTGATAAGTAGATTGAGCTAGAAAATCTTCACATGCAACAGTCTATGATGGCAAGAAGGGAAGTGGAATCTAAACCCTCACTACCCTCTCACATCGCAACCCCATCACCCCAAAAGGAGACTTCCAATCCTAAGATCATGAGCTAGAGTAAATTGGTTGAGTCATGGAGTAGTAAGGAGGAGAAAGGCATTGTTCGAGAGTGTGAGGTAAAAAATGAGGCTAGTCCTTCTCAAGTCCCTCCCACCCTTCCTCAAGAAGCTTCTTGTACTCCATAACAACCTTAATGCACTTCCCATTTCCATATGATTCTTATGAGCTCCAAGAAAGACTCTTTCAAGAAAATCTAGCTAAGAAAATTAAGGAATTAGAGGCAAAGGTGAGATTACTTAGTGAAAGAGAGATGGAATTTTTAGACCTTGGAGAGGATGCTACGTCTAAACACACCCCATCTACACTCCTCTAAGAGAGATATCAATCCACATCTGATATAGATAAAGTGATGAAAAAATGGAAGGAAGAGAATCATTTGATTCTAGCTCAAGGATTAGCTCCTCTTTCACATGAGTTTAACCATCAGCCTTCCACTTCATCCCTTCTCAAAGAGGAAACTATTTTGCAAGAGGCAAGTGAAGAAGAGAAGATCCAATTTACAGCTGCCCAAGAGGTTCTCATGGATGACAATGAGGAGGAAATCATCATGGATGCTCCTTTTGAAGACATCATCAATAATGGAGAAGACATGGGTCATGCATACATGCAGATGTTCCAATAATATGAAGAGGAAGGTAAGCATGGTGAGCTCTCTCCCCCCTTGTTTGATGAATTTCCTTGTTGATTTGATGAGGAATATGACCATGCCATGGAACTCAAGTTGGAGGAGAATCAGGATCATGTCTGGGAACAACTATAGACTCTGGTCTTTGAGTAAGAATAGGAGAGGCCTATCCATCTTGAGGAAATCTTTGAAGAAGAGAGCCTAGAGTAAGAAGTTGATGTTCTGTGGGATGAGCAAATAGTTTGTGATCTCATTTCAGACATCACAACAGTCACCCTTCTTCAATAAATCCATAAGGAAGAAGAATATTAGTTTGACAAGATTTTCAATGAAGCAATAGGGGACAAGTCAGTCCATGATGCATATCAAGGGGGATATGAGCTAAATGAGCCCTGTGATGAGCTAGCACCATCAATTTCTTGGTGAAACACACCAGCATGAAGGACTAGCATTAGACAAGCTTTCAAGATCAAGATGAATACATATATGTTAGAAGCATGTTTGACCCTGATTCATTTGGATACAAGCCAATCAAGGTGGTAGGCAAGAAGAGCAAGTCACCAAACCTCCATTCTATTCAACAACTTGTCTGGCACCATAAGTTTTCTTGCCATGAAGGAGACCTGAGAAGTTTTCCTTTTGATCTAAGAGGGAGGCAAATATACCTAATTAGTTTTACATATTAGTTTGCTTTCAATTTCTTCTTTCCCTATTTTCCCTAAGTGATGTCTGCATAAACAGTGTTTTTAGCCTTTTTTGTGTGTGTTTTCCTTTGTGTTTCGGGTAAATGCTTCATGATTGATTCTTGGATCTCTTGAGGCTATTGCTAAATTTTTCAAGCTACATTCTGACTCTGTGCTTAATGGACTTTGAGGCCACTAGTTTCTAAGCATAGTAGGCATGCTTCCCCTCAAAATTGCCAATTTGTTGACCATATTTGGTCCTATAGCTCAAAATCGGTCTCCTTCTTCCCCCTATTGTTCTGAGCCATCAGTCATAAATTTGGTTTGCATAAGTATTTCAACAAAAAGATGAACCAGTTTAAAGAATACAAGGCTTTTACAAATCTTCTTCGGACATTTTCTCTGAAGAAATTCACAAGGGAAGAGACCAAAATTTTCAAGGCACTTTTCCTCAAGGTTGGAAAAAGTGGTTCAACATCAGGGTTCAATGACATGATCTTTCTAAGAGATTTTGAACTTTGAGCATTGAACTTAGAAGTATTGAACTATTGAACTGTTGAACCATTGTTGGTTCAAGCGGTTGGTTCAAGCAGTAAGTTCAATGATTCATTTAATTCACAAAGGAATTGAAAGAGCATGACTCCTTATAGAACATAGTGTCAAACCATTGAACCATTGAACCATTGAACTCTAAAAAAGGGTTCAGGTTCAATCAAAAGGCCAAAGGATTGACAGAAGATAGCCCCAAGGGCTGAAAGGGCTAGGAAAAGACAAAAGCTGGGAAAAGACAAAAGTCAAAGAGTGAACTCAGTGACCTATAGAGTAAAATTCTCTACATTTTATTTTTGATTTTTAGTTGTGCACTCCAAGTTTTATCCTTGCACATTTTAGTTTCGAGGTAGTGAAGTTTTTGACATAGAACGTGGGAACGAGTTTTCATTTTTGCCTAAATTTTGTCTAAGTATCAAATTCACATGGAACATGCCAAGTGTCATCAGCTAGGACACATTTTATAATTTCTATAAGTTGCACAGAGATCACCACATGTCTTGGTATAACTCAATGGAGCGCAACAAGTGTCAGCATCCATGTTTCAAGTTTCTTATGAGTTTTGAAAGCTTATTTCAATAAGCTTCTCTCAGAGTCCTGTAGAGGGTGCCAAGTGGCAAATGCGAAAGGTTTCAATATGTTTCTCTAAAAGCAACAAAAAGTGTCGTGTGTCCCTAGCTTAAGCTCAGCAAAGACTGCCAAGTGTCAACATCCACATTTTCTCCATTTTGTTTCATTATTGAGTAAAGACTATGGTGGGCCCTAGGTTTTGTTTTTAAAGTAAGCAAAAACTGCCAAGTGTCATCATCTGTGTGAATCTAAAATGAGTCTCAAATGTTTCTATAGTATATCCAGAGCCCCGTAGAGACTGCCACGTGTTACCTTCTACAAAATTCTCAAAAAGCATCTAAGTTTCTATAGACAAGTGGAAGCCACCACATGTCATTTGTTAAAGATCAGTGGAAAGTGCCACCTGTCCCCATTCCCTTTTTGAAGCCGCTTGGGCAAGAAGTGTTGTGGGTCCCATTTTCTACAAGTTGATAAAGTTATAAAGTAGTGGACTATGATAGATGTCAAAGATGGAGCACTCCTAGTACAAAGACACAATAAAGAGTATAAGTTACGTGAAAAGTGTCGTGTGTCTTCTGTAAGTGCTACAGAAGCTACCAAGTGTCATTTTTTGGTGCCTCCTAAATAATGAGATGATTTTCAAGTGAGGCAAGCAGATGCTGCCAAGTGTCCTCACTTGTTTCATAGTGGGAAGCATCACGTGTATCTAATTCAGCCAATGAACTTGTAGGGAGACTAAACATTTTAGATCCAAAAAATATCTTATGTTAAACACTTCCAATTAAGTTCTAGTTCAGTTAGGCTATTGGGATTTGATCATGCAGGAGACTAAACATTTCACATCCAAAAAATATATCTTTTGTTAGACATTTCCAGCTTAGTTAGAGTTCAACTAGACCATTTGGATTAGATCTTGCGAGCAATCTAGATCTAGTTCGATGCTATAAATATGGGTGCAAGGAAGAGACATGGAGATCAAAAGATATCATCATCAGAAGAGAGAGAATTTTCTACAAGAGACTGTTATCAAGAAGTTTTAGACTTTCTTGTTGTGGCCAGGAATATCATTTGCCTTTGTTCTATTTCTTGAGTTAGAAAGTTTATATAATTGTGCATGTAGCTGTGCCTTTTATGTGACTAGAAAATTAATAAGAAGATTGAATTATGTGCCTTTGTTGATATTTTCTATGTTACTACAAAAATCATCTAAGTTGTGAGCCTTTGATTCTATTCTTTTTCATCTTTTACATCGATCATTCATTGTTTGCTCTTTAATGTAATTGAATCCTAAAGATAGCTTCACTGTGCTTAGTATTAAGGATTGAATTAAATTCAGGTGCATCGCCATAGTTAGATTTTCTTTTGTTGCATTAGTGATTCTTTTTAATTTATATCCCTTTTCTCACAATACATTCAAGATAAAGAAGATCCAACTTCTTTAAAATTTGGAGGTCATTTTAGGTCACAAGTCCCACATTCTTGAAACTTCCCATTGTTGGTGTTGGAAATAGTGCAATTATAAGCATCAACAATTTTTGGCATGCCCAGTGGGACCATATTGAAGTTTCTTTCATGACCATATCAACCAAAGAGCTATAAGGAATCAGAGCTATGGACTAGTAACAAGAGCTCAATCTATTGTGAATCTAGGTATTCTTTTACCACCATTGATAACTAATTCAAGAAGAAGGGTCAATTAGTTTACAGTAACACCAATAGCAAACATGGGAACACTTATAGCCCCAAGGAATTATGCAATTTCAAACACTGGTAGTCCTCTGATTCTCCTAGTACCACCAGCCACTCGGGATCCTATTCCAGTAAATGCCCTAAAAGCTCTACCCAAATTCAGTGGGTAAGATTTCAAAACACCTGAAGAACATCTACAAGATGTATCTAATGTCTATGCAATACATGTGATCACACAGTAGAATGTGGATATAAGATTGTTAGCAGCTTCTTTTAAGGGAAAGGCTCTAGACTGGTATAGATCTTTGACCCCAAATATAATATCTACATGAGATCAACTTGGAGATCTTTTCTTTGAAAGATTTGAAGAAAATGGTGATAAATCTTCTTTGTTGCAACAATTGATTACTATCAAAAGGGCACCACAAGAAGCAATGATTGATTTCAATTCAAGATTTCAAAAGACTTGGGAAAGAATTCCTGCTACATCAAGACCATTACCAGGTATAGCTATAGTATTTTATCTTAAAGCCTTAAATTTAGATATATTAGTAATGATTCAGTCACTTGGAGGTCAGACTCTGCCAGAAGCCTATGACTATGCAGTCATAGCTAAAAATAACTTAATAGATGCTATAATGTTGCCCCCAATGCCTCCCATGCCCATGTTTCTAGAGATTACCTTACCTTTGCCTCAAGAAGCCCTTAATCCCATAGCCCCACCTGTGTCTATGTATACATTTCTTTAACAACCTACTAAAGAACTTGTCCCTGTCCAGTCATCTGAGATGGATGATATCAAGAACATCTTAAGGACATTTTATAATGAGATAATTAACCTAAAAAGATAGCATAATCTTTATCTTAGACCCCAATATCAAGGCTACCAAGGAAATAGACTTCCACCATAGCCAAACTAGTATCAAGGTCCTCAAAGGCAAACTAACCCTCAACTAGAAAACCAATTAGTTGTAGTCCCTACACCCTCACAGACTGTTCCCCCTAATCCAAATAGGGAGATTGTTTAAGGGAAAAATAATTATGTAGATGGCACCAATGCCTAGTTTTTCCCTTGTAATAATGCTCATATGCCCAGCGATTATCCCATGGGTAATCTATAGCAAAAGATAGCAGAGCAAAGAAGAATGGATGGAAAATTTGCAAATACTTTTGACACTCAAGCCTACCAATCCTCTGGTATGCAAAATTCAATCATGATGGCTTAGATGCAAGGGATGTCCTTACAACAAAAAGAAGAAATATCCCTTGAGCATGCTTTGTTTTCATGGGTTGAAGATGAAGAGTCAGTTTTGTTAAATGAAGCTTCTACTTCCAAGAAGCCATTGGTATAATCAGATTACTACACTAGATCAAAGAGAAGGATGATGGAACACCCTAAAGTCACAAATAATGAGACTATGGGGAATCCTCCATTTCAAGGTCATCAAAACACAACTGCTAGACAAGAAATACTTTAACTAGTGTAGAACCAAGTAGATTCTGGGCAAGTTCAAGAAAAATTAAGGTACCTTTATTATCCAAGAACCCAAACACTAGGACCAATGAATGTGGTAGATCAGCTAAAGAGGACCCCAGCACATGTGTCAATATGATACATATTAGCTATTCCTAAGAAAAAGACACTATTGCAAGAAGATCTACAAGGCCAAGCAATGCCTAAACATATTGGCACCAAAGAAAGACCTACTGATAAAGAAAATCTCAAAGATACGGTTCTTTTGTAGACAATAGCCCTTTTGAACAATGCACCAGAGGTAAGCATATCCAAACCAGAGACCTTCTATTTGACTTTGATAGTTGGAAAGAAACTGTTGCATAATGCAAGATAGACTCAGGGGCTAGTACTACAGTAATGCCTAAACAAATAGCAGATGCTTCAAAAATAAAGTATGAGCCACTTACTAGAGGAGTTATGTAGCTGGATGGGAAATCAGTGCAAACAATAGGGAAGATTAAATAACTCCCATTGCAATTAAATACTTGTCCTAATATAATTGTCAATTAAGATGTGGTAGTCATAGATATACCCCTTATATTTGGCTTATGTTTATCCAGAGAGTTCACAGCCAAGATAGGAAGATATATGTCACTTGATTGGTCTCACCTCATCCTAAAAACTAAATATGGTTCAAAAATGAAAATACTATCCGAGTCACTATCTAAGGATCACATCACTAATTAACCAACCCCAAAATTAGAGGTAGATCATGCTATGTTGAATAAGGAAGAAAGGGTCTTTGTTGAAGAGTTAGGTGACTGGACTGAACATGACCAAGAGGAGGAAAATAACCAGTTGTTAACTATGATGCAAAGTGACCCATATGGAAATTATGACTCTACTGGTCCGGGCACTTATGTCATATTTGATGAAGACCATGAAATCCCAAATGTTTTAAGGGAATAAATGCCAAAGAATCAAGAATTTGATAAAGACTCAAAAATTTGGACCTTAAATTCTGATGGGGCTAGAAGTAAAAATGGTGTTGGAGTAGGAATTTGTCTTGTTGCTCTAAATGGTGAGAAAATTTTAAGATCTATTTATTTCTAATTTGCATGTACTAATAATGATGCTGAATATGAATCCTTAATACATGGGCTCATGTTAGCTAAGAAAAAGGGAGTAAATAATTTGATAGTAAAAGGAGATTCAGAACTAGTGGTGAAACAAATCAGAGAAAAGGTAATAGCCAAAAATGTAAGGATGAGATCCTATAGACACAGAATTTTGGACTTACTAGAAAACATTGAAGCTTTCAATATTGAATTAGTTCCTAGAACCCAAAATTTTGAAGCAGATAGGATGGCACAGATTAGCTCATAGTTTGACCCAACAATTGGTCTATTAGTCAACAATGAGTCAGTCAAAGTTATAGTAAGGCTAACTATCCCAAACAATGATGAAAATTGGCAAGTCTTTGAAAATGATTCTCAAGTACTCTCATTTTTGCAACAATCAGGGGAATTTTTTGATCAATTAAAACCCAAAATTGAAGAATCATATGGAGACTAAGTTATTCAATTAAAGACCAATAAGCTTCCCAAAGGCTTGATTACTTTAAAAAACCTATTTGATCCAGAAGATGTAAGCCTAGAGAAGAAAAGGTTTCAAGCAAATAAAGTAGATTATTCTGAGATACAAGTGAGTGAAGGGAGAAAACTAAAGATTGGAAATTTCCTAACCCAAGAGGAAAGTGAAAGACTAATTGACTTGTATAAAAAATATGATAGAGTAATAGCCTAGACCTATGAAGACCATGGCTATAACAGAGAAATCATTCAGCATACCATAGAATTGACTGAAAGATCTAAGCTAGTCAGACAGAAGCAGAGGCTAATGAATCCAAATATTGAACCTCTAATGGTGGATGAGTTGCAGAAACTCTTATAATCTAAAATAATTTTTCTAATCAAACACTCAACCTAGGTATCCAATCTAGTACCAGTCAGAAAAAAGAATGGTGACATAAGGCTCTATGTGGATTTCAAAGACCTAAATAGAGCATCTATAAAAGATCATTATCCCCTACCCTCTATGGAATAAATTTTATAGATTGTGGCTAGATCAAAGAGGTTTTCTTTGCTAGATGGTTTCTCTAGATACAATCAGATTTGGTTAGCTGATGAAGACCAACACAAGACTACATTTACTACCAAATTGGGAACATTTGCATATGCCAAGATGCCATTTGGCCTGTTAAATGCTAGAGCCACTTTTCAAATAGCAATGGATGTAGCATTTAAAGAACTCATAAATAAAATCATTTTGATTTATCTTGATGATCTCACTATTTTTTCCAAGAATGATGTTGATCATTTTGATCACCTAGAATCTATTTCTAAGAAGTGTCAAGAGTTTGGAATATCCCTGAATCCCAAGTGTATCTTTGTAGTACCTCAAGGCAAACTACTGGGACATATAGTATCCAAATAAGGAGTCTCCATAGATCCAGAGAGAGTCGCATCCATAATAAACTTGCCCCTACCAATAAATAAGAAAGCAGTTCAGTCCTTTTTGGGAAAGATTAATTTTATCAGTCAGTTCATATTAGACTTTGTAGGCCTAGTGAGACCAGTGACACTCTTGTTGAAGAAATATCTGGTGTTCAAGTGGACTACAGAAGGAAGGCAAGCTTTTGAGGAGGTCAAGAAAGCAATTTCAATAGCCCCAGTACTTAGTAACCTAGACTTCTCTAAGTCTTTTATAATGTATGTTTATGGAGGAGAGTTCAGTAGTGTTGTTGTTCTAACACAGAAAGATGATCAACAAGAGGGAGAACACCCAATAGCCTTTTTCTCAAGGACTCTTAGGGAGTATGAAGCTAGAAACAACTTTGTGGAGAAACAGGCATATGTTATGGTAAAAACTCTCAAGAAATTCAGGCATATGGTATCAAGAAATAAGATTCTGATACTTGTGGCTCATCCTAATGTCAGAGAATACATTATGGAGGGTGAAATTACTAAAAAAAGATTAAATTGGATAACAAAGATCCTTGAATATGATGTAGAGGTCAGACTTACTAAGCTGGTCAGAGGTAAGGGGTTGTGTCAATACATGGCTAAAGATATGGAAAAGATGATAACTAAATAAATAGAAAAGGAAATTATATTGAGGATACAAGAAGTTGATCAGAACTCCTAGGTCACAAATAGAATCTATTTTATGAAACATGGGATTTTCCCAAAAGAGCTCTCTCAGGACAAGAGGAGATACTATAGGCAGTAAGGGGTCCATTTTGTTTTAATTGACCAAGTTCTTTTCAAAAGAAATACTGATGGCATACTTTTAAGATGCATAGAGAAAGATGAGGCTCAAAAAATACTACATGAAATGCACCATGGAGTCTCAGGTGGACATTTTTTTGTCAAAACCACAGCTATAAAGATAACTCAGGCAGGTTATTTTTGGCCCACTTTATTTATAGACTGTTATAAATTGGTCAAAAGGTGTCAATCTTCTCAGTATTATGTGGGGATGAGAAGGAATGCAGTAATGCCCCTTAGTCCTATAATTGTTGATGAACCCTTTGCTCAATGGGGTCTTGATTTCATTGAAATGATCAATCCAGTGTCACGTATGGGACACAAATAGATTTTAACTACCACTAATTATTTTACCAGATGGAGTGAGGTAGTGCCACTCAAAGAAGAAATAGAAAATGTGATCCTATATTTTCTGGGAGGTATCACTACTCGCTTTGAGCCTCCTCATACCATAATTTTAGATAATGCTAGGCATTTTTAGGGGAAAAATATCTAACTTTGCACTAAATAATGGAATCTATCAAAAAACTTCCTCAAATTATTACCCTCAAGGTAATGGTTTGGTAGAATCAACCAACAAGAACTTGATTAGACTTATTAAGAGGATAAGGGTTGATCATCACAAAGAGTGGCATAAAGTGCTTTATATAGCACTGTGGGCTGATAGAATTATACCTTGACAAGTGACAAAGATGTCACCATATGAGTTGGTCTATGGTAACCCTGTTGTAATGCCCTGAGCTTGGAGATTCCTGCTCTTCAGTTATTAAAATAGATTGAAATTGAGGAAAATGGCCCCATGCAGGTCAGACTTGCTGAACTCTTGGAAGTTCAAGAAAAGAGGGATGTAGCACACGATTCATTAATGAAGCATCAAAAAATAATCAAAGACTACTTTAATAAGAAGACTTCAAACCCCCATTTTGAAGTAGGCTTAGTTGTTTTAAAATGGGATTCAAGAGCTGCCAAGCTGGGTCAACACACTAAATTTGAAGCATTATGGACTGGCCCCTATAAGATTCATGCATGTAAAAATCAAAATTCATTTGAGCCAGAAATGATGGAGGGTAAACCTGAAGAGATTCCTGTGAATGGGATCTACCTAAAACATTTTAGTTAAGTTGTATCTCCCATGTATCATAGTTAAATAGTTTCCCTTTCCTTATTGCTTTGTTTCCCCATTTTTCTTTTTCTGCTTTTTCTTTTAGTAAGTGTTCTTTGAACACGTGGCCATGGCTTAGAGTCTTTTCTAAAAATTTTAAACTCTCACATTCATTAAGTCTCTCTCAAAATCCTTAAATTCCCTAAGGTACCTTTACACAGCCACTTTTATGACGTGTCTGACTCGCTGTCCCACACAGATTTAATAAGATTTGCTAACAGTTGTCTAATTTTAATGCCATTTTTGAGACTTGATGGGTCATTAAATACCCAAATAACAAGAGTTAAGGATTAACAATGTCTCAAACATTCCAACATCTGCTAGAAAATCCCTGTTACTTGCATTTCAATTCATAGCAAAACTTGCTTAATAAAAGTGCCTTCCTTATTGCAAAGCTTCCATACTCGTTACATAGTTCACTAATTCCCAGTATAAACATAGATATGGAGGAGGCATAGTCTTCACAAAAAGGATCTAGGATTTATGAATATACTGATAAGATTCTCACAAGCAAATCATATGCTTTGGCCCCTACACAACCCTTAAAGACTTATCCAAGGACTAGAGTCCCTGAAGTTGGTTATGCAATCGACCCAGTAAAGGTGAAGGATTTTGTAGATGAAATTGTGAACCCAACCATTCAAAAGTCTGGAAAAGCTCTATAAGAGGGCACACCAAAGATGTATCTAGAGGGCCAAGGCTAGACAATACAAAACATTTGCAATGAGGATATGGACTCCCAAATGTCACAAGTCATTGTCCCAGGTGCACATTCATGCCCCGACTTAGTCAAAATATGTGTTGAACTATTTCATGTGCCCTTGAACACCATACAATAGGGTCAATTCATGGTGCAAATTACATCGAAGGCCATCAAGGACATGTTGGCCTTATATCATGACAAGACACCCACATTTCCCACCATTGCCAAAATGCAAAAAATGTGGGCAAACATCAATAATCAATTGAGTTTTTTGAGATTAAAATTGCAATTAGGGGATGATGATATCATTGTGATAGTGCTGCCAATAGGAAGGGCACAATTTACACAGGCCAGTTAAGAGGCACTATCTATGATGGCATTCATTTTTGGAATGAAGGAGGATATAACTATCTATGAAGAACAAATGGCCAATCTCTTTAGATTGAAAATTGTAGACAAGTCTCAGGAGTATCGACTAGATTTCTCAGAGCAGATTGCCTATTCAATGGTTGACCAACTCACCTATTTCAAATCTAAAGAGTTTTTAGGTATTCTTTTTATCTATTTCACCTCATGTTGTATCAAAACTCTGGCATCTTTTCCTAATATATGCATCTAAATATATATGACCCAAGTTTCGATCATAATAGGACCATTTCTATGTCTGGATGGACACATATCTTGTCTAAAACAAGTGACCCATATGAATTTTAAGAACATTTTGTTGCCCCTAATTTTTGTCACCTAAGCCTAGAGCCTTTTGAAAATAGATTAACTCCAAGTGTCAGAGGCCTCATGACAAATTGCGTTATTCCTTGTGACTACCTTTTTGGGTCCCATCATACTATCATTAGGGTTCATGGTTTTAATGGAGAACCAATGTTGCTACCCAAGATTTTGACTCTTAGGTTAGCATTCTTAGAGGTCACTCGGCAAGTGTCTATGGTGGATAATGAATATGGCACTAGGAAGAAGAAAAAAAAATGTATGATATTCCATGGGTAACGAACAACATGGCCCTAGAGGTCAGAGATGTTGAGCACTTATTTTTGAGAAAGCTAGCCTTCTTGGGTTTCTTTCTAATTGAAGATAAATGGGGATATGACCCAAGTAGTTTCATAACCTCATGGGTCAAGAATAAAAAGGTTGCTGCTAGAATTATGCATGACGACCATCCCTTTTGGGAAAATAGAAGAAACTCTAAGGAAGATATTCTTGATTTGTATGTGAAATTAACAAATTTGCCCTTTCAGGAGGCCAGTGTTAGGTTGTGCAGCTAAAAGCTTCACAAGTATGCAAACATAGAGGAGGTTGTTGAGTGTCACAGTAACCGACATCGATCAGGACAACCAACGTCAGTCAAGAGTAGATAGGAAGCTATCCACATTGGTCATGGATCAGCCGATGTCAGTCATCTTCAGATAGACAGTGACTGACATCGGTCATCTATGCATTCCAGAACTAGTCTAATTTTAGATGGACAGTCAGTTTGCATGTAAAGACTAATTTTAGTCTTGAATATGTGTTTCTAATTATTGTAATTGGAAAGTCTAATTATTGTTTGTATGGGATCTATTTAAGAGACCCATGGGGCTATATTGTAATTTGTAGAATCATAAGGACTTGCAAAGGCAAGGACAAGGGTTCTTCCAAGGTATGTAAGATCTAGGTTTGTAGGTGTGCAAGACCAAGTTGATCTACAGCTATGTAAGATCAAGAAAAAGATCTACATGGTAAGTAAGATTAGTTGATCTACAGGTGTGTGTGTGTGTGTGTGCAAGGTCAAAGGAGATCTATGGGGTAGCAAGGTCAAAGGAGATCTGCAACACAACAAGGAGCAAGATCAAGAAGATCTACTTGGAGTACTTTGAGTACTTGGTACTGGAAGTAGGCAACAACAGTTGAGTTGATTGTCACTTACTGGTTGGTGTACTGGTAGTATTGTTACTGACTGGTTGAAACAACAACTCTGTGTTTGAGTTGATTGGTTTGTAATTGAGAGAGAGAACTCTTGAGGGAGAATTACTGGTACACCCAAGAGGTGTGGGAAGAGTGTGATTTCTTCATTGTATTTTCTTCTGGAAGAGTGTTAATACAAGATTGTATTGTCTCTCATATTCTGTGTTGTTTCTATTTTCTAGTTACATTTTACTTCTAGTTAAATTCCATGTTTAGTTGCTTATACAAAGGTAATCAAGTGTACTCTTAAGGAGTAGGGATCCTGACAATTGGTATCAAAGCTATGTCTCCTCCAGATCTTGATAATTAGTATTAGATCTTGGTTACGTACACTAACAGGTGGTCAGAGTGTGTTAAGTGTTTGTTGATTATAGGTCACTCTTAGGGGTTTCTGATTGAGTGAGAGTAAAGCAATGGCAAAAGAAAGTACACTAAGAATGGAGGAATTCAATGGCAAGAATTATCAATTATGGTATTATGGAAAGAAAGAGTAGGTAAAGAAATATTTTTGGTTGGTAGAAGATCAGTATGAAGGAAATGAAGAATCAAATGTTGCAGGTATTGTTGCAAAAGATGCTCTTGTATGTTCTTTGGATAAAGTAGAATCTTGGGTTTTAGATTCTGTTGCCTCTTTCCATGCAACCCCAAATAGAGTATTTTTCCATGATTATGTCTATGGAGACTTTGAAAAGATTTATTTAGGGGTTGGTGAGCCTTGTCAAATTGTTGGCAAAGGGGAAGTGTGAGTGAAATTGCAGATGAGCAATACATGGGTGTTGAAGGATGTCATGCATGTCCCAGTCCTGAAGAGGAGTCTAATTTCTACAGGAAAGTTGGGTGATGAGGGTTGCATAGTTACTCTCACAGTGAAATCTTGAAAAGTTTCCAAGGGTGCACTTGAATTAGCATGTGGTAAAAAAATAGGTACTCTTTATCTATCTACTTGTATTACTGATTCTCCTTTTGGTTTATCTACTTCAGATGTAGATGTGAAGATGTGGCTCTATAGGCTTGGTCACATGAATAAGAAGGGGATGCATGTTTTTAAGAGGAAGTCTGATGTCTTTGACAAACTTCAGAACTGGAAAGCCTTGATTTTCATGGAGGAGATGATGGATAGAGATCAGCTTAAGGGCCTAAATAATTCTAAGTAGAGCAGTTTGGACAAGGTTATAATCCAAAGTGAGCTTATGGGTAAAAGTCATCACTCACAGGAAAACACAGTTATTGACGTCGATTAGGTGAGAACCGACGTCGAATAGGCAGGTACTGATGTCAGTCATGTGAAGACCAGAGTCAGTGGTGTCAAGTAGGTGGAGACTAACATCAGTCAGGGAACTAATGTCAGTGACTAGGTGGACACTGACGTCAGTTAGGGAATTGGTGTTGGTGATCAGGTGGAATCGACATCAGTTGGATGCAGACCAGGGTCGACCAGAGAACGGATTTTGGGCAGACAGCAAGTTGTCAAGGAGTCTCAAACACCCATATAGAGGATTGAAAGGGTAAGTAAGCCTCAAATTCATTATTCCCCTTCTTTATACTACTTTTTATTCACTGATGGTCAAGAACTAGGAAGTTTTGAAGAGGCAAAGCAGGTAGAATCCAGGAAACAATGAGAGCATGGCATGAATTCTTTAGAAGAGAACCAAATGAGAGATTTGGTAGAGTTTCCAGCCAAAAAGAAAGCACTAAAAGATGAATGGATTCTGAGGTTAAAGAAACGAGAGAATGGACATGTAAAATAGAAGGCCAGGTTATATGGTCTTGAGTAGGCTGCAGGACAATGGTGTTTAAGGTTTGGCAGGTGTATGACAAAGCATGGCTTTAGTCAATGTCAATGTGACCATTGTGTTTATTTTATCAGGTTGGATAATATTAGCTAAATTATCCTATTACTGTATGTAGTGTATATGCTTGTTGTAGGGTCACACATGCAGGAGATTGCTAAGCTAAAGGTAAAGTTAGTTCAGAGGTTTGCCATGAAGGATTTGGGAGTAGCAAAATTCTTTGGCATGAGTATTTCTAGAGACAGGGAAAGTCATAGGTTGATTTTGTCTCCAGATGATTATGTGAATAAGGTAGTGGAGAGGTTCAATATGCAAGATGTAGAACCGGTTAGCACACCTATAGATGGATAGTTTATAGAATAGTGTCCCAAATCACATGATGAGGTTGAGTACATGAGTACTAGACCTAAGATTACCTAAGTAGTGAGAGTTGTCAGCAAGTTTATGGCCAATTTGGGAAAGGAGCACTAGAAAGCAGCTCAGTGGATTCTCAAGTATCTGAGAGGGACCAACAGCAGGGATTCATGTTATGCAGGGTCAGGCACTTCTCTACATGGGTATGTAGATTCAGATATGGCAGGTTACTTGGATGACAGGAGAAGCACCATAGGATTTATGGTGGTTGGTTTTCAAGACTGAACTTGAAGAGGGATACAAGCTAGGAAACAAAATTAGATGATGTATAGGTATAGGTATAGGTGTAGCTATTTATCTCCAAGTGGGAGATTGTTAGGTTTTGGAGCTAAAAGCTTCACATGTATGCAAACATGGAGGAGGTTGTTGAGTGTCACAGTAATCGATGTTGGTCAGGATAACTGATGTCAATCAGGAGTAGTCAAGAAGCTGCCAACATTAGTCATGGATTGGCTGATGTCGATCATCTCTAGATAGACAATGACTGATGTCAGTCGTCTGTGCATTTCAGAATTGGTCTAATTTTAGATGGACAGTCAGTTTGCATGTAAAGACTAATTTTAGTCTTGAGTCTACATTTCTAATTATTGTAATTGAAAAGTCTAATTATTGTTTGTATGGAATCTATTTAAGAGACCCATGGGGTTGTATTGTAATTTGTAGAATCATAAGGACTTATAAAGGCAAGGACAAGGGTTCTTCCAAGGTATGTAAGATCTAGGTTTGCAGGTGTGCAAGATCAGGTTGAAAAATAAAATGTATGATATTCCATGGGTAATGAACAACATGGCCCTAGAGGTCAGAGATGTTGAGCACTTGTTGCTGAGAAAGCTAGCCTTCTTGCATTTCTTTCTAATTGAAGATAAATGGGGATATGACCCAAGTAGTTTCATAACCTCATGGGTCAAGAATAAAAAGGTCGCCACTAGAATTATGCATGATGGCCGTCCCTTTTGGGAAAATAGAAGAAACCCTAAGGAAGATATTCTTGATTTGTATGTGGAATTAACAGATTTTCCCTTTTAAGAGGCTAGGCCATGGGAGACCTTTGATGTTAAGCAAAATGATTTTGACCCTAAAATCAGAATGACTTCTAGTTTAATAAGGGCATTGAAGAGCAAAGACTAGAAACTTGAGAAAATAGAAGCCTATTAGAAGTTTAGGCAAGAGATTTGTGAGACAACTCACTCTTTTGGTAATGTAGATTTATATGAGAAATGAGAAGAAATCTGGGATGAATGTCATTCATCTCCTATCTCTAGCCCTGATACAAGTAAACTACAGACACATGGTGGAGAGTCAAAACCCAGAGCAGAATCCAGTCATATAGTGCAGGCCCCAGGACAAACCTCATCTACAGTCACTGTCACTATTTGGCCCCAATCTCTCAGTGCCATTGAAAAACAAAAGAGTGTGGTATCCTCACCACCTAGAGCTTCTCCATCAGTTTTAGCCTTTGGGGTTCCCAATTTTGTACAATCACTAGTAACAGTGGTAAACGTTGAAGAGAAGGAAACACAACAAAAAGAAGAAAGGCCAAGGAAACATAAGAGGTTGAAACTTTAGCTTGATTCAGAGGAAGAGGTAGATCCCTCATAGCATCAACCATTGAGTACATCTGTTGCTCCTTAAGTACATGTTTCTCCTTCTTCTTCTCAGTCTTTTTCTTCTTTTATAGGGGTGACAATCCCAACTAGCCATATAATGTCCCCTGCCACCTCTACTGTGCCAATTTCCCAATTTTCCCCACTCATTACTACTTAGGCCACATCATTGCCTCACTTTTCCCCTCTGTCCCAAAAATAATACCTCCATAGATTCCCCCTAGCCAACATTTGGCTATTCCCTATGGCTTGCCACAGGGTTATCTTTTGGCAGGTGGGTTTATTGCCTCTCCCTCTACTTTCTAAGCTCAAGCAGACACTGCTAAGAAGGCTAGGGAAGCTTGGATGGAGAAAAAGAGGAATAAAGACAATAAAGCTCTAGCTACACCACATATGAGGTCACTATTTGACCCAATCCAGCAGCAGCTAATTGTGACTCATTTTTCACCTAATGTCGTCAATCCAAAAGAATAGATGCAGCCTCAAGATTATACAATGAATGCAGTGGCTATGGACATGTCACTCTTTAGACCACAAGACAGGGTTGAGTTGCTAAATGAATCCACTTCTGCTATAGCTACTGATTATTTGAAAGTATCAAAGAAGCTACAGAAGATGGAGGTTGATCTAGCTCAAGAGAAAGTAAACTGTAGCAGTCTGATTACAGAAATCAAATCAAAGAATGATGAAATAGAGAGTCTCACCAAACGATTGCAAGATACTATTTCTTGTCAGACTCACTAGGCTATTCAAGCCCTAAATACTTCTTTGAAAGAAGAGTTAGCTCAAGAGAAAGCTGTAGTGACAGCCCTAAGGTAGGAAAAGGCAACACTATAGAAAAGTTGTCAAGAAAACCTGCAATAAGTCACTCAGTTCCAGTAGAAGCTACTAAATGAGCAAAGCAATACTGCCACCATACAGGCCCAACTTCAAGCTGAGCAAAAAATAACAAAATAATTGACACTTGAGTTGGCTAATAGGCCAAAGAATGCAGGAGTTTTGAACCTGGTCAAGGAGCTATATGTATCAATATGGAAAATAATCTCTGAGAAGATTACTCAGCTCAGACCCTCTCTAAATTTCCTACTAAATGCATAGAAATTATGCGAAAAGGTGGAGACTTCAGTTCAGGCCACTCTATCCACTGTCTCTTTGAGAGTGTTTGATTCTCAAATGCTGCTGTAAAAGCTATACGATACAACTAATGGAACGTTATCAGCAGAAAGGATTAGTGACAGAATGATTTCTACAAAAAGGGTGAACGAAGTTCCCAGTTGCAACTCCATAGCAATTAATTGCAAAGAGCTCCTAGATGTGGTAAAAGAGGGAATAAAAGACATGAAGCAGCATATTGAAGATTTGGTGCAATTGGGTCTTCCCTCTCCTTTTCCTGATAGCAACACTGTGTTAATGGTTGATGAGATTAAACCTTTGTTGTTAGCCAAATAGAATGATCAGTCAATTTTCTAGGGTTTAACAGATGACTCATCAGTGCTAAAAGTGGAAGCTATCTTGATCCCCATGTCCTAGATTGAATTCCAATTAAAGGTTGTAGTTCATATTTTGCAGAGTTTTTCGCACAAGGACATCATCAACCTTGATTTAGCCTTTCAAGAATTGCAAAATAAGCAGGGACTATCTGATGCTAAATGGTCAGTTTATCAGACAGCCTTACTAAAGTTATGATTTTTGCCACATTTTTATATGCAAGAGATTGTGGATTTATTTTTTAGTAGGCTCAAAAGTCCTCAGGGTCGCCAAGAACTGTAGAGTAAAATACTCCACATTTTATTTTTGATTTTTAGTTGTGCACTCCAAGTTTTATCCCTACGCATTTCAGTTTTGAGGCAGTGAAGTTTTTGACTTAAAATGCAGGCACGAGTTTTCATTTTTGCCTAAATTTTGTTTAAGTATCAAAGTCATGCGAAACATGCCAAGTGTCATCAATTGGGACACATTTTATAATTTATATAAGTTACACAGAGACTGCCATGTCTCCTGGTATAACTCAGCGGAGCGTGACAAGTGTCGACATCCACACTTCAAGTTTCTTATGAGTTTCAAAAACTTATTTCAATAAGCTTCTTTCATAGTCTTGCGGAGGGTGCCACATAGAAAATGTGGAAGTTTTCAACATGTTTCTCTAAAAGTAGTAGAAAGTGTTGCATGTCCCTAGCTTAAGCTCAGCGGAGACCACCAAGTGTCAATATCTGCATTTTCTCCATTTTGTTTCATTATTGAGTAAAGACTGTGGTGGGCCCCAGGGTTTGTTTCTAAATTAAGTGGAAACCACCAAGTGTCATTGTTCATGTGAATCTAAAATGAGTCTCGAATGTTTCTATAGTATAGCTAGAGCCCCACGGAGACCACCATGTGTCACCTTTTACAGGATTCTCAAAAAGTATCTAAAGTTTCTATAGACAAGTGGAAGCCACCACGTATCATTTGTTAAAGATCAGTGGAAAGTGCCACCTGTCCCCGTTCCCCTTTTGAAGCTACTCAAGCAAGAAGTGTTGTGGGTCTTATTTTCTATAAGTTGATAAAGTTACAAAGTAGCAAACTATAACAGATGTCAAGGATGGAGCACTCCTGATACAAAGACACAGTAAAGAGTATAAGTTACACATAAAGTGTTGTGTGTCTTCTATAGGTGCCATGAAAGTTGCCAAGTGTCATTTTCTAGTGCCTCCTAAATAATGAAACAATTTTCAAGTGAGGTAAGTGGATGCTGCCATGTGTCCTCGCTTGTTTCATAGTGGGAAGCGTCACATGTATCTAATTCAGCCAATGAACTTACAGGGAGACTAAATGTTTCAAATCCAAAAAATATCTTCTGTTAAACACTTCCAGTTAAGTTCCAGTTCAGTTAGGCCGTTGGGATTTGATCTTGCAGGAGACTAAATGTTTCACATCCAAAAAATATATCTTTTGTTAGACACTTCCAGTTCAGTTAGACCATTGGGATTGGATCTTGTGGGCAATCTAAAGCTAGTTCGATGCTATAAATATGGGTGCAGGGAAGAGACATGGAGATCAGAAGATATCATCATCAGAGGAGAGAGAATTTTTTGCAAGAGATTGTTATCAAGAAGGTTTAGACTTTCTTGTTGTGGCCAAGAATATCATTTGCCTTTGTTATGTTTTCTTGAGTTAGAAAGTTTGTATAACTATGCATGTATATGTGTCTTTTATGTGACTAGAAAATTAATAAGAAGACTGAATTTTGTGCCTTTGTTGATATTGTCTATGTTACTGTAAAAATTGTCTAAGTTGTGAGCCTTTGATTCTATTTGTTTTCATCTTTGACATTGATCATGCATTGTTTGCTCTTTAATGTAATTGAATCCTAAAGATAGATTCACTATGCTTAGTATTAAGGATCAAATTAAATTCAGGCGCATCAACATAGTTATATTTTCTTTCATTGCATTGGTGATTCCATTTAATTTATATCCCTTTTCTCACAATACATCCGAGATAAAGAAGAGCCAGCTTCTTTAAAATCTGGAGGTCATTTCAAGTCGCAAGTCCCACATTCCTAAAACTTCCCATTGTTGGTGTTGGAAACAGCATAATTCTAAGCATCAACATGACCCACTGAGAAAGGAGCCTGAGGAATCAAGCACAGATATGGACAAAATAGCCCAGGTGGCAAAAAGGGAAGCGTCAGCAGAGGATTTATTTTAGCAGTTGAAATAGTCTCTGCCAAGTGGTCATCAAGGAGTGCGAACATTCAATGGCACAGCCTACTTTTCCCCATTTTGCATTGATGAGCAGACAAAATACGTGAATGTCTTGAAGAAGTGGTCCTGTTTGCAACAAAGGGGTGTGGCCCATGCTTTCACAATAATGTTTGAATGCCAAAGTCAAGACTAGAAACTAACACATCATGTTCTTTCAGTGACTTCCTCTTCTAAAATGTTTTCAACACATCAAGGGCCACTTGTAAAAAAAGGTGCCATTCTTTCCTCTTTCTCTATATATATTGTAATCTCTCATTCGAGAAGATATCTCTCATCTTATATGGTGTAGCCTTGTAGGATTTTACCCTGAATCAAGACATAGCATTTTTTACCTCCATTTTGAATTTGCACTTTTGCATATGTCTATGGTTTTGTCTTGTGTTAATTCATTTTCTTTAATGCTTTCACAAAATGATTCCAGCATGTCTAGTGTATTGTGAGTTCTTATTTTGTAGGTTAGCCAGAAGTGTTCATAGTAGAATATAGGTGCATGTGAATAGGTTATCATAGTGTGTCTTAGAACACCTCTAGTAGTTCTTCCTCCATGTATCTCAAGAGGACCCCTAGCTCACTGATGCAAAAGAGTTTCTATTATCAAATTATTGTTCTTAATGTAAAGTGTATGTCAAAGCTAAGTAGATCAACCATTTTTTGGTGCATCACTGTTTAGTTTAGGTTCTATTTTTAGTAATCCTTCTCTCTTTTCAACCCCCCCCCACTATATATATTAGAAATAGTACTGGAATAACTTAGAGATGCATCAAAGGGAGCTATCCCTTATCTAGAGATTCTCCCCTCAATTTTGTCAGACCCACAAGCAAGAGAGGAGTATCCATTGTGCCGTGTAGAAGACATGGAGCTCAGCCTCCTGTCAAGGGTGTAATCCACATCATCAATAGATAACAAGTGGAAAAAGGTGAAAAAATCATGTCAATCACCAATTGTCTACCCACCTTTCTCTCGGTACACCCCTTAGGGTGTTCACTTAGACATATTGAGACTCGACAGGTTCCTTCAAAATAGAGAGCATCAATAATTGATAAAATTTTGCAAATATTATGTTTATACAACTTGTGTATTAGGAGGTAACTCGATCTCTAGGCTTTCATAAAATTTTAATCTCCTTAGAAAAAATCTACCCAAGTTATTTCTCTCACATAACATGTAACCAACTATGTTTATCTCTGCTTTGAATTATTGGTCATAGCCCTACACAAGGTTAGTTTGATATTAATTTTTTTATTCTTACCACTCTATGCTATAGGAAAATAGAAATGAAAACTATCTAAAAAGTATGAAACTATTTTAGTTTTTCATAAATCTAATATTTTAAACCTATCCTAAAAAATGATGCAAAAATGTAGGTGAATACATTTACTTGTCAATCAAAGAATGTAAGTTTTGACTAGGGGTTTGCATTGTATATGTAGTAGTAGATTATTTTGAACAATTAACAGCTAGTGGTTATTCTAGTGTTATTTTTATAGGGAACTGAAATCAAAACTAGAAATAAATTTTCAATTGAAAAAAACCACACTTTATAATAAATGTAACTCATTTTTATAAAAGTAAATCACACTTGCTAAAGTAACACTTCAATTGAAATGCTTTGAAATGAACACTAGTCTAATTTTTTTGAATCCTCCACACAAAACAAAATTGACTGTGTGTGATCAAAATTCAATTACTTCTTAAGTTGAAAAATAAATAATATATTAAGCTAAGAAGGAAATAAAACATTCACACTAATAAGTAATTTTGAAATCAACTTTTAGGTTTTAAATACTCACAATAGGAACCCAAAAAAAAACTAATCTCTTAGATGGAAATCAGTAAAATAAGTTCTCATGAGTAGGCTCCTTCATAGTTGTATTTAATATTAAATCCCCTCCTTTAACTAATATAAATTACTCCATCCCAATTTTGATTCAACAATAGAACTAATACATAGCAATGAATAAATTGTTATGGATTTGATTACAAACTTTGTTCTATATGAATCATGGATGAATAGATGACTAATGATTGATAATTCTTGACTTCTTACTAACCTACAATTTTCATCTTCTATATTTGCAACTTATCCATTAAATAAAGAAGGCAAATTTATTTTGACTACTCTAACAATGGAATAATATATCATATAATTAAGCAAAAAATAATTAGATCCACAATAATAATTGATAAGTATGACTGAAACACTTTGAGGGGGGAGGTTTGATAAGTATGACTGAGCTGTTTTGAGAGGGTAACCTCCTAAACTATGAAAGAATAGAAAAATTCTCAATATAATGATAAAATGTAAGCCACTACCTCCTATATATACTCTACCTATCCATGGTTATTGCATAGGTTGACTATACTAAGAACATATAAAAATGTAATGAGATAATATGAAAGGTATGTAAGCCACAATTTTGCCATACATATCTCGACATGTACTATAGGTTAAGTTTATAACATGTTATTCCCATTTAAAATAATGATTTCTTCAACATTGAATCAACTTAGGATGTTGTTATAGGAAATCTTCATCCTCCCATGTTTCATTTGCACAATTTAGACTCTTCCACTTGATCAAATACTCTTTATCTTGCTTGTAGCCTTTTTTTGCATATGTGAAGGTACACCTCAAGTTCCAAAATGACTTTACCGTCTTCATCTAATTTGGGTAACCTGGTTTGGGTAGAAACTCTTTTTCTAATGACCTTCTTCAAGAAAGATACATAAAATACATGATGTATGTGAGTGGATCGGGGTAGTTTTAGCTTGTATGCCACACTACAAATTTTAAACAAGATCTGATAAGGGCCATAATATTTATGAGAGTGTTTGTTATCCTTTTTCAATTGATTCAAATAAATATATTTATATGGATGTAAGTGCACAAATACTTGATCACCAATATCAAAATTCCTCTCAGTACAGTGTTAATAAACTTGTTGATTCATTCTATTTTTTGTCATTGCTGAATTATCCCTTAAATTAGCTAGTACCTCATGTTGATGTTAAATATGTTACTCAACAACTTGAAATTAGGTTGCACCTTTCAATACAAAGTTATGGATGAGTGATGGTATCCATAAAGTGTCACAAAATAAAACATTTTAGAAGAGGTATGGAAGTGTCGTACCACCATTCTACTAGTGGCAACCAATGGACACAACATTCATATTTATCTAATACAAAACAATGGAGATACCTTTCTAGGAATTTGTTGACAACCTTTTTTCTCATTAGTTTGAAGATGATAAGAGGAGATATGAACCAAATGATTACCTAAACATATAAATAACTCAATCCAAAATTTAGTAGTGGAGATAGGGTCCCAATCACTTACAATGATTTTGTGAGTACCATGTAGCTTTTGAAGTGTATTGAAAAAAGCAACAACTATTATATTAGGTACAAATGGTTGTGATTAGGAAAAAATGAGAATATTTTGTGAGTATTTACACTACCATGATGACATTTTTACCTTCAGACCTAAATAACCTTATAATGAAATCCATGGAAACCTCCTCCCACCTCTGGATAGGGATGGATAATGGTTACAAAAGACCTAGTATCTTAATTATTTCTCTTATATTTTGTCGACAAACCATGCATTATACCATAAACTTTTATAATTCCCCTTTAAGTCCTTCACAAAATAAATCTTTCTTGATTCAATGATATGTCTTCAAAAATCATGAGTGCCCCGCTATTGGATATGCATGAAGCACTTGAATGATTTTGTGTTTGAGGACAAAATACTTACATAGGTATAATCTATCTTTATACCATAATGAGTTCCATTTCCACTCAATATTTTTAGAAAAACTTGAACCATGTTGAATATTCTAAATCAGGAACCATGTATCCCTATCATTCTCCCATTCTAATCTCACTTCTTCTAACCAATCTACTTGTCAAATGGTCATTGTGCATAATAATGCCTCAATTGATTATCCCTCCTAAAAAGTGCATATGCTACCACATTATATTTTCCTTTCTTATAGACTATTTCAAAGTTATATCCCTATATTTTATTCACTAATTTTTTTGTTATTTTGATGACAATCATCGTTCCAAAAAATATTATATAAAAACATGATCAGTCTTTCCCTAAAAGTGTCTACCCATTAGATAAAGTCTCTATTTCTTAATTAAAATAAGAATAATCATCATCTCTTTCTCGTAGATTGAATCAAGCTTGTTTTTCCCATGAGTTGAGGACTCTTGAATACAATGGGTCTTCCTTATTATATGATTATTGCCCCATGTCATATCATGATACATCACATTCAATAACAAACATTTGGGAAAAATCAAGGGTCATCAAAATTGGAGTGGTGCACATAGTGTTTTTTAGTTTCTCAAATGCTTTAGTAGCTGGTTCAGTCCAATGAAAAGAATCTTTCTTCAACAGGGTTGTGAGTGGAGTTGTTACGCTACCATAATTTTGTATAAATATACAATAGTAACTTGTTATACCCAAAAATCCACAAACCTTCTTAAGGTTCTTTGTCACTTACCATTCCATCATAGCTTTGATCTTCTTACAGTCAAGTTTGACTCCTCCATGTGAAATAATATGACCCTAGTACACCACCTCATGGACTCCAAAATCACATTTAGAAGGTTTCACATAAAATTGGTATTGTTCCAAAATGAACAATACATGTTTCAAATGCTTCAAATGTTATTCCCAAGTTTTGTTATTGATTAGGGTGTCATTAAAAAACACCAACACAAACTTCCTTCAAAAATGCCTTAAAACAATATTCATCAAACTTTTAAATGTAGATGGTGCATTTGTGAGACCAAAAGGCATGACCATAAACTCATTATGGCATTCACAAGTTTTGAAATTTCTTTTAAAGATATCTTCATCTCTAATCCAAATTTGATGATACCCAGAATGAATATCTAGTCTGGTAAAATAAATAACACCATATAATTCATCTAACAAATCATCAATTACTCAAATAAGGAACTTATCTTTGATGATGTACTTATTGAGTTCTTTTTAGTCGGGGCACATCTTACAAGTGTCATCCTTCTTTCACACCATGACTACTAAGGACAAATATTCACTTTGGCTATATCAGATACTATATGCCTTAAAAATCTCATGTGTTATCTTTTCAATCTTATTTTTTAATGCATATGGATACATGAATGGTCTAATTTTTAGTGGTGTACTACTTGGAATCAATCTTATGGCATGATCATGTTATCTATTTGGTGGTAGGCCTTTTAACATTACACCAAAAACTATTGGGTGGTCATCAAGAATCATTTGTAAATTGAGATGTTTCTACATAATTTTTGGCTAATCTTCCATGTAAAATACTTTTTTACAAATCCTTTAAACCCTTTTTTAAGAAATTTGTCATTTGATGTAAACTAGCCAATTGGGGAGACTTTGCCCATAACCCCCATAGTTTAAATGTTCTATGTTCAAAATGAATGCACATGAACAATTCCTAGAAATTCTTCTCGAGTATGCTTAATTTTGTGATCCATGTACTCCCACAATAATGTTAACCCCACCCATGGAAACAAAAAACATGGGATAATTAAGCAAGTAGTTCCCCATAGAAATCTTAATACTAGACATTTTCTAGAACAGTTTATTGTGCCACCATCTACAGTCACGAATTAAAATTCTAGAGCCGAATAAATAAAATAATTCAAACAATTAGCCAACTTATTTTTTATTAAATTATGTGTACTTCTTGAGTCAATCAACACTGTCACCTTCTATTTCTTGAGGAATCCTGCCACTTTAAAATTTTGAGGGGTACTTATACCTGAAAGGGCATGAAAAGTCATAGTAGGGTGAGAATATTCAGATTTATTTCATGGCTCTTCCATACCCTCACCTAAGGCCTCATCGTATTCTTCATATTCATTGGTTCCTGCAATGTAGAAAAAAATATTTTTTTCACATTTATGTATTTTGATCCACTCAATGTCAGAGCCAAAACATAACACTTTGGAACATTTCTCTTTAATTTATTAAGGGGTCAATCTTGTAGGTTGCAGAAATATGATGTTGTAAAATTACGTTTGCAGTCATGAGTGAAAGTCCTTCTTTTGACCAAACATTTTTCCTATGCCTAGTGTGCGAATGGTATGGCTTCAAAAAAAATGTTGGATTAAACATTTGAACCTCAATTATGATGTTATCCAAATGAACAAGTTAATCATGTTGTTCGCATTGATGTCATCCACACATAAGGATAAATTTTAGAATAGTTTATTATAATCCTTAACATTACATGTTTGTCCCAAATTTGATAACTGACTAAAATAGTTTTCCAAGATGTTATGATAATACATATGTAGCTCCTCAGTAAATATCGATTAGGTAATATGAGCATCCTTATTTTTTTAGCACACAACCACCCATACCAAATGAATTGCCTGGGTTCCAGATAAAGAGATATAGTGATCACCCTTTGCGCACATGGGTTCTGATGTAGATCAAACAAATTTTATATTTGACTGATCTAAGTGAGTGTATCCTTACCATCAAACTTGTGTACTTCCACTTTTGGCAGCATGTGATTTGAACTAGTATTGGTGTTGTTATTGTTTATATTGGGAAAACTCGACTGGAGCAGTGAAGGATTATTTTACGGATGATGAGATGCAATAGTGGTCAATTGATAACTTAGAGTAGATAATTGATTCTTTATATAATCCATTTACCCTTTTAGAGTTGAGAGATGTGTACTACATAGTTATACATGCTTTCATTTCTAGATTTCCTAGTTTAGATGTGATTGTGTTTCATATGCTTATTCTATTCGAGGACATTTGAATATGCCAATGCTATTTGTCTCTATGCCACTTCTATGTTTGTATCCCTTGGACATATGCCCATGTCCCTTGTGTGTGCTTTTCTACTTGTATATACAGACATTTGAACATGCCCTTCTATGTGGCTCTAAGACAAAATTATTTGTTGTTTGTGTATATGTGCATTTGAAGATGTCCTTATATGTCTTCCATTTTCAGATTTAGTGACATGTGCCCATGTACCTTGTATTATGTCCCATTGGCTTACTTTTGCGTGCCTCATGTATTTTATATGTATGCTTTATTATATGCCTCTTCACCATGATAATTGTATTTGCTTGTTACACACACCAATTTTTGATGCCATGATGGACCTTGTGCATCTACCCTTCTTATTTAGGTGTCATGATGGACATCATGCCCCATCCTCCTAGGTAGATACTCATATTTATTATTATACATTGATTGCATATATCTTGACACCCTTGTACAATGCTATATTACAACATATATCTTACATTACCTACTTATGCTTAGATTATTTTACATTCTGATGTTATGTCTGCACATTATATTAGAATATCATGCAGTTATCATATATATGATCCAACTAACACATTTTGTAGAGATACTTATTTTGAGGATAGTTATTACACTAGTTCCATAACTACCCTCAAAAGAGAGGGCATTGACAGGGGTTTGTCATAAAAATCAAACTCCTACTTTTTTATTCACATATCATTTTCAGCACATAGGATCAATTTCAAAAATTAGACACGGGTTAGACAGGGAAAAATAGAGACTCATGAATCAATTCAATAACCCAAATTTCATACATGATAGACATTAGCACCCAGATTAGGACACTAGTGTCACAAGGAACTATTATCCACTACATAGTGCTATTGTCTAGTATCCTTAGCTTCAGAGCAATCCAAATTAGCTAAAACAATACACCTGGTGCAATATATATTTGCATAAATCAGTCATAGGTTTGATAGCTATGTTCAAATTTTTCTCAGATACATTCATTTCAGCTCAAATTCATACCAATTGCTTAGATTGAGGGCATCATCCACAACATGATCACTCCCACATTCAATTTAGAAACATAAATACAGTTATTACATACTCAGTTCATAATTTGTATACTCAGATATCATATTGGGGGTATGTGCATGCCACATAGTTTTCATATACACAATTACACACAAGTTGATCAGATGGAATGACAAACTTCATGCCATTATTTATTTTTTATACACTTCTTATCATATTCTAGGTTGTCAATAGTTTCATTCCTTGATCCATCTATAGTGGTTGGCATTCTCGAGTGGCCTAGAGCTACTTAATGTACTTGAGTGTTCATGAAGTTGACATACACAGTTAGATATACCCATTTAGATACTTTCAACACTTTGCATGGTTCAATTTTAGATGCATCTAATTCACATGGGTGGGTAATGATGGAGTCATAGCCTACTTGAGTTCTTGAGCCACCACATGAGAGGGTTAGACACACTTACAATCTTAACCAAATTATTCATTGATCATGATCCATCAAGTAGGGGTGGGAAATGATAGATTTAGATCTATATTGAGTTCTTGAGCCACCCACATATGAGGATTGAGAAAGCTATTAGCTCAGTCCAAGTTATTCAATGATTTGATCACTATGTATGCTTGCATACATAAGTTGTCACCAGGTTCTTGCATTGGTTCACGTACTTAATGAGGTATATTCATATCTTTACTCTTTCCTATCTCTTTACTCAACTTTACTCAGTTACTTTATTCAACATAGTCTTTTGCTTTTCATAGTCACTTAAGTAAGGATTGACTTTTTCATGTTTCATTATAGGTCATTGCTTTGGATCATGTTTCACATATGTAGATCCAGCTTCACATACTCAAACTCAACTACATAGGCTTCACTTCCTAAGTAAGACCAGGTATGCTTCTTTTTCTTTTATACTAGTCATTTCACTTTGTTGCATTTCTATCATAAAGGGGGGAGGAAAATGTAATCACCTAAAAGTGGTATTTTTATTCTAAGAGTGTTGCTTGAAACATCCTATTCCTAGAATAACCCTAGACCTATCCTATATCTTTTATCACACATTTCCAACCATTGTGTAGACCACATATATATTCTATTAGATCAAACATAGTTCCAGAAATGCATTCCCAGATCCCAACCCAGTGTGCCCAACAGTCTGCCAACTAGACACTAGTGCCACATTAAAGACACTATAGCCACATGGTGTTAGTGTCCCCAACTTGGCACTAGTGTCCCTATCACCAACTCTCCCAAATGGATATATTTTAAAATGTGTGCCCCTCCTAAGGTTGACCTAAGTACATTTTATTATCTGTAAAAGTTGTGAATCTTTATAAATACAAGACTATTAGACCTCTATCTAATAGATGAAAAATAAATGCAAAAATATATACAAATAAGAAATAAGTTGAGCAAAATTAATGTATTTGATCCCTATTCTGCCCTACTTCTGCATACTACCATTTACCTCTGCCGTAAGCCAATATTTCAAAGATTTTTAATCTCAAACACACTTGAGACATTCAAGACTGCACTCACTATAGCATTTACTTGCATTTAAACCAAGCACTAGGTAGAATAACTACATCGAGCTTGATCCCTCCTTGGAGTATTGGTGTGTAGGCAATTCTTTTTAGAGTAAAGTGTTGAGGATGTCCAACCTATCCTACTAACCAACACACATTTTTATCTCATGCCATAATTTCAAGGAGGATTAGGGATTGAACACTAAATCAAATATTCTAGGCACAATATAGAGTTCTATATTTTGTGCATGTAGGAACAGAACCTAGAAACACAAGTGCATATGCTCTTAAAAATAGGAACAGTCTTGCAAAGAGGACATTAGTGCCATTTTTAGGATACTAAAGCAACATGGCACTATTTTTTAGGTGGGGTGGTACTATACAGTGATGAATCAGACCTAGGGACCCTATTGATGACACTCAACCCTATCCAGAACCCAATTTTCAAAAACCAAATCTTCCATGATAGTCATTTTATAGATAAGTCTCAATTTGCTTATATTTATCACTATTTTTAGAAAAGAAAAATAAATCAAAATCCATAAAAAATTAGTGGTTAATTATTGAATATTATTTAACTGATTTAGACAACTCGACCTTTTAATCTAACTTAGGATTTATATTTATAGAACCCTAAAATATTAAATCAAATAGTAAGTTATTGTAAAGAGTAGTTTGGGTGATGGAGGAAGGGAATTAATTCCAAATTCATCTTTGGAAAGGTGTAAATTTCTTGGGACTTACATGCTCATCTTCTTCCTCTTATCTCCTAGATTCAAATCATTAGGCTTTTTTTACCTATAATATTTTAACTACATCCTCATCTAAAAACTCCTCAGACACTGTTGGATGTGGAATTACATGTGTTATTTTGTTGCTTGCAATGGTTTGTGTCTTAGGAGGTAACTCAATCTCTAATATTTCATCAAAGTTTAGTCTCCTTAGAAAAAATCTACCCAAGTTATTTCTCTCACATTACACACAACCAACTATTTTTATCTCTTCTTTGAATTATTGGCCATATCCCTACACAAGGTTAGTTTGATATAGATTTTTTGATTTTACTATTCTATGCTACAGAAAAATAGAAATGAAAACTATCTAAAAAGTATGAAACTATTTTAGTTTTTCATAAACCTAATATTTGAAACTTATCCTCAAAAATGATACAAAAAATGTAGGTGAATACATTTACTCGTCAATCAAAGAATGTAAGTTTTGACTAGGGGTCTGCACTGTATATGTAGTAGTAGATTGTTTTGAACAATTGAGAGCTAGTGGTTATTTTAGTGTTATTTTTATAGGTAAATGAAATCAAACTAGAAGTAAATTTTGAACTGAAATAAACCACACTTTGCAATAAATGTAACTCATTTTGTCGAAAGCAAATCACACTTTCTAAAGTAACACTTCAATTGAAATGCTTTGAAATGAACACTAGTCTAATTTTTTGGAATCTTCTCACTCAAAAAAAAATTGATTGTGTATGATAAAAATTCAATTACTTCTTAATTTGAAAAATAAATAAAATATTAAGCTAATAAAGAAATCAAACATTCACACTAATAAGTAAATTTTAAATCAACTTTTAGGATTTAAATACTCACAATAGGAACCCAAAAAAAAACTAATCTCTTAGATGGAAATAAACATAATAATTCCTCATGAATAGGCCCCTTTATAGTTGTATTGAAGCTTAAATCCCCTCTGTTAACTAATAAAAATTACTCCAAATCAATTATGATTCAACAATAGAACTAATACATAGTAATGAAGAAATTGTTATGGGTTTGATTATAAACTTTGTTCTCTATGAACTATGGATGAATAGATGACTAATAACTGATAATTCTTGACTTCTTACTAACCTACAATTTGCATCTACTATATTTTCAACTTATCCCTTAAATAAAGAAGACAAATTTATTTTGACCACTCAAACAACTAGTGGTTACAATAGTGTAATGAAAGTATTTAGATGTTTCACAATAATGGAATAATATATCATAGAATTAAGAGAAAAATAATTAGATCCACAATAATAATTGATGAAAGAGAAAAGTAATTGATAAGTGTGATTAAGCTGCTTCAAGGAGGCAGCCTCCCCAACTATGCAAGAAGATCAAAATTCTCAATATAATGATAAAAGACAAACCAAGACCTCCTATATATACTCTAATTAGTCATGGTTATTCCATAGTTTGACTATACTAAGAACATATAAAAATGCAATAAGATAATATGAAAGGTATTTAAGCCATAATTCACCTTCATAACAATGTTTTCTTCAATATTGAATTAGCTCAAAATGTTGCTATAGGAAAGCTTCATCCTCCCATGCTTCATCTTCATGATTTAGACTCTTCCACTCGATCAAATAATCTTTATGCTCTCTTGTTTGTATCCTTTTGTGCATATGTGAAAGATCTCCTCAAGTTATAGAATGACTTTTCCTTCTTCATCCAATTTGGGTAACCTGATCTAGGTAGAAACTCTTTGTCCAATGACCTTATTCAATAAAGATACATGAAATACATGATTTATGTGAGTGGATTGGGGTAGCTTCAGCTTGTATGTCACACTGCAAATTTTATGCAAGATCTGATAAGCGCCATTATATTTAGGAGAAAGTTTGTTATCCTTTTTTTATTGATTCAAAGACATCTATTTATATGGATGCAAGTGCAAAAAGACCTAATCGCCAATATAAAAATACCTCTTACTATGGTGTTAATAAACTTGTTCCTTCATTCTATTTTGTGTCATTGCTAAATTATCTCTTAAACTAGCTCGTACCTCTTGTTGATGTTGAATGTGTTCCTCAAAAACATGAACGTGGGGTTGCACCTTCAGATATGAAGTGATGGATGAGTGATGATAGCCATAAAGTGCAACAAAGGGAAACATTTTAGAAGAGGTATGGAAGTGTTTTACTACATTCTGATAGTGGCAGCCAATGGACCCAACATTCCTATTTATCTAATACAAAATAATAGAGATACCTTTCCAGGCATTTTTTGACAACCTTTTTTTCCCCGTCAGCTTGAAGATGATAAGACGAGCTATGAGCCAAATGAGTACCCAAACAAGTAAATAACTCAGTCCAAAATTTACTAGTGAAGATAGGGTTCTAATCATTTATAATTATTTTGGGAGTACCATGCAACTTTTGAAGTGTATTGAGAAAAGCAACAACTATTGTATTGGGTACAAATGGTTGTGATAAGGAAAAGATTGAAAATATTTTGTGAGTCTATCCACAACTACCATGATGACAATTTTACCTTCAAACCTCAATAACCCTATAATTAAATCCATGGAAACCTCCTCCCACCTCTAGATACGGATGGGTAATGGTGGTAGAAGAACTAGTATCTTAATTGTTTCTCCTTTGTTTTGAAGACAAACCATGCATTCTACCACAAAATTTTGTATATCCCATTTGAGTCCTTCCCAAAAGAAATCTTGCTTGATTCAATGATATGTTTTCAAAAATCATGAGTGCCCCACTATTGGAGATGCATGAAGCACCTAAATGATCTTGTGTTTGAGGACAAAATCCTTACATAGGTATAACCTATCTTTATATCATAATGAGTTCCCTTTCCACTCAATATTTTTAGAAAAACCTGAACCATGTTGAAGATTTTAAATTAAGACCCATGTATCCCTATCATTCTCCCATTCTAATCTCGCTTCTTCTAACCAATCTACTTGTTAAATAGTCATTGTGCATAACAATGCCTCAACTGATTATCCCTCCTCGAAAATGCATTTGCTACCATATTATCTTTTCCTTTCTTATATACTATTTCAAAGTCATATCCCTACATTTTATTCACCAATTTTTTTTTTCTTTTGATGACAATCATCATTCCAAAAAGTATTTTAGAAAAACATGATTAGTCTTTCCTTGAAAGTGTCTATCCATCAGATAAAGTCTCTATTTCTTGACTACAATAAGAATAACCATCATCTCTTTCTCATAGATTGACTTGAGCTTATTTTTCCCATGAGTTGAGGAATCTTGAATACAATGGGTCTTCCTTATTGTATGAGTATTGCCCCATGTCATATCATGATGCATCACATTCAACAACAAACATTTTGGAAAAATTAGGGGTTGTCAAAACTGGAGTGGTGCACATAGTGTTTTTTAGCTTCTCAAATGCTTTAGTAGCTAGTTCAGTCCAATGGAAGGAATCTTTCTTCAACATGGTTGTGAGTGGAGTTGTTATGATACCATAATTTTGTATAAATATACAATAGTAACTTATTAGCCCCAAAAATCCACGAAGCTTTTTAAGGGTCTTTGTCACTTACCACTCCATCGTAGCTTTGATCTTCTTATGGTCGACTTTGACTCCTCCATGTGAAACAATATGACCCTAGTACTCCACCTCATGGACTCTAAAATCACATTTAGAAGGTTTCACATAAAATAGATGTTCAAAAATGAACAGTACATGTTTCACGTGCTTCAAATGTTATTCCCAAGTTTTGTTGTCGATTAGGATGTCATAAAGAAAAACTAACACAAACTTCCTTAAAAAATTCTTTAAAAGAGTATTCATCAAAATTTGAAATATAGATGGTGCATTTATGAGACCAAAAGGGATGACCATAAACTCATAATGGCATTCATAAGTTTTAATTTTTTTTTAAAGATATCCTCATCACTAATCCAAATTTGATGGTACCCAAAATGAAGATCTAGTTTGGTAAAATAAACAACACCATATAATTCATCTAACAAATCATCAATTACTCGAATAGAGAACTTATGTCAGGATTAGGAGCACAATTGATTACCTTGTATAAGCAACTAAACATAGAATTTAACCAGAAGTAACAAGTAACTAGAAATCAAAAACAACACAAAATTTGAGAGACAATACAATCTTGTATTCAACTCATCCAGAAGGAAATACAATAAAGAGATTACACTCTTCCAACACCTCTTGGGCATACCAGTAACTCTCCCTCAAGAGTTCTTTCTCTCACAACCAATTACAACCACAACTCAAACACAGAGTTGTACCCTCCACCAGTCAGTAACAATACTGCCAGTCAAACAAGTACTCAAAGTACTCTAAGTAGATCTCTCTTGATCTTGCAACAACCTGCAAATCAAACGATATTACTTACCATGTAGATCTCCCCTGATCTTGCTATACCACAGATCAACCTAGTTTCACACCTGCAAACCTAGATCTTACAATCAGAAGGATCTCTTCCTTGTCCTTGATTACAATATAGCCCCATGGGTCTATTATATAGATCCCATGCAAACAATAATTAGACTTCTAATTACAATAATTAGAAATGCAGACTCAAGACTAATATTAGTCTTTTACATGCAAACAAACTGTCCATCTAAAATAAGACCAGTTCTGGAAGCGCATGCAAACACATGCACACACAGGCTACCAACGTCGGTGTCTGTCTGACCGATGTCGGTCGACCCATAACCGACGTCGATTACTGCGAACACTGAAGATGACCGACATCGATTGCGCTGTTGACATCGGTTTCTCTATAACTCAGCAACCTCCTCCATGTTTGCATCAGTAAAGTTTTTAGCTCCACAACCTAACAATCTCCCACTTGGAGATAAATAGCTACATCTGTACCTGTACCTGTACATCATCAAATTTTGTTTCTTGACTTGTATCCCTCTTCAAGTTCAATCTTGAAGACCAACCACCACACATCCTGTGGTGCTACACCTGTCATCCAAGTCCCCTGCCACATCCGAATCTACATACCCATGTAGAGAAGTGCTTGACCCTGCATCGCATGTATACCTGCTGTTGGTCCCTCTCAGATACCTGAGAATCCACTGAACTGCTTTCCAGTGCTTCTTTCCTAGATTGGCCACAAACTTGTTAATAGCTCCCACTACTTGGGAAACATCAAGTCTAGTACACATGTACTTAACCTCATCTTGTGAATTGGGACACTGTTTTGTGAACTATCCATCCATAGGTGTGCTAACAGGTTTTGCATCCTGCATAACGAACCTCGCCACTACCTTATTCACACAATCATCCTAAGACAACATCAACTTGTGATCTTCCCTATCTCTAGGAATACTCATGCCAAAGAATTTTGTTGCTCCCAAATTCTTCATGACATACCTCTGAACTAACTTTACCTTTAGCTCAGCAACTCCCTGCAACAAGCATACACACAACATACAGTAACAGGATAATGTAGCTAATATTATCCAACCTGGTAAAGGAAACACAATAGTTACATTGACATTGACTAAAGCCATGCTTTGTCATACACCTGTCAAACCTCCATTGTCCTGCAACCTGCTCAAGACCATATACCCTGGCCTTCCGTCTCATGTGTCCATTCTCTCTCTTCTTTAACCTAGGAATCTGTTTGTCTTTCAGTGCTTTCTTTTTGGCTGGCAACTCTACCAAATCTCTCGTTTGGTTCTCATCCAAGGAATCAACGTCCTCATTCATGCCATGCTCCCACTATTTCCTGGATTCTACCTGCTCTACTTTAAAACTTCTTGGTTCTTGACCATCAGTGAGCAACAAGTAGTTTAAAGAAGGGGAATAAAGAATTTGAGGCTTACTTACCCTTTCAGTCCTCCTCATGGGCATTTGAGACTCCTTGACAGCTTGTTATCTACCCAGCATCTATTTTTTGGTCGACCCTAGTCTGTACCCGACCAATGTCAATCCCACCTGATCACTGACGCCGATTCCCTTATCGACGTCGGTGTCCACCTGGTCATCGATGTCAGTCGCCACCTGCCTGACACCACCGAGTTTAGTCTACACATGATCAACATCGATACTTGCCTGTTCGATGTCAGTTCCACCTGACCGATGTCAATAACTGTGTTTTCCTGTGAGTGATGACTTTTTACTCGCGAGCTTACCTTGGATCATAACCTTGTCCAAACTACCCTGCTCAGAATTATTCAGCCCCTTGAGCTGATCTCTGTCCATCATCTCCTCCTTGAAAACTACGGCTTTCCTGTTCTTGTCAAAAACATCAAATTTCCTCTTTGTGCAATAGACCTGATCCTTTTTTGTAGCATGAGTTTCAAGAAACCTCACTTTCTTCTGTTGCTTACAGAAATCTCGATTTATGCTTCCCGAATCTGAACTCTTACCTTTTGACTCAAAAACATGCATCCCCTTCTTATTCATGTGACCAAGCCTATGGAGCCACATCTTCGCATATACATCTGAAGTAGATAAACCAGGGGAATCAGTAATACAAGTAGATAGATAAAGTGTACCTACTTTCTTACCTCTTGCTAAAACAAGTGCACCCTTGGAAACCTTTCAAGAATCCGTTGTGAGAGTTACTGTGCATCCCTCATCACCCAACTTTTCAATAGAAATCAAGTTCCGCTTCAAGACTAGGACATGCATGACCTCCTTCAACACCCATGTGTTGTCCGTCTACAATTTCAGCTGCACTTTCCCTTTGCCAACCATTTGACAAGGCTTACCATCCCCTAAATAAATCTCTCCAAAGTCTCCTTGGACATATTCATGAAAAAATTCTCTATTTGGGGTTGCATGAAAAGAGGCACCAGAATCTAAAACCCAAGATTTCACTTTATCCAAGGAACATACAAGAGCATCTTGTGCAACAATATCTGCAACATCTGCTTCTTCATTTCTTTCATGCTGATCTTCAACCAACCTGCATTTTTTCTTTATGTGCCCTGCCTTTCCACAATTCCAACAAATTATTCTGTCATACCTGGATTTGGATCTCCTACCTATTTTTGACCTTGATTTCCCTTACTCGATCTTCTGTCTTTGCCTTCCCCTGCTTTCAACACTTAAAGCATTACCTGATGATTCACCTGTGCTTTTTTTGTGAATTTTTTCATTCAAGATTACACTAACAACATCAACTTTCAAGATATTTGAAGTAGACGCAGTATTACTAACTGCCATTACCAAACTATCCCAACTTTCAGGTAATGAGCATAAGATTAAGAGAGCCTTAATTTCATCATCAAAAGTAATATTGACTGAAACTAACTAATTTACTAATCCATGAAAATCACTAAAATGACTGTGTACCGATCCACCATCCAACATTTGCAAATTAAATAATTGCTTCATAAGAAATACCTTGTTCGAAGCTGAGGGTTTTTCATATAAATTTGCCAAAGATTCCATTAACTCTACCGTTGTCTTAGCCTATGATAAGTTGAAAATCACAAACGATGCCAGGCTCAACCTTATAGATCCTGAAAAGTACAGATCTTTTTGATACAGATAATATTCTATCTACATCCTCCATAATTGATAATTTTTGCCATTGAATTTCCCCATTCTTAGCTTACTTTCTTCTGCCATTGCTTTACTCTCACTCAATCAAAAATCCCTAAGAGTGACCTGTAATCAAACACAAACTTGCTCCGAACCAGGCTCTGATGAACCTGCAACCCCGCTCTGATACCACTTTGTCAGGATTAGGAGCACAATTTATTACCTTGTATAAGCAACTAAACACGAAATTTAACCAGAAGTAACAAGTAACTAGAAATCAGAAATAACACAGAATTTGAGAGACAATACAATCTTGTATTCAACTCATCCAGAAAGAAATACAATAAAGAGATTACACTCTTCCAACACCTCTTGGGCGTACCAGTAACTTTCCCTTAAGAGTTCTTTCTCTCACAACCAATTACAACCACAACTCAAACACAGAGTTGTACCCTCCACTAGTCAGTAACAATACTGCCAGTCAAACAAGTACTCAAAGTAATCCAAGTAGATCTCCCTTGATCTTGCAACAACCTGCAAATGAAACGATCTTACTTACCATGTAGATCTCCCCTGATCTTGCTATACTGCAGATCAACCTAGTTTTGCACACCTGCAAACCTAGATCTTATAATTGAAAGGATCTCTTCCTTGTCCTCGATTACAATACAGCCCCATGGATCTATTATATAGATCCCATGCAAACAAACTATCCATCTAAAATAAAATTAGTTTTGGAAGCGCATGCAAACACATGCACACACAGGCTGCCGACGTCGGTGCCTGTCTGACCGATGTCGGCCGACCCATAACTGACGTCGGCTACTGTGAACACTGAAGATGACTGACGTTGGTTGCGTTGCCGATGTCTATTTCTCTGTAACTCAGCAACCTCCTCCATGTTTGCATCAGTGAAGCTTTTAGCTCCACAACCTAACAACTTATCTTTGATGGTGTACTTGTTGAGTTCTTTGTAGTCGGGGCACATCCTATAAGCGTCATCCTTCTTTCACACCATGACTACTAAGAATGAATATTCACTTTAGCTATATCAAATACTAGACGCCTTCAACATCTAATGTACTATCTTTTCAATTTCACTTTTTTAGGCATACGGGTACATGTATGGCCTGATGTTCAGTGGTGTACTACTTTGAATCAATCTTATGGCATGATCATGTTCTCTACTTGGTGTTAGGCCTTTTGGTATTGCGCCAAAAACTATTGGGTGGTCAAGTATGTACAGATTTCTGGCTAAAACTGTGTCAAAATATTTAATCAACATTTCTAAACACACTTCATGAACCATCTATCATCTTTTTCATTCTCTCATCTTGATGATGGTTCATGGAGTGTGAACTGAAATGTTGATTAAAATTTTTGACACAGTTTTAGCAAGAAATTCACATATGCTTAATACATGGACTGTGGAAATACTACTGCTTTTATTAGGTGGTCATCAAGAATCATTTGTAAATCGAGATGTTTCTACACATTTGTTGGATAAAATTTTATGGAAAAGAACATTTTACAAATCCTTTAGCCCCTTTTATAAGAATCTTCATCGTTTGATGTGAACTAACCCATTAGGGAGACTTTGCCCATAACCCCCATAGTTCAAATGTTCTACCTTCAAAATGAAAGCACATGAACAATCCCTAGAAATTCATCTCGATTGTGCCCAAAGTTGTGATCTACTTTATCCCAAAATAATGTCAACCCCACCCCTGGGAATAACAAACACAAGAGAATTAAGCAAGTAGTCCCCCATAGCAATCTTAATACTAGACATTTTCTAGAATAGTTTATTGTGCAACCATCTACAATCACAACGTAAAACTATAGAGCTGAATAAATAAAATAGTTCAAACGATTAGCTAACTTACTGTTGACAAAATTGTGTGTACTTTTTGAGTCAATCAACACTGTCACCTTCTATTACTTTAGGAAGCCCACCACTTTAATAGTTTGAGGGGTACTTCTACCTGAAAGGGCATGACAAGTCATAGTAGGGTGAGAATATTCAGATTTCTCCCTTGGCTCTTCCATACCCTCACCTAAAGCCTCATTGTCTTCTTCATCTTCATTGGCTCCTTCAATGTAGAAAAACTTATTTTTTGCACATTTATGTCTTTGCTCCACTCAATGTCACAACCAAAACATAACACTTTGGCATGCTTCTCTTCAATTTATTGAGGGGTCAATCTTGTAAATTGTAGAAATATGATGTTGTGAAATTATGTTTGCGGTCATGAGTGCAAGCCCTTCTTTTGACCAAATATGTTTCCTCTGCCTAGTGTGCGAATATTATGGGTTAAAAAAATGATAAAATAAACATTTAAACCTCATGTTGAATGTTATCCCCATAGAACAGGTCAATCTTGTTGTTCTCATTGATGCCATCCACACGTAAGGATAAATTTCAAAATTGTTGAATATAATCCTTAATAGTACATATTTGTCACAGATTTGCTAATTGACTAAAATAGTTTTCTTAGATGTTACAATAATGCAAATGTAGCTCCTCAGTAAACACTGATCAGGGAATAGGAGCACCCTTCTTTTTTGAGCACACACCCACCCATACCAAATGAATTGCTCAGGTTCCAAATAAAGAGATGTCGTGATCACCTTTTGCACACATGGATTTTGATGTAGATCAAATAATTTTTATATTTGACTGATCCTAGTGAGTGCATCTTTACCATCAAACTTGTGCACTTCCACTTTTGACAACATGTGATATGAACTAGTATTGGAGTTGTGACTGTTCAGATTAGGAGGACTCGACTGGAGCAGTGAAGGATTGTTTTGCAGATGTTGAGCTACAATAGTGGTCAACTGAGCACTTAGAGTTGACAATTGATTCTTTATATAATCCATTTCCCCTTTTATTGTATCAATATCATCCTTCCTCGCCATGCTTTGTATATCTAACCGAATCTATTAAACTGCCTTAAAAACTAACAGATCTGAAGTTCTGAACTCCATATCGTCCTTGGGAGGATTTTTTGGTATCTTCACCTTTCTCGCATCCGCGAATGTTTGGACCAACCATGCATAAACCTTAGGATGAAAGGTTTCGATCTTAAAAAATGTTTACTAACAAATTATATGATTATGATCATCTCACAAAGATTAATCTAATGACTATTAATTTGCATAAGGGTGCAAAAAAAAATCCATTTGTTTTAAATTAAAAAAACACTTCGAACAATATTATAGTGGCCAAAAAAATAATTTTTTCCCAAATTGCAAGTTATATTTTTTCAATCTTTTAGCTATTCTAATTGCTGTAACACCTCCAAAAATTGTCACAGAAACTAGCTCAATCAATGCTCTGATACTACTTGTAATGAAACTACTTAGTTGTATCACAATAATGGAATAATATATCACAAAATTAAGAGCATGATAATCATATCCACAATAATAATTAACAAAAAAGTATAATACTTGATAATCATGATTGAGATGATTCAAGGGGGGCAGGGTCCACAACAAAGCAATTAGAGCAGAATTCACAATATAATGACAAAAGACTAACCACTATTTCTTATATATACTCTACCTAGCCATGGTTATTCCAAAGGTCGACTCTACTAAGAACATAAAGAAACACAATAAGATAATATGAAAGGTATGTAAGTTATAAATTGGCCACACATATCCTTAGACGCACTACAAGTTAAAGGTGTAACAAATAGCCACCCGTAGCAAATCATAGAATAGTAAATCTTATGACAAATATGTTATGGGTGGAAAGAAACTGTTAGAACCACCTTAAAGAGATTATCTTGCAAATCACAATCCAATGAAAATGAAGGGGATTCAACAAGAGTTGCAACCATTTTCCAGCTAGAAAATAAACTTTATTTTCTAATTACATGCAACAACTCACATCTTTATCTATTTTAGATGTCTTGGTCATAACATGTAGTAACATCATTAACTGACTGCAACTAGTGAATGAATGGCTAAAATCATGGCTATGGACTACAATAGTCAAAAGGCTACATATCAACAATTAATTTATAATAAGGTATGGCATAGAAAACAAGTGGCTATGAGTAACTCCACCTTAATGGTTACGAATGTATAATGTCTTGCAAATAGTTAAGAACATAAACAATCTTGTATTATTTTTAATCCATTATTAATACCAAATCGTTCAAACAAAAAAAATATTATAATCCATCTAGAAATCACAAGTTTTAAACCATAACCAATAGCATGTACCCCCTTCCTCCCCCATCGCCCACCACCTTCAAACCATAACCATTAGCACGTATCCACCCCGGCCCTTCTTCCCCCCCTCGCCCCCACCCCCTTCCACACGCGCGCACGCACCCACACACGCACCCACACACACACACACACACACACACACACATATTATGTGTTTGATTAGAAGATAAAAGATAACTAGACATCAAGATAAATGTCATTTCCATGCCTCATCAAATTCGATGGTGTTGACACCTTTGCCAATTATGCTTCTAAAGAAAAAAATTATGTCACAAACCCATCCACTTTCTTTTTAAGAATCTTTTGTATTTAATGAGAGATAACCATTTGTGTGGAATTTTCACATAGCCCACATAGTGCAAAATTCCTTTTAAATGAAAACATGCAAATAGCACCTTAAAAAACAACTCAATTGTGCCTCAAGTAGCGAGGCATTGGAATCCTAACAGAGTGTTTACTCCACCCATGGGAATGGCAAACATAGGGAAGGTAGTAGGTAGTCTCCCATGGTGAGTTTAATACTATTGTTTTTCCTTATACAACTGATTGTACCACCATCTATAAGCATAACCTAAAATGATGGATTTAAATAAACAAAACAATTCAATTAAACATTTAATTTATTGTCGATGAAGTTGTGGGTACTTCGAGTCAATCAATAATGTCAAACACTTTTTAAAACCAACTACCATGAGGATTTGTGGGGTGTTAATGCCTAAAAGTACATGGAAAGAAATTGTTGGTTGGGTGTCTACTGACTTCTCGTTTGGCTCATTGCATACCTTTAATTCTAATTTATCCTCTTCTTTACTAGCACCTTCAATGTATAACAACTTTTTTGCAGCATAATTATGCCATTCACTATATTTCTGATCACCACTAAAACATAGCCTTTTTTTAATCTTTTCTCTTCAATTTGTTGAGTCAACCTAACAAGCTAAGGGAAAGATGATGTTGGAATGCTACTGTCTCTTATGCTTGTGAAGCCATGCTACTTTTTACCCAGAGTTCTTTCTTGCACCATGTGTGCCATGATAATAGAATCAAATATATCAAGCAGATTAAACATGTATACCTCATGTTGGATGTGATCCTTGAGTCCCCTAAGAAATAAGTTGTTCAAATTCTCATATGTGACTGTCTCCACTCACATGGATAGATTCTAGAATTGTTGAACATAATATTTAATTGATCATGTTTGTCACATTTTTTCTACTTGGATAAAATAATTTTGTTATACTATTGGTATAATGCATCAACAATTCCTCAATAAAAACTAACCATGTGACATTGACAGTCTTCTTCTTTTGAGCACAAACCATCGATACTAAATGAATTGCTCTAACTCCATATATAAGGATGCCATTATGACCTTATGCTAGCATGGAATCTGATGTACATCAAAAATACATCCCCATTTGATTGATCTAGGTGATTGAATCTTCCCCATCAAACTTGTGCAATTCCACTTTTGACATGTTTTGAGGCCCTGAATTGGAACTAGTTGAGGGTTGAGGCTACATTGTATTTGGATTTGGAGGGTCAACCAAAAGATCTATTATTGTTAGATTGTGCATTAATTGACTATGGTTGGTTTTGTAAACTCTATTGCAATGAAAATAAATGATCAAATATAAGTCTTAATTGACCCAATTGTTGACTAATTGTGTCCATATTTCCTTTATTGGGCATTTCTAACTATATGTTTTGCACATTATAATCAAATTGGCTGAATCTATGATATATTGAAGAAAACCTTGGAATAGAAGATCTAGTGATTCATGTTTTTGAATCCACCTCTTTGTTAAGAGTTTTGCCCAGATTGTCAAAATGGTTGCCTCAACTGCTAGTGTGCAATCTTGCCATGCAAATATTATAAAGTTCAAAATTTAGGGTTCAAGGTTTATACTTAAGGTTTAAAGTTTAGGTTTCAAGGTTTAGGGTTCATGGTTTAGGGTTTCGCAATTCAAAGTTAAGGGTTTAGGAATGATTGGGTGTCAAAAAAAGTCACCAAAGGCTTATACCATTGAGATTGTCTCGTCAAGACAAATCCAACAACTAATATATTGCACAAGAGGGGAAAAAATCCCCAAAACAAGTTTACAGAGGCTTATACCATATTGCACAAGAGGAAAAAATCCCCAAAATAGGTTTATAGAGGCTTATACCATTGTGATCATCTTGTTGATATGAAACCAACCACTAGTATATTGCCTTTTTTTAAGTTAGAATGTGTGAATCTACTTAACAAACGAAAACCTCAAATTCTTTTTAGAAAAAAAAAATTGCCCTGTCAATGGACAAACATTGATCAACTGCGCCACAAATGCTTTACTAAATTGAAGCTATAATAACACTTGTAATGAAATTACTTAAATATATAAAATACAATCTCAACAATGGATGGCAATAAAAATATCAAGAGCAAAGAAACAAAGTGAATTGCAATAATAAGAGCAGAGTAACGTAGATTCACACAAATGATTGATAGCAAAACAAAATATTGGAAATATATGACTCAGCCACTTCAAGGTTGAGACTTCAACAGCTTTGGAAAAAGAACAAAATTCTTAATATGATATTTCAATACTAACCATTACCTCTTATATATAACCTACTTAGGCTATGGATACTCCATAGGCTAACACTACTAACAATATGAAGAAATAGAAAATAACATTTGACTAAGTAAAAGGTTATACTAGCAACAAGTCAGCCACACATTTCTCAATACATGTTAGTAGTTAAGGGCATGGCATAAAACATGTTATTACAACAATGTTAAAACACTTATTTAGATAATAGTTCAGAGGTAAAAATGAGGACGGCACAAATAGATATATGTGTAAGATTATATGTGCATTGATTTCTTTTTTCAAACTTATCCATTCAGCTTCTATGCACTTAGTATCATAACTGTCTTATAAACAAGACTCACTTAAAATGGTAATATGGAACATTGAAGGATTGACCTACTGTCAATGAGGGGTTACAAACTAAAAACTAGCTCTGAGAATGCCCACATTATACCGTTACCACACTATATAGCAGACAGAGACATAATCAAAGACAAATCTAAACAAGAACAAGTATAAAAATGACCTCACAACAACACAAAGGGTATGAACTGCCTAAAGCTTATAGCATTGCAATCAACCTTAACATTTATCGTACTGCAACAAGCTTTGTTGTAGGCCTAGCCAAAGCCACGCTCATGTGTCCCTACATCCACCAAAGTATATCAGTAGTATCTGATATAAACGAGTAGCTCATGTGGATATAATCAGTAAAAGAAAGAACCATGATATTAGCTCACATGGATATAATCAGTAAAAGAAAAAAACATAATAATAATAATAATAATAATAATAATAATAATAATAATAATAATAATAATTAATGTTGGAAAAGATATTAACATCAATAGTCTCATACCAAACAATAATCATCATCTCATGCTGATAATAATATCTAAAACCCCATGATAATGTTAATGCAATAATGAATAGTCTCATACAATGATGTCAACAACTGACATCCAAATGGTCTCAAACAATAATGGTAGATAGATAGATTTTAATAACATCCACATGATCAAAACAGTCTATGGGACCCCAAGAACAAAAAGCATAACCAAGGAAGTGAAGAATCCACCAAGAAAGAGAAGATTTGCACAGCTGGACACTAGTTCAAATCTCTGCCACTATTTTGTCTCTGAAGGATCATTCTTCTACTGTGGGTTTTGGTAAAAAATTCTCTGTTTTTTTCAATGCTTTATCCTTCAAATATAGTGGAAATACAAACCCCTTGTAGGCTGTCCAAGTATCTAGCTCAGATTTCATCGTATGCGGAGCACTCCACGATATAGTGTCATTCTTTCGCAACAATTCAATAGTGAAATCAAAAAAGGAAAACAAATATCATGATATCTACAAAGGGGATGTGGCACACATTTGTATAAGAATAAAAAAAATAACCAGAAAATGGAAGTTACATTAGATTATTTACTCACTATGTAGCACAATTCTTGTTTTCTATAATATTACACATAAATAGATAAATAAACTATATTAAATTTAGGAATCAATTTGTGCCATCCAACTACATAATCTCATCAGCATTTTGAAGCTTCCATGGTGCATAATAATAATTAAAAAGCATCTGAATAGACATGTAACTTAAGTTTAAGAACATCAAAATTCCATCATCAGGATGACCTTATGTTCTTGCCATTTGATATCTAGCTACTAAAAACCATTATTTCTCCTCCTGGGATAAGATTTGAAGACGTGGGCATATAGTTGAAAACGAACAATGCTTGCATTTCCAGATTTCATCCTGAGCCAAAAAAGTTGCTGCTCTTTGGCCTAGCCAATATTGTAAATGCCAATGAAGTTGATTTTCAAATGAAATTGCTTCAAACAGAAAATCATCTTCTCCAAGTAAGGACCTGTCAGCTTGCAACTCATACCTGCACGAAGGAAGAAGAAATATGAACATTCGGCACAAAAATGCAAATTCCAAGCAGCAGGTTGACATTCAAAGTATGTAAAAATTCTTAGAATCCACATATATTTGTTCTTCATAGATTTGAAACTACAAAGATACAATTTTTGGTTCAATTGCTTACCTTACCAAAAGCGTCTTATGTGCTGAAGGAAGTGATTTACATGTTCTCTTGTAAAACTCAAGTAAATCATCTAATGATCGAACCTGTTGTAAAATGAAGGAAATATTATACAATGTACTCTCAATGGACAAAGAACTTTAAGGCATACACTCAATTAAGACATTCTTGTGTAAAGTGTTTATGTTTATTAACTAAAATACAGAGAATCCTTCTCATTTTTATTTTCACTTTAAATTCAAACTAAAATACAGAGAATCCTTCTCATTTTTAAAATGTTAGTTTGAATTTAAAGTGAAAATTCACTATTAACCTTTTTTTATATTCAAGAGAGTAATAAATGACAATTCAAAAATGGCTTAAAGAAGGAAATCCATCTGTTTAAACAGCGGTACAATACACTACCAACCTAAGTTGTGTTTGCATTCAGAATAATAAAGGTAACAGACATATAAAATTGTAACTTGTGGGGCCTTGTCCCTAGTAAGGATTTGTACACTCAGGAACTCGACTTGACTGAAGATTTGCAAACCACAATCAGTGAAAATATGGTATTAAGCAAAGAACGTAATTAATATAAGACTTGCACCTCTCATGCAAATCATTATCGATCTCTTTTAAAGAAAGCATAAGGTTGAGATATCAGGGTTTAACATTTCTTAACAGCTCAGTTGATAGACCCTCAATACCACCAAATTAAGAACTCTAGACACATTACTTCCAGACTTTAGTGGCCCATTGTGAAAGAGACCTTGCACCAAACTACACAAGATTCAGCCTGACAACGCAGTTGACAAAATATTCAACTAGATACCAATACAAACGTCTTCTCGGCTACATATGTTAGGAGCATAGTTACCAGGTTCGGAAATCTGGATGCGTTCGGGGGAGGCCAAAAAGATGCAGAAATGCGGAGTTCTTAAAAAAGTTCGGAAAAAATACGGTAAAATCCGGTCCAGAAAAAAAAAAAAAAAAAGAATATATGTGTGTGTGTGTGTGTAAAACATTTTAATCTACTAAGGACTGAACATTGAATTTTAATTTATAAATATTTATAAAAAAAAACAAATATACAATAAAATTATTTATATTTAATATTTGATATTATATTTATAAACAATTACAATTTAATATATTTATGATATTAAATATTAAATTTATATTCATTTTTTTATATTTAATAATTTATGATATTAAATATTAAATTTATAATCATTTTTTAATATTGTTTTGTCAAATTTAAATTTTATTATATATATATATATTTAAAATATTTGTTAATTATATAATAAAAATAAACAATTATAAAAAAATAAATATAAATATAATAGCAAATATTAAATATAAATAATTTTATTATATATTTGTTTGTTTTTTAATAAATATTTATTAACTATATAATAAAGTAAAAACAATTATAAAGTTATATAATAATACGATTATAAAATAAATACAAAATAATTCATTTACATAAACTTAAAATAAAATGTAAATTTAAAAATAGAAAAATAAAAATATGTAAAATTAAATCTAAATTAAACCTAACTTTACTAACAAAGAAAAAAAAAATGTTGAATGAATCGAAGAACCTACTTGTTGCCTGCGTTGCCGTTGACCAACACCGAGCCCCTGTGTCGCCACCGACCACCGCTTAGGTCCTTGCGTCGCCGCTAACTAACTTGCTACCAGTCGCCATGGGCACGCCCTTCACTTGTCACCAACCACTGCTCTGACTCGCTCCCAGCTGCCTTGGGCACGCTCTTCACACTATCGTTGTGCCTTCGCAGTGCACATAGTCGCGACTCGCCATGCCTTCATTGTCATCAGCAGATATGCTCACTACTCACTATGCTCATAATAAAAAAAAGTCCAAACCTGAACGCATTAATCCGGGAGCTGGAAAAAATCCGCATCTTTCCGCATTTGGCCCAGATGCGGCCGAACCAGGTAACTATGGTTAGGAGGGTGGCAGATTAATACAGCCCTTGCTTATCTTCATAACTTCTGATTTATTCTAGTATCCTTCTAGATGCCTCTTCTATTCTTCAGCTCCTTCTAACCTTCTTGGGGTTTCAATGCATATATGGGCAATTTCATCGCAGATTATACCAAGGCAGGTTTCAGATCTCAATGTTTTTGATCTAGATCTGGACTAAATGCCTTCATTGCAGATGAAAACATTCTGATTGCAGATCTGGACATTGTTATTCACGATTTGGATGTTTTTATTGCAGATCAGAATAGGACACCTTCAGATCTGAGCACACCCATTACAGATCTAGACATTTTCATTGCAAATTTAAATGTTTTCAGTGCAGATCTGGAGATTTTCATTGCAAATCAGGATCTTTGCATTGAAGATCAGATCAGGCTAACTTCAAATTTGGATGTTTTCAGCAGACTGGCTAAGGGCAGCTTCAGATCAGCAAACTAGTTAAGGGCAGATTTAAACCATCCTAACAGTCTGTTTTGACCAATCCTATGTGGGTTTCTAAGTTTCATTGTAATGCTCCGACTTCCCTCCTGTTCTCCTTTCTTAGACCATTAATGAATACGTGACAGCCAGTAGTACTGTTTTCTCTGACTATTAAACTTTCTGTTGTTTGTTTGGCCACCTTTGCCTTCAGGGCATTAATCTTTAAATCTAAATTTTTAAATTGCCAATTTGGGAACCCGTCATCAAGTTTTCTTAACCTTTAGACATCACCTCGATGTTGGCATATTAATCTCTTCTTTGTAACATGCTGGACATATTGGAGGTATAATTTTAATCTTGTCCAATAGAAGGTCCAAGGAAATCCCACAGTGAATTGAAGACCGTTAATGGACCTTTTTCCAGTGCACCTAGTACTTTCTAGTTTCTAGATCCTAGGAAATCTCTAAATGGAGGCATATAACTTTCTTTCCAGGCCTTGTTCAATCTCTCCTGTGTCTTCTCCCATGTTCATTTTTCTATAAGAATCGAGAAGCAAAGTTCATAATATTTCAGGAGAACATGTATGTGTCACGGCCCTAAAATGGACTACACTTTTCACAATGCAGCCATCAACTATTTTCAAAACCATGGAAGAAAGGTTAATGAAAAATATTAGGAAGAATATCAATACAAGGAAACAAAAAAACCTCTAAAGATTCCATGAGAACATTATGACTTAAATATTTGATTTATGGCATCAATATTGTGAATAAATGTTTTATGGCATTGCCATCATCATTCACGTGGGGGACTTGCACACCATAGTCATGCTTCCAGATTGGTAAAACTTTTGGTGCATGTAATGTCTTATAAGCCTACCTTGCCTCACAACTATTACAAATGTGGGATAATCCATATCCAACACCTTTTTTTTTTTTTGTAATTCTGTAGTGTAATATTATTTATATATTCAGTTAACAGGTTTTAATTTAAATGTGCAGGCATAAACTACGCAGTTGAATCCCGAAATCATATCACACAATTTGATGCATTGTGTATAAATTTAAAGAGCTAGGAAGCTCCATAATGAATGGTTCATAAGACACAACGCTTGCTAAAGGTTTTGCAATGGGGGTTGCAAGCTAAGTGGGTTTGATTGTGAGGGAAACTCCATGATTAAGTGTGCTTGAGCCAGAGTGGTACTAGGATAGGTGACGCCCCAAGAAGTTTTGGTGCTTCACCCTTGTGAGAATCACCTGGATGCAATGCGTGTTGAGTGGACCATTCATACTCCTGAGAGATGGATTCTTGTGGACCACTGCTTGTGAAATATGGGTCAATGTAGGTTGACTCGAAACTACACAGTTGAATCCCAAAATCATATCACATAATTTGATGCATTGTGGAAAACCACATGTATAAAACTAATGAAAAATGTTCAGCTAAGTTACTAGGGCACAGGTATGGCTACAAGAAACACCAATTTTTTTGGGGCCATAGATATGGTTCATCTTGTAAATGTTCACAAAAAAAAATATAGAAAATATTAGAAAAAACTTAAACCATAATATCAATGATATGTGCATAAACAACATTAAAATATACAAAAATTAACATAGGTTCAGCGGTGGTTGAGTTAGGTTGGGGAAGCATTAAAAATAGGTTGGATTAATTAATTATTTTTTGTTAAAGATAACTATGGCTAGGGACTCTAGACCTGCAAAAAATTGCATGAAGAAGTCAGTCACTAGTAGTATAAACTCATTGGGACCACAATATAGAAGGAAAGCATATTATGATGTTCAAGAGTAGCTGAATCTTCTTCACCCTAGCTGGACTCCTTGGAGAAAATCAGAATTCTTCAAAGGTTGGTAAAAAAAATTTAACAACCAACAAGATACATGTCCCTCATCTTCACATTTTCAACTTCAGCAGGCCAGGAGGTATTCTTCATTGACTTTCACCTGCAAGATGCAAGGGTGAACAAAAGACTTCTTCCCACAATCTTCAATGGCAGACATGAAACAAATTCCCTAAACAACATATCCTTGTTAGATCAAACTAAATCTCCTCGTTATTATGAGGGTGCATGGGATCACCAGAACTGCACAATTATTTTTCAAAGAACAATGTTATTCCATTTTAATGCAGTATAGATGAGTCTAGTTTTTTCAACCCTGTTCTCAACTCTGCTGAGAGAGAATATGTCCTAACACTATAGCTAAGCTTGTAGCCCCTTTATTCAAGATGACACAGAAGAATACCCTTTTGACTTTTGGGGCTTTACATGGTCCAACAGTGTAATGTCCCTTTTTTCGAAATTAGAATAATATTATTACTAACATAAAAAGAATTTCTAAACACTTAAAATAAAGTAATAATAGTATAATTTGCTTGTGACTTAAGAAGGGGACCTTTTAAAGGTCGTGGGCTTATCTAACCCTTAAGTGGAATTAAAAGAAAAAGCATTTTTAAATATTTATATTTTCCTTCCAAGTGGCATGCCCCACTTGGGGAAAAGTATTTAAAGAGGATGAGGGATCATTTGAAAAGGATATGTTATGTTGGTAAATTGAACGTATGAGTCTAAGCACGAAAATCTTAAGTCACACCTTGAAGATGAAAACCTTCAAAGGTCAAGAGGAATTAGGGACAAAACCCTCTAATTTTGAACTAGGGCAGCTTCATTTAGAGGCTGTAATTGAGCTCAAATATTTAGAAAATTCAGAAATAACCCTTGGGAAGGGTGGCGACTTGACTTGTAAGGGTAGGGACTTGGTTGGAGAGATTGGCACCTTGGTTTGTGAGCCATCTTGGGTAGATTTCATCAATTCCAATTGAAGACCCCTTGTTTCAAGGGTTGCATGGAGTTCGGAGGGTTTGAAGACCCATTTTAGGGTTGCATGGAATTGTTGCAAGAAATTCTATATTACCAGCTAGGGCGACTTGCTTGGAGGGCTGAATTTGAGGAATTGATAGGCTATTTCAAGCCTATAACTGTAATGTTCCCCTTATTAGCATAACTTGCTTATAAACCCTTAGCTTGGTTTGGTTCCCACAAGACTAAATGAAAGAAAGAAAAAGGAAACTATGAGGGGGCTGTTGACAATTCTTCCACAAGTCGGATTGTCTTTTGCCATTTAGAAAGTTCACGTCTCTAGCCAAGGGAAGAAGAATACATTGTTTTTGGTAAGGGCCTTTGCTACAAAAGGATGAATTCCTTCGGACTTTTGTCCGAAGGATTGGTTCATTAAACAAGGGAATAACAAATCAACAAAACGCATAAGGCAAAAGGAAGTAATTCCTTCGGAATTTTGTCCGAAGGATTACTTCGGAAAAATCCAAAAGTCCACCCAAGACCCTTCGGAAGGGTCATTTTCATCTTTTCCGAAGGGCACCTACCCTTCGAGAAGGCACAGGAGCAAATTCAGAACCTTGGCAAATAACCCGGGTGTCCTCCAATTTTTTCGAAGGGAAAAAAGGGAGAGCTACTAGCCCTTGCGGAGGGTACTTGGTCGGCGACAGGGCCACAATGAAAACGCTGAAGGGCACATTTTGATGAGCAAAGGCACAAAGATATCCTTCGGACAAAAAGTCTGAAGGAATTCGGAACACACAAGAAGAGGCCCATAGGAAAAGCCAACAGCAAAAAATCCGAAGGCTTCGGAAAAGTTAAAAGGCAAAGGCAGGAAATGAATTTTTTTGGACTTTTGTTCAAAGGAATTCCTTCGGACAAAAAGTCCGAAGAAATTCGAAAGATAAGAAAGTCCGCAGAAAAACACGGGAAGGCAAAGCAAAAAGAGACCTTCAGACAAAAAGTCTGAAGAAATTCGGAGAAAGGGCCACAGAGAGAAACCTGAAGAAAAAGAGAATTCCGAAGGACAGAGGAAGACCGAGATAATTCTTGCGGACATTTTGTCCTCGGGAAAATGACAAGGAGAAAACCTGACAAACAAAGTCCGAAGACAAAAAGCCGACGGCAAAACACAAAGGCAAAGCAGAAGAAGGAAACCTTCGAACTTTTGTCCGAAGGAATTCCTTCGGACAAAAAGTCCGAAAGAATTCGAAGAAAGGGCCGTGGAAAAAAGCCCGAGGAAATAACAGTCGAAGAAAAATTCCGAAGGCAAAGGAAGATAATTCTTGCGGACAAAATGTCTGCGGGAAAATGTCTTGGCAAAATGAGCAAATAGCTTTGCTCAAAGGCAAAGGAAATCTTCGGGCTTTTTGTCCGAAGGAATTCCTTCGGACAAAAAGTCTGAAGAAATTCAGACAAGGCCCCTTCAATAAAATCCGAAGGAATTAAGCCGAGACACCCAAAAGTAGTGGTTTTTGGACTGTGCAAAATTGCCAAAAAGAGAATCCCGAAGGAATAAAAGTCAAAGGGTGACGTCCCGTTAGCCCTCAAATTCTGACCGCGGGAAGTAACCATTGAAACAAGGGAAAAGCCAAAATTCCGAAAGCAAAGCCCAATGGAGAAAACATGGACTAGATATAATTATAAAAACACATTCGAATATAGAACCCCGCCAGAAATAGACATGAACAGGCAGACCAGAATAGGACAGAATACATGCAAGCAGGGGCTATTTTCGAACACCAATCAAAGCTTCAGTTGACTGGTTATTGAAGTCCCACTCATCTCTAGGTCAACTCCACGCATCTGAGAGTCAATCGAAGTTTCAAATTCGAATGTCAAGTTGATTGTTCCAGATTTAGGGTTGACTAATTGTTAAACGCCGCATTCACTAGGAGCTTTCCATGTGAAGAAGAATGATCTCTTCGTCCAACTCAGCTTACCAAACGGTTAACTCAGCTTTCAAACGTTATAACTCGGCATCAAGCAGCTCACGTAGGAGTTCTAAAATTAACATTGGTGTGGATTTCCATGCAAAGAGAGGTGGGCGGTTCATAGCAAAGACAAGTTCACTTCCTCAAGCGCAAGAAGCTTCATGCAAAGACAAGGAGAAAATATATTTTATTTTAAGGCCCAGTCAGCCTTGAGTTAACCGAAGCTAATCCTTCTCTTCAAATTTTCAACGCCAATCTTTGGACTTTTGTAATTCTCTATAAAATGGCTTTCAGCCTTGATTAAAAAAAAATCCAATCTCTCTTGGTTAGACCGGACTCTGCCATTGGTGAGTTTTGTAACCTCTTCGATCAATAAAAGGACTATACTTTCAGATTTCAAGCATTGGCATAGTGTATATTTCATTCAACAATTTGCATAAGTGGTAGATTTCTCTCCCTTCCCAAATTCTGGTTCATACCTAGTTGCTAGATTAACCTTGTGAGGGTCATGTTAAAGTGTTCTTTATGTCTTTTGCTAAAACTGTAAGTGGATGTTAGGTGGCTGCAAAGTGTTTTTTATCAGACCTCTCTCCATCATTTTCCCTCATATTTTGGTCATTAGATCGAACCTCTTCATGAAACATTTATGCATAAGTGTTTGATTGAAATCATAGGTCTTCCTTTTCCCTTGTTCGTTCAGTGTTCAAGGTTCCAAGTTGAGTGGATCAATATTCTGGTGTATCACCCCCTTAGGTAGGATTTCCCCTTTAAGTTTCCCTTCTCCATTTTCTACGGTAGTCCGCAGCATAGAGTAGAGATCCTAATTGATACATCATACAGGAACCAGCCTTCTTTGGAGGTTCTTCTCACCATTGAGGCACCCACCCTCGTGAGAAGATCCCATTGTTTCAGCCGGATAGCGGACTGGCCATTTCGTGCACGTCTTCGAATCAAGGCGCAGCTCTAGGTTGACAATAGTTTTTGGCACACTTGGTGGGACCTATTTTTTCTGGTCTTGATGAAATTGCAGTTGTAGCAGATTCTTCAAGAAGTATTTGGTTATTCCAAGCTCAAGCAATTGCTTCTAATAGTTTAGGACAGTTTTCAAGTAAGTCTTTTTATTGCATTATCATGAATGAATTTTGATGGCTGTGTATGAAGAGAATTCCTATGCTATGTTTCCGTATCAGCCCAATGATGGATCATACCAGCCTGGTCATGATACCTATGAGCTTTTTTATGAGCCTAATCAATGTTATCAAGAGTATTATTAAAGCTATGTTGAGCCTTATCAAGTTTCTCATGATCCTTATTATCAAGAGCATGAATCTTACCTTCATTGTGAGCCATATCAGTCTCAGGACCGGATTTCATCTTCCCCATATGGCTATGATGTTACGTATGAGCAGTATTGCCTTCAAGAAAAAATGAATGAAATAGAGCTCAGAATACTAGCATATGCAAGAAAAGTTTGTTCCAACTCTCAGTATGAGGAAGTGAATGGTCTATTTTGAAATGTGTCCAATGATCCAGAAGAGATAAATGGACTATGTATTCTTGCATTGGAAAAGATGGAGGCTTGAGAAAGGCAGAAAATCGAGTTTAACCAATTGTCTACAAAGGGCTATTGTGCTTCTTACTCTCATGAAATTCTTAACCATGCCCAGTGTGTGCCAAGGGAGCTTCCTAGTTGGAGTCAAGAGCATATTCAAGAGCATATTCAAAAGCCTATTCAAGTGACTATTCATGAGACTAAACCTTCTTATGGTCCCCTTTCCTCACCAATCATCCCTCAAGTTTAGGTTGTCCAGGAAGACAAGCAGGTTCTAGACTTTGATGAGGTAATGGCTAAGTGGAAGGAACAAAATACAGAGGTCTTTAAGAATTTCTCTTTCCCTCCCCTCCAAAACTCCCTAGATAATTCCATTGACCTCAAGATTCCAAAATCTGATCATGATCGACCTCCCATGCTTCATATTCCCTCTCAAACAAATGAATTTTATCACCCTCCCGCCATCCCCCTTACTCAAGAGGAGCCTGTTCTTTGGAGGATTGAGAAAGAAGTTGCAGCTACAGGGCAGGCTCTTACAGAGTGTGTAGAAGATGTTTTAAAGAAGAATTTCCTATTCATACTTCACTTGAGGTTGTAATTGAGCATCCAATTATAACTAAAAGTGAGAAGACTGATCTTGATGTAGAGGAACTTCAAGAGGAGCCGGGACAAAATGAAGTCATACATGAGTTACAGGGATCTCCTATTGAAAAGGATCCAGATAGTGTGACAGCTGATTCAGTGCAAATAGATCAAAATGAGGAACAAAAAGATGATTGGCAGCTGTACCTTAAATCTCTACAAGAGATCGAAGAGCTTTGTATGGATATGTTGGCTATTGAAGAGCATGTTTATGAGAAATTTGATCAAAAATCACCTATTCAAGATCCCAATACAGATTGGGTTGCATACTCAAAGCTCCTTGAAGAGCTGGATGAACTTGCAATAGTCAATAAGAAGGATGTGGTCACTCAAAAGGCATGCATAGACGAGGTATCACTTGACATGGTGATAGATGACAAGCAATCTGAAAATGATCAGGAAATACTTGGTGAGTTTGTCTTTGTTGGTGACTGGTTTGTTGTTGATGACCCATTCGAGAAGATGCTAATACAGTTGGTGGACAAGGCAAATGCCTCATCAAGGGTTATGACTAATAAACATCTTGCTTTGCAACTTGTACCATCTCTTGGAAGGAATAAATTCAATAATTTCCCATTTGATCCAGGCAGATCATGTTTTATCATGGTTAGCTAGGTTATTTAGTTGTTTTGCTTTCCTCCAAGTGTTGTTCAAGCATAGTAGTTTACTTCAGTTTTTGTTTCAATAAGTGTTGTTGCACATTTGCTTCTTAGTTTTCTGCTTTCGTGTCTTTCCCTTCTTATTTTGAAGGAGGTTAATACAACGATAATCAGAGCAGATTTTCAATCAGAAATCAGGTTCACCATTTGGGAATTCGAATAGCGTCTATACATGGTCTGGGTTCTCAAGCATAGCAGGCATGCTGAGCCAGCTGAGTCGCCAGAAATGTTGACAATTCATCCACAAGTCGGATTGCCTTTTGCCATTTAGAAAGTTCACGTCTCTAGCCAAGGGAAGAAGAATACATTGTTTTTGGTAAGGGCCTTTGCTACAAAAGGATGAATTCCTTCGGACTTTTGTCCGAAGGAATGGTTCATTAAACAAGGGAATAACAAATCAACAAAACACATAAGGCAAAAGGAAGTAATTCCTTTGGACTTTTGTCCGAAGGATTACTTCGAAAAAATCCAAAAGTCCACCCAAGACCCTTCGAAAGGGTCATTTTAATTTTTTCCGAAGGGCACCTACCCTTCGGGAAGGCACAAGAGCAGTGTCAGAACCTTGGCAAATAACCCGGGTGTCCTCCAATTTTTTCGAAGGGCAAAAAGGGAGAGCTACTAGCCCTTGCGGAGGGCACTTGGTCAGCGACAGGACCATAGTGAAAAGGCCGAAGGGCACATTTTGATGAGCAAAGGCACAAAGATATCCTTCGGACAAAAAGTCCGAAGGAATTCAAAATACACAGGAAGAGGCCCATAGGAAAAGCCGAAGGCTTCGGAAAAGTTAAAAGGCAAATGCAGGAAATTAATTTTTTCGGACTTTTGTCCGAAGGAATTCCTTCGGACAAAAAGTTTGAAGAAATTCGGAAGATAAGAAAGTCTGCAAAAAAACACGTGAAGGCAAAGCAAAAAGAGACCTTCGGACTTTGTCCGAAGGAATTCCTTCGGACAAAAAGTCCGAAGAAATTCAGAGAACGTGCCGCAGAGAGAAACCCGAAGAAAAAGAGAATTCCGAAGGACAGAGGAAGACTGAGATAATTCTTGCGGACATTTTGTCCTCGAGAAATGACAAGGAGAAAACCCGACAAACAAAGTCTGAAGACAAAAAGCCAATGGCAAAACACAAAGGCAAAGTAGAAGAGGGAAACCTTCGGACTTTTGTCCGAAGGAATTCCTTCGGACAAAAAGTCCGAAAGAATTCGGAGAAAGGGCCGCGGAAAAAACCCCAAGGAAATAACAGTCGAAGAAAATTCCGAAGGTAAAGGAAGATAATTCTTGTGGACATTTTGTCTGCGGGAGAATGACTTGGCAAAATGAGCAAATAGCAAAGGCAAAGGAAACCTTCGGGCTTTTTGTTCGAAGGAATTCCTTCAGACAAAAAATCCGAAGAAATTCAGACAAGGCCCCTTCAAAAAAATCAGAAGGAATTAAGCCAAGACACCCAAAAGTAGTGCTTTTTGGACTATGCAAAATTGTCAAAAAGAGAATCCCGAAGGAATAAAAGCCAAAGGGTGACGTCCCGCTAGCCCTCAAATTCTGACCGCGGGAAGTAACCATTGAAACAAGGGAAAAGCCAAAATTCCGAAAGCAAAGCCCAATGGAGAAAACATGGACTGGATATAATTATAAAAACACATTCGAATATAGAACCCCGCCAGAAATAGACATGAACAGGCAGACCAGAATAGGACAGAATACATGCAAGCAGGGGCTATTTTCGAACACCAATCAAAGCTTCAGTTGACTGGTTATTGAAGTCCCACTCATCTCTAGGTCAACTCCATGCATCTGAGAGTCAATCGACGTTTCAAATTCGAATGTCAAGTTGATTGTTCCAGATTTAGGGTTGACTAATTGTTAAATGCCGCATTCACTAGGAGCTTTCCATGTGAAGAAGAATGATCTCTTCGTCCAACTCAACTTACCAAACGGTTAACTCAGCTTTCAAACGTTATAACTCGGCATCAAGCAGCTCACGTAGGAGTTCTAAAATTAACATTGGTGTGGATTTCCATGCAAAGAGAGGTGGGCGGTTCATAGCAAAGACAAGTTCACTTCCTCAAGCGCAAGAAGCTTTATGCAAAGACAGAGAATATATTTTATTTGAAGGCCCAGTCAGCGTTGAGTTAACCGAAGTTAATCCTTTTCTTCAGATTTTCAATGCCAATCTTTGGCCTTTTGTAATTCTCTATAAAATGGCTTTCAGCCTTGATTAAAAAAAAATCCAATCTCTCTTGGTTAGGCCAGACTCTGCCATTGGTGAGTTGTGTAACCTCTTTGATCAATAGAAGGACTGTACTTTCAGATTTCAAGCGTTGGCATAGTGTATATTTCATTCAGCAATTTGCATAAGTGGTAGATTTATCTCCCTTCCCAAATTCTAGTTCATACCTAGTTGCTAGATTAACCTTGTGCAGGTCATGTTAAAGTATTTTTTGTCTTTTGCTAAAACTGTAAGTAGATGTTAGGTGGCTACAAAGTGTCTTTTATCAGACCTCTCTCCATCGTTTTCCCTCATATTTTGGTCATTAGATCGAACCCTCCATGAAATATTTATGCATAAGTGTTTGATTGAAATCATACGTCTTCATTTTCCTTTGTTCGTTCAGTGTGCAAGGTTCCAAGTTGAGTGGATCAAAATTTTGGTGTATCACCCCCTTAGGTAGGATTTCCCCTTTAAGTTTCCCTTCTCCCTTTTCCACGGTAGTCTGCAGCATAGAGTAGAGATCCTAATTGATACATCATATAAGAACCAGCCTTCTCTGGAGGTTCTTCTCACCATTGAAGCACCCACCCTCGTGAGAAGATCCCATTGTTTCAACCGGATAGAGGACTGGCCATTTCGTGCACGTCTTCGAATCAAGGTGCAGCTCCAGGTTGACAACAGGGGCTTTTCAAAGAGCAAAGAGGTGAAAAGTACTTAAGTACTCTAATTTTTAGTTGAGTTATGCAAAAAAGTACTTTTGATCTAAATTTCACTTAAGTAGGGGGCCTTTAAGGGCTATGAGAGCCTAAACCCTCAAAAAGGAGTTTTAAAAAGGTAAAGTTGCTTATGATTCAAAAGACATATCCCTCCAACTTGGGCGCCACCCTTGGGGATGATTATATAAAATAATTGAGGATTCATTTGGAAGGTTATGGCTAATTTTGTTATTGAATCATTGATCAAGTATGTTAAGCTTATTCATCACATCTTGAGGACAAAAACCTTCAAGAGTGTTAAGGGTTTGGGGATGAAAACTTTCATTCCTACTTCTTGGGCAGCTCTATTCAAAGGTCATACTTGAGCTTCAAAATTGCATGATTGCATGCAAGTGAATCTACAAGGGTGTTTTTAGATACCACCTTCATTAAGGAATATTGCAAACCATATCGAGAGCTGGTTTTCGGATAATTTGCAAGTCTTGGAGATTGGTGACTTGCATTGGCAGATTGATAGCGGGGTTTAGAGCCATTCCCTTGGGTGGTGAATTGATTGGGTCAAGGAGAAGACCCCTCTTGAGAGAGTTGCACTACATGGAGACCCTTGAGGGTTTAAAGATTTATTGACGAATTTATTCTACTTGAACGACTTGCCTAGGGCATCATGAGAGGTCATTTTGGTGGTCAATTGGTGAGAAAATACACTCTGAAGTATTTTATATTTATTTTTGAGATGTGGCGAATCAGTTTGAGGAAGAAGTAAACCTTTTGGAGGGTTTTTAGACTCCAATTTGACAAGGTAAATTTATAATATTATTTCTAATTTATTTGGGAATAAAATCACAAGGGTTTGGAGGGTTTTTGTGAGCAAATGTAAAGGTATAAATTCTGGAAGTTTTAGCAATTAAAATCAGAAGTTGGGCAACTCACTTGGAAGGGAAGTTGCAAGGGTTTGGGGTGTTTATTGGCCTTAAATCATTGGGCAAATATTATTCTTAATATTTGTAATATTTTATGATAGTTTCCAGCTTGTTGGTAGAGGGTTTTGACTACATTTGATCACTTGATATTCAATATTGTGAGGAGGATTTATTTGGTAATTTCCCAGCTTACTTGTGAAGTGTGGTGAACTGATTTTCTATTGTCCAGTGGCCATTTTGTGGGCCTAAATTCATATTTCAGTGGATGGAATTAATCGTTGGTCTTACCTAATTTTGCAAGCTATTTTCAAGGGTTTACATCAGGGTTAGCGAGTGGGAAGGAAGACTTGTGTTTATTGGAATTTTGGGTATATATTTTCAGCTAAGGTGATCATCATTTGTAGGTATTCATTACAGCAGTTTGTATCATCTTTTATAGTGTATTCTCAATTGTTGGAGGGGATATTAAGGGTTGTAATTGTGGATTAATTTTTTCCCTAGTGGCATTTAGCATTTGGATCACTTTGGAGACATGTTGCGGTTTGTTTGACATTTCTTGAGTGGTTGGTATATTTTATTATTTTTAGATTTTTTATTGGGGTCTGTGCCCAATCCCATTACTGTTTGTTTGTCTCAAATTGGAGACATTACAATGGTATGTAAGCCATATCTTGGCTATACTGTGGGGTGAAGGGTTTGATAAGTATTACTTGAGTAGCAAGAGGGAAGCAAGGCTTTTCCACCAGTTGGTTCACTTGAGCAAGATCAAGTCATGGGTGACATTGGGCACCAGGAGACAGAGAATGTGGAGAGACAGGTTAGCTAAGGAGAGGTTTGAGAAGTATTCTCAGACTCAAAAGAGGATGACAACAGTGATGAAGGGGTTTCTTCATTCCCTCAGTAAGATGGGTGGCTTAAATCCACTCAATGGAGATAGTGGGGCTTCAGGGAGCAGGCCAGATTCACATACACCCCCTTCAGAGAATGGAGCATCCACACATAGGCCCACCCAACCTACATTTGTTCAGAGGTAGGAGCCCGCACCAGTGAGGGAGGGGTTACCTAGCTCACATGAGGAATTAGATAGGGAGATGGATATGTTACCTTATCCGCGAAGTTTAGAGGAGCTATGACTTTTTCTAAGTTTTTAGCTTGGAAACAAGGACAAAGAGGGCCTAGGATCAGTCAGAGGCAAAGGGGCAGCTAGGGAGATCTCCAGCATGTGTTGGGGAAGTTATCTCTCTCCACATTGATGGGTCACAGAGGAGCACAACGAGGGCATGGATTCAGAAGGTGGATAACTTCTTTTCACTTTGACATTTAGGAGAGGGAGAGGCCATTCAGTTCTCCACTTTGCATTTAGAGGGAACAGCCTACGATCGGTGGTATCATGGTTTGATCACGCAGGGGCATCAACACATACACTCCTATGAGTTCAATAGGAGGTTGATTGAGAGGTTTGATAGAGTGGATCCAGAACTTTATTTCCGTGATTTAGCTCAATTGAAGCAAAGGGCCTCAATAGATGATCATGTCATGGAGTTTCAGAGACTTTTAGTCATGATGACTGATATTTCAGATAAGAGACTGGTGGTGTTGTTCACGGAGGGCTTGGTTGATTCCTTGAGGGGATTGGTCAAGGCATTTCGTTGAGAGAGGCCATCCAGAAGGCCTATGATTTGGAGTCTTCTACTCTAAGGGGCAGATTGACACCTTTGGGATAGCCAAAGAAAACTTTTTCCCACCTACAGGGCAGCAGAGAGGTGGCAATTTGGGACAGCCAAAGAGCAGCTATGCAGGGCCTCCAAAAGCCAATCATGTGGGTCCCATGATTAGACCAAACCAACCAGGTTTTGGGCAGCAGAAGGAGCTACCACATAGTAGCTTTGATGTGAGAAATGAATTGAGAAGGAAAGGTCTTTGTTTCACATGCAAGGATCCTTGGGAGAAGGGCCACAATTGTCATGGCAAGGGGCAAGTACACTAAATTGAGGTACTTCTCGAAGAGAAAAATGAGGAAGTTGGGACAGCCAACTATGAGGAGGACACTTTGCAGATAGAGGGAGAAGAGGAGTTGAGTGGCACCTTGGCATCACTTTCAAGGTCCCTTAGGTATTATCCCTTTACAATGAAGGGATCATTGAAAGGTATGCCTATCACCATACTTACTGATAGTGGAGAAACTCACAATTTCATTGATAGAGAATTGGTAACATTATGTGGGCTACAATCTGTAGAGTTCAAAGGATTTAGAGTCATGGTGGCGGATGGATTCACCATCCCTTGTACTACTAAGGTTTCAAAGCTTAGTCTCTGTTGCCCAATTTTGGCCCACATACCAAGCTACGCCTAGGTGGATCAACTTGCTATGGATGAGCAAATGAACAGATATCCCAGATGAAATGAGTGGACTAGAGAGATCTCACAGTTCTCACAAATCTTTTGAAACACTTTAAGATTTCTTAAAGCGTATTTTGTCAAATCCTAAGGGACAGGTCTATAGAGCAAAGAAAAGGGTTCTTGCCCAGTTTTCATGGTGAAACCAAGTAGTTCAACCATTTCAAGCAGGAGTTCAGAAGAACTATGGAATCCATTAGAACTATGGTTTTCATCAGTGGAACTACTTTGCTTAAATTGCCTTATAAGTGGCAGGCAGTCGCAACCCCGAAGTAGGCTAAGTCCAGAAACCCGGACTCATCTTGAGCAATGGTTCGTAGGCTTTCTACAGTGGAAGACTTCGAGCTTTGTCACATAAGTTATTGTTGTCAACCTGGAGTTGCACCTTGAAACAAAGACGTGCTGAAATGGCTAATCCTCTCTCCAGTTGAAACAATGGGATCTTCTCATGAGAGTGGGTACCTCAATGGTGAGAAGAACCTCCAGAGAAGGCTGGTTCCTATAAGATGTATCAATGCAAATCTCTACTCTGTGCTGCGAATCTACCATGGAAAAGTGAGAAAGAAACTTGAAAGAAAAATCCTACCTAATGATGGTGATACACCAAAATGTTGATCCACTCTACTTGGAACCTTGAACACTAAATCAAACAAGGGAAAAGGAAGACCTTTGATTTCAATTGATTACTATGCATAAGTATTTCATGAGAAGGTTCGATCCAATGACAAAAACGTGAGGGAAAACGTTGGAGAGAGGTTTGATACAAGACACATTGCAGCCACCTAACATCCACTTACAGTTTCAGCAAAAGACATATAAAACACTGAACATGACTTGCATAACATGATGAGCTAGCAACTAAGTACGAATTAGAATTTGAGAAGGGAGAGAAATCTACCACGTATGCAAATTGTTGAATGAATGTACACTATGTCAGCACTTGAAATCTGAAAGTATAGTCTTATTAATTGAAGAGGTTACACAACTCAACAATGGCAGAGTCTGGTCTTACCAAGAGAGGGATGGATTTTACAAGGCTAAAAAGCCATTAATATAGAAATTTACAAGCCAAGAGATTGGCGGTGAAAAAAAAGAAAAGTTAACTCTTCATTAGCCCAAGCCCAAATTGTGTTGCATGAATGTTCCAAATTTGTCTTTCCTTGGCTTATACCTCACTGTCTTGCATGAAGAATCCTTGGCATTGAAAAAGAAGAAGAAGAAGAAGAAGACAAGCTTTGGATGCATGACACCTATGAATAGATGTCTTGACTTGAAAACTAGTCAACTTCAAAACAAGAGTAGTTGAATTCACTCGAACTACTGGAACGTTTGGAAGTCTCCCCTTCACATGAAATCAATGCAAATGCCAAATTAAGAATTGTGTTTGAATTGCCAAAACGTTTTGAGCTTTGAGACAAATGAGAGCGCGTGCATGGAATTTCTAACTGTTTGAAATGTTCAACGCTTTGCCTATTCATCATGCAAGACAACTCTATTTTCAAAACTGAAGCGTGCTTGCTTTCTTAAACGCGTTCACTTAGTTGGAGTCACTCACGTTAGTTTGTGCAAGAGCTTTGTTTATCCTGTGTTTGTCTTTATTCTACATTGGTTTTGTTTACTGTTCATGCTTATGACTATGTTCGGTTCTGCTTTAATCTTTGCTCATGCCTTTATTTCTGCGTTTGTCTTTCTTCTTGTTCAGCTCTGGCTCAGTCCTGTTGGTGCTTACGTCTCTGTTCATGCTATTGATCATGCTCAGTTCACTTAGTGTTTTCTCTGGCTTTTTCCATGTTCTGCTTTAATTCGGGATTCGGGCTTTATTTTAGTTTTCGTCCTTCGGACAAATTGTCCAAAGGACTCTCTGTCTCTTCAATTTCTCGGGCATGGCATTTCCTTTTCTCTTTTTTTTTTGGCCTTTGCGTACGCCCGTCTTTTCTATCAAGTTTTTTTTTTTTGAAAATGTCCTTATTCCTTCAGACAAAAAGTCCGAAGGAATTCATTTCCTTGTCAATTTTCCCGAATTTATTCTTTTAGGCTCTTATGTCTTGCCCTTTGATTTTCTTCGGACTTCTGTTGACTTCATATTCCTACAAATTACCTATTTGACAATTATTCCAAAGGATTTCCTTCTTTGTCTTTGTTCTTTTTATTTTCTTCGGGCTTTTATCCTACCGAATTTCTTCGGACTTTTTGTCCGAAGGAATTCGTCTCCTTTGGCTATCTTTTCCCCAAAGGTCAAGTACCCTTCAAGAACTTTGTTTTTGTCCTTTGCTTTATGGAGGTGCCCTCTGCAAGGGCTTTTGCTTCCCAATAATGCCCTTCGGAACTTTTGAAAGGGTCCTACCACCGACCAAGTGCCCTCCGCAAGGGCAGGTGTCCTTCGAAAAAATGAATTTTGTCTTTTGGAATTTTATCAAGGTCTTCTTTGTGCTTGAAGTGTCCCTCACAAGAGCACATACCCTTCGGGGAAATTGTAAATGTCCCTACGTGATGCCCAAATGTCCTCCACAAGGGCTATGTCTTCCAGGAGTGCCCTTCGGAAGAATTGAAAAGGTCCACTTCACCGACCAAGTGCCCTCCGCAAAGCCATGTCTGCCTTCAAAAGTGTCCATCAGAAGAATTGTAGGGCACCCGAGCTTTTTGAAACTGTCCCTTGGAACTTTCATCTTGACTTGAAAACCGGTCTTCTCAATTGTGCTTTTTTCCTTTCCTTTCGGACAAAAAGTCCGAAGAAAATAAGCTTTGAACGATCGACACTGTCATTTTTTTGGACTTTTACACAATTCTTTGAGAGCTCTTTCTATCGAACAAAATGTCCGAAAAAATAGTCCATCTATTATATCCCAAAAAATTCTTTGGGAAGACAAAATAAATAAACTTATAGCTTGTATGTCTTGGTTGTATTTGCACATTTGGCTGTAATCAAGAAAGCTCCTTGGAAAACTCTGCATGACTAAAATTCACCTGGCTGTAGATGGCCACTTGGGTGGCTGTAAATGTTCATTTAAGGACCCCAAAACTGATTCACAAGACAAACTTGGCACCATAGCAAAGTTTTGAAGTGTAGGGGTGACAATTTGCCATGTGGGGGGCAAAATTGTCAATATTTTTGGTGACTCTACTGGGAAGCATGCTTGCTATGCTAGAGAACTGAGGCTATATAGATGCTATTCGAACTCCCAAATGGTGAACCTGATTTCTGACTGAAAATCTCCTCCTGGCCTTGGCTGAAGTAACCTTTCTCCCTCAAAAAGGAAGGGAAAAACACGAAAGCAGGAAAACTAAGAAGCAAATGTGCAAACAAGCACTTATTGAACAAAACTGAATCAAACTACTATGCTTGAACAACACTTGAAGGAAAGCAAAAACAACTATGTACATAGAGCTTTGCTCTTCAATAACAATGTTTCAGATGTATCCCATTGACTGGGATTGGAAGCTCTTGGCTGTCCATTTTGGCAAGTTAGAAGACGTTGCGGGATTTGTAGCTAGAGATTGTGTACGGGCCACTCCAAAGGGAATCAAACTTCGTGTGCCTTCCTGGTTTGGCTCGATCTTCATCCCACTTGAGGACCAAATCTCCTTCATTGAAGCTTTGTGAGGAAGCTCTTTTGTCAAACGTTCTTTTCACCTGTGCCTGATGACTTTCCATGGCTACCATAGATTGATTTATTGTCTCTTCCAACTCCATAAGCTCTGCATACCGGATTTCCATATGCTCATTCTTCAACAACTCAAATTGATGCATTAGCTCTAAAGCTAAAAACTCAACAAAAATAGGTAACCTTGCTTCCTTACCATATACTAGCTTGTATGGAGAGTTGGCTATTGCCCTTTTGTAGGTGATCCTATCAGCCCATAGAGCTGACTTCAACTTGAGATGCCATGGTCTCTGATTGTCTTCAATAGTTCTTCATATGATCCTTAAGAGGTTCTTGTTTATAGATTCAACAAGGCCATTTCCTTGTGGATAATAGTTTGATGAAGTGTTGAGATAAACTCTGTGTTGGACAGCCCATTGGCTGATCCTAGATCCCACAAAAGCCATTGCATTTTCAGAAATAATGATCGAAGGAACTCCAAACCTAGTAAGCAAACCTTTATAGAAATCAAGAACGTTAGTTTCGTTTGCTTCTTTCAATGCAATTGCTTCTGTCCAACGTGTGAAGTAATTCATAGCTATTAGAATCCACTTATGCCCTGAACTCGAAGGAGGATTAATGAGACCAATAAAGTCCAACCCCCACTGGACAAAAGGCTAATCCACTGCAATTCGCTGAAGGGGTAGGGCTGCAAGTTTAACTTTTCCTACAAACATAGCACATTTTTTGCACTTCCTAACCCATGTATGGCAATCACCAAATATAGTAGGCCAATAGTACCCACCTCTCATAATTCTAAGTCCTATAGTTCTTGCGGAAAAGTGTCCTCCACCGTGTCCATCATGGAATTCTTCAAGTAACCTTTGAGTTTGGCTCGATTCCACACACCTTAGTAACATTCCATTAATATCCTTTTTGAACAAAACACCGTCAATGAGCAAGAATGGAATTGATTGCAATCTGAAATACCTTATTTTTGAAGCACTTAGGTGAGAAGGGTAAAAACCATCTTGCAGATAACTTACCAAATCACGAAACCAGTTGAAAGGTGAGGTGTGAATAGCAATCTCTTCATCAATTGACACTAAAACAACTTCATTAGTTTCTTGCAATTCCTCAGCTAGATGCTCACAAAGTCCCTTGCCTCCAACCATCTTTGTAACCTTAATTTCCATGTCATATTCCATTACCTTGGTTATCCAACCAGCTCTCTTCTCATTTATGTCTTTGTTCAGAAGAAATTCTTTGATACTTGGATGAGCAACCATTAGATATATTTTATTATTAGACAACAAGTGCCTAAATTTCTTCAGAGATTTTATAACTGAAAGGACATGCTTTTCAATAAAAAAAACCTTGTTTCATACTCCTCCAAGCCTTTGCTGTAGAAAGCTATTGGCTGCTCCAAATATTCATGATTATGCTACATAAGAATCCCTGAATGGTGTCCATATTAGCATACATATACAAAATGAAATCTTTCGTAACTGGATTTAAAAGTGTAGGAGCATTTGCCATGGCTTTCTTAACATCTTCAAACCCTTTTACTCCCTCCTTGGACCAGCTGAAGATCTGATTTTTCTTTAGCATGGTTGTAAGTGGTTTAGCTACAGTAGTAAAATCTGAAATGTATCTCTTTATAAAATTGATTTTTCCAAAGAAACTTTGCAAAGCCTTTTGCTCTTAGGCAAGGAGAGTGCAAGAATGGATTGAATCCTTTCAAAATCTATGTTTAAATCGTGCTTTGAAACATGTCCAAGAAGCTTACCTTCATGAACTGAAAATACACACTTTTGGGGATTTAGAGATATCCCAAATTGCCTACACCTTTCAAAAACTTGCTTGAGATGAACCATGTGATCTTCTGCATCTTTTGAAAACACTGTTATATCATCCAAATAAACAAGCACAAACCTGTTAAGAAGGCCTTGGAAGGCCATATCCATGGCTCTCTAAAAGGTTGCTCCGGCATTAGACAAACTGAATGGCATCTTTTTGTATGCAAATGTCCCCCATTTAGTTGTGAAGGCTGTCTTGAATTGGTCCTCTTTTTTGACCAAAATCTGATTGTAACCACAATATCCATCCAACAAGGAAAACCTCTGTGAACATGCAACACGATGTAAAATTTGTTCCATTGATGGCAATGGATAGTGGTTTTTAAGCGAAGCCATGTTTAAATCACGGAAATCAACACAGACGAATCTCACCATTCTTTTTTTGTACTGGAACGAGGTTCGCAACCCAAGTTGAGTGCTTGATTGGAAATATAATTGCTGATTCTATGAGCTTGTGAAGCTCAGCTCTCATCAAAGGCTCAAGCTTTGGATTGATTGGCCTTTGTCTTTGTCTCACTGGTTTAGTTTACTCTTCTAACTCAATGGTGTGTTGAGCCAAACTTGGATCAAAACCCTTGAGATCACTATACTGCCATGCGAATATATCAGCAAAACTCGTGCATAAATCAATGAAAGCTTTCTTTTGTGGAGTGCATATCTTGCAGAATTTCAAAATTTTACCACTGCAATCTCTACATTGGCATAGTGCTCTTCTTTTGTTGACAATGATGGTTTCTCTTTCCTTAGCTCATCATCTTCACTGAAAATATTTTCAAGACTAACCAATCCCTTGGGTAGCCTATTCATTTTCAGTTGTACAATCTGATCACCATACTGTTGTAAGTGTTTCGACTGATTTATTAAAGAAAACTCAGCATCTTCTTGCAAAAATCTCACAATTTGATTGTCATTTTCAAACACCTGCCAATTCTCTTGGTTATCAGGAACATAAGACCTTACAACTACCTTTATATGTGACTGAAAATCTTTTTACATCAACTGGAATATTAAATTGTGCCCCAACAGCAGCCAACCTATCAGCTTGTTTATTCTTATCTCTTGATATTGCCTGAAACCTGAAAATCTCCAAGTAAATCCCAAATTCTGTGTCTGTAAGATTTAAGCAACAGATTCTTGCATATATTCAAACATCTTACTTGGTGGACTACAAGTTCACTATCTCCAAATACTTGCAAACAATTTACTTTCATCTTGCTAGCCCACTGCAAACCATGAACTAGTGCTTCATATTCAGCAACATTGTTTGAACAGCAAAACTGATTTAATAGAGAAATACTATTGTTCTGTAGGAGAAATTAACATCATTCCAACTCCGGTTCCATGCTTATTTCTTGATCCATCGAAGTACAATTGCCACAAGCCTTCATTAAATTCATCTTCTTTGACCATGGCTGGACAATACACACCAAGACCTTCCTCTTCAATCAACTTGTAAGGATCATGCTCATGCAAGGTAGAAGCCCACTCATCAAGAAACAAATCTGGAACTCCATCCAAGGGCGAGTCCTTTTCTACATCACTAGTTTGTAATATTTCATCTGAGATGATACAATTTGCATTGACCACATTTGGCGTATAAGGCTCCATATGAAAACGTACAATAGGCTTTGAATGAATTATTACTTTTGTACCGTATCCGGTTCTGAACAACAAATAGGTCCAATCAGCTGATAAATATTCTCTAATCTTTGAGGTGAAGTCCCTTGAAAAGCACATAGCGAAACAAGGAGGCACGTCCACCACTACAAGATCATGTTGAATAGTGACGTTAGGACAAGCATGTAATGTCAATTTCAAATCTTTGATAATGCCTACCGTCTTTGTTGGTGAACCATCCAACTACAATACCCATTTAGTATTCGACTCATAGACAAGGCCGAGTTTTTCTGCAATTTGTTTGGGCATTATTGTACTGCTAGCTCCACTATCCACCATACAATTATGAACCAAAGTATCACCCACTATCAAGAAAAGATAAAAAGTGGGAGTCTTCGTTTTTACCTCAGTTTTGTCCACCTTTGACATCTTATCTTCTTGCTTCACCTGATGCTTAGTTGGTTGTTCTGAATTTGTCAAGACAACACCTTCTTTCTCAACCGGTTTTGAAGACAAGTCAAGCGCTGAAAGTTCTTGAATGAGTTTATCTTTTTGCCTTGGAATTGAAAGAGAATCCCACATACTAATGCTGATATTAGACTTCTTCATTTGATCTACAATACTGAACTGAGGTGCACTATCCTTTGATTGCATTTTTTATGGTACTTGCTGTTCACGAATTAGAGGTATTTGCTGCACTTTGCTAACCTTTATATTCTGATTTTTTTGGATTGTGAGAGCAACAAGCTACTCTTTTGTACTTTGAGCAACAATACTAAGAGCACTTGAAGTATTTGCTACTGCTTGGGCTTCCTCAACAACTCTTCTTTTAGTTCTCTGATAGGTTATAGTTGCAACTTGACCACTTGAATCGTTAGTATTAACATCCTAAGTAAAAACAACATGATCATCGACCTACCAATTTAAATTAATAGCATCAGGCTGCCCCTGAACTTGATGAGTCACTCCTTGTGATGTCAAACCTGTATCTTGATATTGACTTCTTTGAAAAGAGAAATCTTCTTGTGTAATTTGTGGCATGGTGATGTTCTGTGATACCAAGGCTTGGTTTTGAGCATCATTGAGATTTGAGGGCTGCCAACCTGAGTCCTGCATCAAATTATTTTGAGGTGGGGTTGGAACAATGGCTTTTGAAGTAGAAGGAGCATTCGGATCAAGAGCAGCATATGGCTTAGCTGGAATTATGGCTCCTTGTGCTTGATAGGGTGGTCTATTTTCTCTGAAACCCTGATAAGGAGACCTTTGATCTTTGAAGCACTGATAGTTGTTCTGATTTTGCTGTTGATAGGGCATATTTGACTGAAATTGCTGCCTTTTGAGCTGTACTATTTCATTTCCAAAAGATTGTAGCAAACTTTTCAACTCTCCTATCTCACTAGCTTGACCAATAGGGGCTGCAATAGGAACTTGAGGGGCTGGTACAGAACTTATTTATGAAAATATGGGCATTGGAGGTCTTAGAGAAAGCTTACCTGCTTGTATCAAACTATTTTCTGCCCTTATTGCAACTTCATAAGCATCTGACAATGTAGTACCACCCATTGATTGTATCATCACACTAATGTCAGAATTAAGAGCTTTCAAAAAATATAGAAATGCATATTCAGGGAATGGTCTAATCAGAACCGGTATCCTAGTCCATGTCTTCTGAAATTTGAGATTAAAATCGGATATGAACTTGTGAGGAGCTCTCTATATGGCAGTTAATTGCTCAACTAAAGATAAGTCATCCGATTTGTCTTCAAACTGCTTGACTAACGCTGCACCCAATTCATCCCAGGTGGAAACAGATCTAAGTGAGAGGGTTCTATATCACTGTAATGCTTTTCCTTTGAAAGAAGCAGCAAGCAATCTCATAGCAACATTATCCTCAACAACATTATGAACTGTACAAAGATTAGCCACATCTTGGATATGCTCAATAGGGGTTGTTTGATTTTATCCTGAGAAGAATGGAATACTTTTGAGGGCAGATACAGGAATGTCGTCTAGCTATGCTAGATTCAGTGGACTTCCCCTATTTAATGGAGCAAACACTTGATTTCTAATAGCCATCTGGATGGTGGGGATTGCAGTGTTTAAAACGATAGGATAAGGGAGAGGTAAATAAAACGATAGGATAAGGGAGAGGTAAATATTTCCTTTGAGGATATGGATTTACCCTACTCGACCTTGCTCTTTTATAAGTTACAAATTCCAAATGAATACCTTTACTTGTTGATCTTGTGGTAACCTTTGGCATGAACGGACTGCCTGAATGATGCTATGTTATTTGCAACTAGATGTAGATGCATATTCTTTGCTGCTTCTAAAACTCTTATGCAAACAACTTTTTTGTGGTCTCACCGGACGTGCCAAAAACTGTTGTAAACTTGGAGTTGCACCCTGAAATGAAGACGTGCTAAAATGGCTAATTCTCTCTCTAGTTCAAACAATGGGATCTTCTCACGAGGGTGGGTGCCTCAATGGTGAGAAGAACCTCCAGAGAAAGCTGGTTCCTGTAAGATGTATCAATGTAGATCTCTACTATGTGTTGCGAATCTACCATGGAAAAGGGAGAAAGAAACTTGAAAGGGAAATCCTACCTAATGATGGTGATACACCAAAATGTTGATCCACTCTACTTGGAACCTTGAACACTGAATCAAACAAGGAAAAAGGAAGACCTTTAATTCAATTGATCACTATACATAAGTATTTCATGAGAAGGTTCGATCCAATGACAAAAACATGAGAGAAAACGATGGAGAGAGGTCTGATACAAAACACTTTGCAGCCACCTAACATCCACTTACAGCTTCAGAAAAGACATATAAAACATTGAACATGACCTGCATAACATGATGAGCTAGCAACTAGGTACGAACCAGAATTTGAAAAGGGAGAGAAATCTACCACGTATGCAAATTGTTGAATGAACATACACTATGCCAGCACTTGAAATCTGAAAGTACAGTCCTATTGATTGAAGAGGTTACACAACTCACCAATGGCAGAGTCTGGTCTTACCAAGAGAGGGATGGATTTTACAAGGCTGAAAAGCCATTAATATAGAAATTTACAAGCCAAAAGATTGGCATTCAAAAAAAAAAAGTTAACAATTCATTAGCTCAAGTACAAATTGAGTTGCATGTGTGTTCCAAATTTGTCTTTCCTTGGCTTATACTTGGCTCTCTTGCATAAAGAATCCTTGGCATTGAAAAAGAAGAAGACAAGCTTTGGATGCATGACACTTACGAATAGATGTCTTGACTTGAAAACTAGTCAACTTCAAAACAAGAGTAGTTGAATTCACTCGAACTGCTGGAACGTTTGAAAGTCTCCCCTTTGCATGAAATCAATGCAAATGCCTAATTAAGAATTGCATTTGAACCACCAGAACATTTTGAGCTTTGAGACAAACGAGAGTGCGTGCATGGAATTTCTGGCTATTTGAAACGTTCAACGCTTTGTTTGTTCATCATGCAAGACAACTCTATTTTCAAAACTGAAGCATGCTTGCTTTTTTAAACGTGTTCACTTCGTTGGAGTCACTCACGTTAGCCTGTGCATGATCTTTGTTTATCCTGCCTTTAACTTTATTCCGCATTGGTTTTATTTATTGTTCATGTTTATGTCCATGTTCAGTTTTGCTTTAATCTTTGCTCATGCCTCTCTTTCTGTGTTTGTCTTTCTTCTTGTTCAGTTCTGGCTCAGTCATGTTTGTGCTTACGTCTCTGTTCATGCTTTGATCATGCTCAGTTCAATTTGTGTTTTATCTAGCTTTTCCCGTGTTCTGCTTTAATTCGGGATTTGGGCTTTATTTTAGTTTTCGTCCTTCGGACAAATTGTCCAAAAGGCTCTCTGTCTCTTCTCTTTCCCAGTCTTGGCATTTCCTTTTCTTTTTTTTTTGGCCTTTGCTTACGCCCTTGTCTTTTCTATCGGGCTTTTTTTTGAAACTATCATTATTCCTTCGGACTTTTTGTCCGAAGGAATTCGTTTCCTTGCCAATTTTCCCGAATTTATTCTTTTAGGCTCTTATGTCTTGCCCTTTGATTTTCTTCGGATTTTTGTTGACAATTATTCTGAAGGATTTCCTTCTTTGCCTTTGTTCTTTTTATTTTCTTCGGGTTTTTATCCTCCCTAATTTCTTCGGACTTTTTGTCCGAAGGATTTTATTCGGAATTCGGGAGGATAAAAACCCGAAGAAAATAAAAAGAACAAAAGAAGGAAATCCTTCAGAATAATTGTCAACAAAAATCCGAAGAATTCCTTTGGACAAAAAGTCCAAAGGAATTCGGGAGGATAAAAACCCGAAGAAAATAAAAAGAACAAAGGCAAAGAAGGAAATCCTTTAGAATAATTGTCAACAAAAATCCAAAGAAAATCAAATGACAAAAAGTCCGAAGGAATTCATCTCCTTTGGCTATCTTTTCCCCTAAGGGCAACTACCCTTCAGGAACTTTGTTTTTGTCCTTTGCTTTATGGAGGTGCCCTCCGCAAGGGCTTTTGCTTCCCAGTAATGCCCTTCAGAACTTTTGAAAGGGTCCTGCCACCAACCAAGTGCCCTCCGCAAGGGCAGGTGTCCTTTGAAAAAATGAATTTTGTCATTTGGAATTTTATCAAGGTCTTCTTCGTGCTTAAAGTGTCCCCCGCAAGGGCACATACCCTTCAGGGAAATTGTAAATGTCCCTACATGACGCCCAGATGTCCTCTGCAAGGGTTGTCTTCCAAGAGTGCCCTTTGGAAGAATTGAAAAGGTCCACTTCATCGACCAAATGCCCTCCACAAGGGCATGTCTGCCTTCAAAAGTGTCCTTCAGAAGAATTGTAGGGCACTCGGGCTTTTTGAAACCATCCCTTGGAACTTTCGTCTTGACATGAAAACCCATATTCTCAACTGTGCTTTTCTCCTTTCCTTTCGGACAAAAATTCGGAATAAAATAAGCTTTGAATGACTGCCACTTTGTCATTTTATTGGACTTTTACATAGTCCTTTGAGAGCTCTTTCTCTCAGACAAAATGTCCAAAGAAATAGTCCACCTCTTATATCTCAAAAAATTCCTTGGGAAGACAAAATAACGAAACTTACAGCTTGTATGTCTTGGTTGTATTTGCACATTTGGCTGTAATCAAGAAAACTCCGTGGAAACCTCTGCATGACTAAAATTCACCTGTTTGTAGATGGCCACTTGGGTGGCTGTAAATGCTCATTTAAGGACCCCAAAACTGATTCACAAGACAAACTTGGCACCATAGCAAACTTCCAAAGTATAGGGGTGACAATTTGCCCTGCACGGGGCAAAATTGTCAACATTTACTTGGGTCCAAAAGCCCGAAGTAAGAGGACATGCAAAACCCGAATTGGTCTTGAGAAAGAGGACTTTGGGTTTTCGAAGTATTAAGACTTCGGGTTTTGGTATATCAGCTACTTCACCAAAAAAGTCTGAAGTAATCCGCCTTGAAAAGCCCGAAGACATCAAGCTTGAAAAGTCCGAAGTTGAGGAGCTCAGAGAACCCGAATTACTCTTCATAATGTAATTTGAGATTCTCCGAGTGCTTTACTTATGAGATTTATAAGTAAAGTAGCTCCAAAAGCCCGAAGACATCACGGCTAGAAATGATGAATGAGACGCTGCCACGTGGCGTAAGCTAGAGCAGAGGTTAGCTTTTCAAAGAAATCGATCAAGGACAAGGGGCACAAGGGCATCCAGCTGGCAGGGAGATCAGCGATCCGCAGGCGTCCATGACAGAAAGATTTACGGTGCAAGTCGAGGATCCTAGGTGACTCCTAACGACCAATCAGTGCAAAGGGGAGTCCAAGCGACTGGTGGGCGCTGGTAGCTGAAAATTTAATGAAGGCTTTCATCTTTCAATATGGCTCCCGCTCCCGACAAATATCCATTCAACGTAAAGGCAACATGGTTCGACCAAAATTTAAAGGCATGAAGACTTCGTCCTTCATCAGATAGGGCATGTGAAGGGGAAGGTTGCCATGATGATTTTAATACAGGGATCAATTCAATCATGCAAAATGGAGACACTCAGCCACTCGCAACATAGCTCCCTCAAAATTCACCCAAGGGCAACTTGAATGCAGGATGGGCTAGAGGAGATTGGGACAACGTTGAATGATTCACTCCATGGTCAAAGAAGGACGATGGTGGTGGTTGCAGGAATTTATGGCTTCCCTCCCAATTTTCTCACGAGTTCCCATCTTCTCTTCCCCCTTTTGTGTTATAAATAGAGGCCTTGAAGCCAAGAAACTATCCTCGGACTGGCAATAAAGTTACTCTGCTAAAAATCGCTTTGTAAAAGACTTTTTGAAGCAATAAAGATTAATTTTTACCTATCTCTTTGTTTGAAAATCATGTTGAGCAAGCTTGTGCACAATGGCATTGTGAGGAAGTGTCCTAGGCTCATTGTCCTTTCTTACCTGTTTTTAGGGGTTTTTCAGTTAGTTGCAGGTCTGGACTTGAGCTCTTTCCGCCATTAATGGATGCTTGGTGTGGATTTTGAAATCCCTCTTTGCTTCATGTATGGTTCAATAAGCCTAGTTTACGAAATACTTATGCAAGTTAACTGGTTGTGAGGTTGTGTAAGCAAAAATTTATCTTATGCTGAATTAGTGTTGATTCCCAGACTAAGTGGATCATTTCTTTTGGTGCATCACCTCCCTTAGCTTAGATCTCTTTTCATGTTATTATCCTATCCATTTTCCTTAGCCAGCAATAGATTTTAGTGTGGGAATCAAGAGCTGAAGTGAAGCATTTGAGGAACTAGCCTCATTAAAAAGCCTAGAGGTTCAATCTCGCCATAGGATATCCACAACCTGAGGTTGTCCCCATGCTTGTAGCTGGAAGTGAGAGAGCTTGAACAACTCTTTCACAAAGGTGCAATTCCACACCACAACAGTTTCTAGCATGCCCAATGGGATGCACTATCATTTTCATTTCCTTTTCCAAGGAAGATTGGTCAAGTTTGATACTGGTTTGATCAATTTGCAGCAGTGGTAGTTTTCATCTTTTAGTAACTGGCGACTCCAAAGAACATCCAACTATCTAGTGGCAGAACAGTAGCCATTTTTCATGCCAAAGGTAACTACAAGATCAATGACTAGAGGTTTTCCTTCTAAATTCATCGAATTGCCTTGAACTCAACAAGGAGGTTAAGGTTCGCCCATACTCATCCATACATAAGGCACTTTTTTCCTAAACCTGTCATAAAACATACCTACGCAAGAAGATCCATGTTAGCCCCTCTTGCTAACATGATTCCCCAAAGAGCTTTTGTGGGTTTCAACAGCCAAAGTCCTTTAAACTTGCCACAATATGACCCTATGCCAGTAGCAGCCCTCAAAAGCGTCCCGTATTTCACAAGAGACCAAGTTGTAACTCCTACTGAACACATAATGGACAGCCAATTTCTGCAATATTCATAATGTCACAGTAGAAAATGTAGCCATTAGGCTATTGGTTGTATCCTTTAAGGAAAAGGTGTTAGATTGATATAGAGGTCTAGCTCCTAACTCTATTCAATCATGGGATCAGCTGGGAACAACTTTGTGTAAGAGGTTTGCAGATAAGAGTGATCATCTGTCACTTGCAGAATAGTTGACCATGATCAAGAGATCTCCCCATGAAGTTATGCAAGACTTCAACAAGAGATTCCAAAAGGCTTGGGACAGAATTCTAGCCGCTGTTAGACCATCCCCAAACTTTGCATTCTTATACTATTTAAAGGCTCTAAACAGTGATATCGCTATAATGATCCAATCCATGGGAGGGGACATATTGCCAAACGCTTATGAGATGGCTATTAAAGCAGAAAATTGCCTAGTTTAAGCTAGAAAGCTTACTCCTAGACCCCCAATGCCCTTTTTCTTGAGATCCGACCAACTCCTGAAGTTGTTCCTCCACTTGATGTTGTTTTTCCAACTCCAACAATTGTTGTTGTACCTTCACCAAAGCAAGAAAAAGCCTCCACTAGTGGATCCAGCGACTCCCAAGAGCATAAGAACTACTTGGAACTTAAGAGCATGCTCCAATCCTTGGGGAATGATGTGGTCAATGTCAAGAAGCAGCAAGCTTACAGCAAGCCATATCAAGATCCATATCAACCTCAACAATAGCCTTATCAAGCAAATAGGCCACCCTACAAAGGAAATTTCCAAGGACAGGAACAGCCTAACTATGCTAGATAGCATAATTATAATCCAAATGCTATAGGCCCCTCCAATTCCTTAGTTCCGGTTCAAAATAATGTGGCTCAGGAGGTTGAAGGGACAATGCCTTGGAATCATTCTTTTGGGCAATCCATTGTCCCAACTAATAGCTCTAACCAGGTACTCAATGACAAATGGCAGCAGGGTGTTGCTTATGGGTACAATCAAGCTCTTATGGCCCAAAGCACGGAGGGTCCCATGATGACAAAATCGGAGCAACCTCCACAAGAACAAGGCTCGAATCAGGGGTCAAACCAGCCGGAAACCATAATGGTTATCAATGAGCAAGAGGAGTGTTATGCATCCAATCAGCAGACCATCCCCAATCTGGGTCACGTCCTAGTCTCAACGAACACAAGATTCAAAAGAAAGAATATGGGTGACAACTAGGAAGCTTTCAAAGAACCTCTTGTCACCGATCCTTCATTGACAAAGCCAATAGCAGTAGCTCCCAAAACCTAGGCAAACCCTGGTGGTACGCCAATCAACATTGTTGAGCAAATGAAGAAATCTAGCGTGAGTGTACCAATGTGGGACATGTTTTCCATGCCCGGTCAAAGTGGACATCCTTCAGGAAGGTTTGTCCAAGATAAGTGTTACGACAACTGCAGGTAGACAAGCAAGCAAGGAAGCTGAGGTCTTCACTAATGCAGCCAAGGGTCCTTTGGAAGAAAGGTCAAGTAGTGTGGCCAAGCCCCCTCCATTCTACATTTCATTAATTATCGGTGATTCCTTGGTGCACAATTGCTTGGTAGATAGTGGGCCCAGCACTTCAGTCATGCTGAAGTCTATAGCTCATCAACTGAACCTTAAATATGAGCCGCATACCAAGGGAGTCCTGCAGCTTGACGGCTCTTCTGCAAAGCCATCAGGTATTATCAAGGATTTGAGCTTAACCCTGTATGCTTGTCCTAGTGTTTCGATGGTGCAAGACTTGTTGATCCTTGATGTCACTCCTCGCTTTGCACTGTGTCTTTCTAGAGAATTCATAGCCAAAATTGGAGGTTATCTTGTAGCAGATTGATCTTACATGGCATTCAGAACAACGTACGAGACTAAGGTCTCAATCAAGGCTAAACCCATGACACAATTCCATATTGAACCCCATTAGCCAAATAGCATAAACCTCAATTGTACTATCCTTGATGAAGATGAGTTTACAATTCGTCAGGAGCTGAACACTCATCCTGAAGAGGTTCCAGACTTGTTCTTGGATGAGCTATGGGGAGATAATCAATTTCTCAACCCTTTGGAAGGTGTTGAGGAAAGAGATATGGGTGTCTATTTGCTACACAAAGAAAATCAACTCATGCCTTCCCTCATTGGACCTAAAGAAGAATTCAATAGTATGTGGAAGTTGTTCTTTGATGGTTCAAGGAGCAAAAATGGAGTGGGTGCAGGGGCAATGCTGGTTTCCCCTTCAGGTGATAAGCTTTTCTCTTCCTATAGGTTTCATTTCAGCTGCTCTTCAAATGCAGCAGAATATGAAGGCTTGCTCTGTGGTCTCCAATGGGCCAATAAAAGAGGAATCAAAATGTTGCAAGCATATGGAGACAGTGAGCTCATAGTGAACCAAATTAGAGGCTTGAATGTTACAAAGAATCCTTTGATGAGGTCCTACAAAAACAGTGTGGGACCTAATTGAAGATTTTGAAGCCGTTGACATTCAAGCTATGCCAAGAAATCAAAACCAACACGTTGATAGGCTAGCAACTGTGGGAGCTTAGTTAGACATTCCGAGTACCCTGAGAGAAGCCAAGGTGCAGCCACATGTCAAAGTGGTGGTGAGGCCATCAGTAACAGATAATGAAGCCCATTGGCAAGTCTTCGAAAGTGGCAAACAAATTGCTTGTTTCTTCCAGCAGGAAGTTGAGTTCTCCAACCAAGGTAAATTTCATCATCAATACGACGATCAAATTGTTCAATTAAGGTCGAACAAACTTCCTAAGGGACTGGTTACTGTTGACAACTTTGCCCCCACATGGCAAATTGTCACCCCTACTATTCGGAACTTTGCTATGGTGCCAAGTTTGTCTTGTGAATCAGTTTTAGGGTTCTTAAATGTGCATTTACAGCCACCCAAGTGGCCATCTACAGCTAGGTATAAGCCAAAGTAGCCATCTACAGCCATGTGAAGTTTAGTCATTCAAAGGTTTCCAAGGAGGTTTCTTGATTACAGCCAAATGTGCAAATACAACCATGCAAATATGACGAAAAGGTCTCCTACGACCATGTAAATTCTGATGGACTCCTATAGCCATCAGAAAGAGCATATAGTTTGTTCAAAAGGACACGTGCAGCAATTTTAAGAGGGTTTTTCTCCTTCTAAAAACGTCATCTACATCAGTTTGAAAGGGTTTTCCTCCTCTTCTAAGCATCACGTACAGCCAAAAGCCAAGACATACAAGTTGTAAGTTTATTTATTTTGTCTTCCCAAGGATTTTTTCAGGGTATAAGAGGTGGACTATTTATTCGGACATTTTGTCCGAGAGGAGCTCTGAAAGGACTATGTAAAAGTCCGAAAAAATGACTAAGTGGCAGTCGTTCAAAGTCTATTTTCTTCGGACTTTTTGTCCGAAGGAAAAGGAAAAGCACAATTGAAAAGACCCGAAGGGCACCTGCCCTTCGCGAAGTTCCAATTCAAGAGTCCCGAAGGGTATGTACACTTCAGGTCGGTTCACTTTATGGTTTTCAAGTCAAGACAATTCATCCAAAAGACAATTTCAAAAAGCCCAGGTGCCCTTCAAAAAACCCGGAGGCTATTCAAAAAGCCCAAAAGGGGGACTGCTCTTGTGGAGGGCACTCAAGCAGTGAGAGGACCTTTCATTTTTTCCAGAAGGGTCATTTTCAGAAACCCGGAAGGGTATGTGCCCTTGCGGGGGACACTTCAAGCACGAAGACCTTGGCGAAAGTTTTGAAGGACAAAATCAAAATTTTCCAAAGGACAAGTGCCCTTGGGAAGGGCACTTGGTCGGTGGTAGGACCCTTTTGGAACTCGAAAGGCACTTTTGAGGACGAATAGCCCTTGTGGAGGGTACTATGCAGCGAAGTGCACCTTTTCCATTCTTCCGAAGGGCACCTCTGGAAGAACCTTACCCTTGCAGAGAGCACCTTCATAAAGCGAAGGACAAAAACAAAGTTCCTGTTGGCCATTTTTTGGCTACATACCAAAATTTTGCCTAAGTGTGAGAGGGTGGGCATTAAAGCAAGACTTCGGGTTTTACACAGCAAAAGACTTCAGGTTTTTTGGAAGAAGTCTTCGGATTTTACAAGAGACGCAACTTATTTCACTTTATGAGTAATCAGTAGTTGAAATCGCTCAGCATAAGTAATCCGGGTTGGAAAACCCGAACTACTCTTGACAGTGCAAATCGGGTTTTGAGAAGTGTTTTGCTTATAAAAGTTTTATCGGCAGAAGTAATCCGGTTGGAAAACCCGAATTACTCTTGACAATGCAAATCGGGTATTGAGAAGTGCTTTGCTTATGAAAGTTTTATCAGTAGAAGTAATTTGGGTTTAAAAACCCGAATTACTTAGGATAGTGCATTTCGGGTTTCCCAAGGTGAATGACTTATCTCATTTTATAAGTAACAAGCAATGAAGAATCCGAAGTAGGTGCCAGTGAAGAGTGCGAAGGATTCCTTCGGAATAATTGTCAAACACAGAGGAGACTGACATTTTTTCCGCAAGATAAAAGTCCAAATGAAAGAATAAACCAAGGGTCAACGGAATTCCAAAGGAAATGGACCAAACAAAGCCTATAGGAAGTCAAAGCGAAAAAACCCAAGGGAATAAAGAAGGAAAAAAAATTTAAAAGGAAAGATATCCTTCGGACAAAAAGTCCGAAGGAATTTCTTCGAAATTTTTGTCCGAAGGATTCCTTCGGGAAAAAGGCAAACAAATCAACGAAAAGGGGCAGAAAATAATAAAGCCAAAGAGATAATAAAAGTCCGCAAGAAAACCAAAGGTAAATCCAGGGGGCAAGACATAAGAGCCAAAGAGAATAAAATCGAAAAAATTGGCAAGAAAGAAATCTAAAGGAATATAAGACCAAGGAGATAGCCAAAAAATCTGAAGATAATATATACAGGCAAAGCAGAATATCCAAAGAAAATCCGAGACCAAAGAATATCCGCAGATAAAAATGAATATCCGAAAGAATTAGGCTAAGGGAATAGCCAAAAAATCCGAGGAAATATAGACAAAATAATCCAAAAATAGAATCCCGCCAAAAATAGACACGAACAGGGAGACCAAAATAAGAGAAAATACATGCGAACAACGGTTATTTTTGGCAGATTTCTAAGTTTCAATTGACCCACAGTTTGACTAGTCAAAGTCACGTTTCTTCAAACATTCTAGCAGTCCGAATAGAGCTCATCTATTGACTCTTAACATGGATTTCCATGCAAAGAGAGGTGGGTATTTTAACAAGCCCACCCGTCCACTTTCAAACGCCAAAGAGCTAGTCTCTAATTTTAGATATGGCTCAGCCAATCATGCATAAGAAAAGTCAAATATTTGAGCCCACCGTCCACTTTTCAACGCATGGAATTTTCATGCAAGACAAAATAGACTTTTGTAAACGCTGAATTGGTTTGAGTTTAATCCCTCTCTATTTTCAAACGCTAATCTCTTGGTTTTTTTGTAATTTTCTATATTAATGACTTTTCAGCGTTGTAAAAAGGATCCCTCTCTTGGTAAGACCAAACTCTGTCATTGTTGAGTTGTGTAACCTCTTTAATCAATAGGACTGTATTTTCAGACTTCAAGTGCTGGCATACTGTACATTCATTCAGCAATTTGCATACGTGGTAGATTTCTCTCCCTTCCCAAATTGATTTGTACCTAGTTGCTAGCTTATCATGTTATGCAGGTCATGTTCAGTGTTTTATAAGTCTTTTGCTGAAGTTGTAAGTGGATGTTAGGTGGTTGTATAGTGTCTTGTATCAGACCTCTCTCCATCGTTTTCCCTCACGCTTTGTCATTGGATCGAACCTTCTCATGAAATACTTATGCATAGTGATCAGTTGAAATCAAAGGTCTTCCTTTTCCCTTGTTTGTTCAATGTTCAAGGTTCCAAGTAGGGTGGATCAACATTCTGGTGTATCACCGTCATTAGGTAGGATTTTTTCTTCATGTTTCTTTCTCCCTTTTCCATGGTAGTCCGCAGCGCAGAGTAGAGATCCTCATTGATACATCTTACAAGAACCAGCATTCTCTAGAGGTTCTCACCATTGAGGCATCCACCCTCGTGAGAAGATCACATTGTTTCAACCGGAGAGAGGATTAGCCATTTCAGAACATCTTTGATTCAGGGTGACAATAGTTTTTGGCACGCCTGATGGGACCCGTTTGGAGCTGATCTTAATGAAATCGCAGTTGCAACAACATTCTTCAAGAAGTATTTGGCGATTCCAAGTTCAGGTGGTTGCTTCTAATAATCCAGTCACACTTTCCATGTAAGTATTGCATTATCATGAATGAGTTTTGATGGCTGTATATGAAGAGAATTCCTATGCTATGTTTCCTTATCAGCCCAATGATGGATCATACCAACCTTATCATGATGCCTATGAACCTTTTTATGAACCTAATCAGCCTTATCAGGAGTATTATCAAAGCTATGTTGAGCCATATCAGTCATATGAGCAGCCTTGGCTCCAAGAAAGAATGGATGAGATAGAGCTCAAAATACTAGCATATGTGAGGAAAGTTTGTTCAAACTCTCAGTATCAAGAAGTGAATGGTCTATTCCAAAATGTGTCCAATGATCCAGAAAAGATAAATGAGCTGTGTATTTTTGTATTAGAGAAGATGCAGGCTTGGGATAGGCAGAAAATCGAGTTGAGTCACTTGTCTACAAAGGGTTCTTGTACTCCTTATTCTCATGAGGTTCTTAACCATGCCCACTGTGTGTCGAGGGAGCTTCCTAGTTGGAGTCAAGAGCCTATTCAAGTGACTATTCATGAGACTAAACCTTCCTATAGTCCCCTTTCCTCACAAATCATCCCTCAAGCTCAAGTTGTCCAAGAAGACAAGCAGGTTTCAGACTTTGATGAGGTAAGGGCCAAGTGGAAGGAACAGAATACAGAGGTCTTTAAGAGTTTCTCTTTCCCTCCACTCCAAAACTCCCTACATAATTCCATTGCCCTCAAGATTCCAGAATCTGATCATGATCAACCTCCCATGCTTCATTTTTTCTCTCAAACAAATGAATTTCATCACCCTCCCACCATCTCCCTTCTTCAAGAGGACCTTGTTCTTTGGAGGATTGAGAAAGAGGTTGCAGCTATAGGTCAAGTTCTTGCACAGTGTGTGGAGGATGCTTCAGATGTGTTCAAGGAAGAATTTCCTATTGATACTTCACTTAAGGTTGTAGTTGAGCATCCAATTATATTTAAAAATAAGAAGGCTGATCTTGATGTAGAGGAACTCCAAGAGGAATTGGTGCAGATTGAAGTCATAAATGAGTTACAAATATCTGCTATTGAGAAAGATCCAGATAGCTTTCAAATTGATTCAGTTCAAATAGATCAAAATGAGGAACAAAAAAATGATTGGCACTTGTACCTTGAATCTCTACAAGAGATTGAAGAGCTTTGTATGGATATGTTGGCTATTGAAGAGTATGTTTATGAGAAATCTGATCAAGAATCACCTATTCAAGATCATAATACAAATTAGGTTGCCTATTCAAAGCTCCTTGAAGAGCTGGATGAAGTTGCAGCAGTCGATAAAAAGGGTGTGGCCACTCAAGAACAATTATCACTTGACAAGGTGGTAGATAACAAGCAGTGCGAAAAATATCAGGAAGTATTTGATGAGTTTGTCTTTGTTGGTGACTGGTTTGTTGTTGATGACTCATTTGAGAAGATGCTAATATAGTTGGTGGACAATAAAAATGCCTTATCAAAGGTTATGATTGATAAACATCCTGCCTTGCAACTAGTACCATCTCTTGGAGTGACTGAGTTTAAGAATTTCCCTTTTGATCCAGGTGGATCGTGCTTTGTCATGGTTAGTTAGGTTCTTTGTTAGTTTGTTTTCCTCCAAGTGTTGTTCTAACACATTAGTTTCGTTCAATTATGTTCCAATAAGTGTTTGTTTGCACATTTGTTTCTTAGTTATTTTTCTTGCTTTCGTGTGTTTCCCTTCTTATTTTGAAGGAGAAAGGTTATGTCGGCCCTTATCAGAGGAGATTTTCAGTCAGAAATAAGGTTTATCATTGTTTTGGAAGTTCAAATAGCATCTATATGGTCTGAGTTCTCAAGCATAGCAAGCATGCTTCCCTGCAAGTCGCCAGAAATGTTGGCCATTTTTTGGCCTATATACCAAAATTTTGCCTAAGTGTGAGAGGGTGGGCATTCAAGCAAGACTTCGGGTTTTTTGGAAGGAGAAGTCTTCGGGTTTTACAAGAAACACAACTTATTTCACTTTATGAGTAATCAGCAGTTGAAACCCCTTAGCAGAAGTAATCCGGGTTGGAAAACCCGAATTACTCTTGACAATGCAAATCGGGTTTTGAGAAATGCTTTGCTTATGAAAGTTTTATTAGTAGAAGTAACCGGGTTGGAAAACCTGAATTACTCTTGACAGTGCAAATCGGGTTTTGAGAAGTGCTTTGCTTATGAAAGTTTTATCTGCAGAAGTAATCCAGGTTGGAAAACCCGAATTACTCTTGACAGTGCAAATCGGGTTTTGAGAAGTGCTTTGCTTATGAAAGTTTTATCAGTGGAAGTAATTTGGGTTTAGAAACCCGAATTACTCAGGATAGTGCATTTCGGGTTTCCCAAGGTGAATGACTTATCTCATTTTATAAGTAACAAGCAATGAAGAATCCGAAGTAGGTGCCAGTGAAGAGTCCGAAGGATTCCTTCAGGGTAATTGTCAAACAAAGAGGAGATTGACATTTTTTCCACAAGATAAAATTCCAAACGAAAAAATTAACCAAGGGTCAACGGAATTCCAAAGGAAATGGACCAAATAAAGCCCACAAGAAGTCAAAGCGAAAAAACCTGAGGGAATAAAGAAGGAAAAGAAAAATTTAGAAGGAAAGATATCCTTCGGACAAGAAGTCTGAAGGAATTCCGTCGGACATTTTGTCCGAAGGATTCCTTCAGGAAAAATGCAAACAAATCAACAAAAAGGGGCAGAAAATAATAAAGCCAAGGAGATAATAAAGTCCGCAAGAAAACCAAAGGTAAATCCAAGGGGCAAGACATAAGAGCCAAAGAGGATTAAATCGAAAAAATTGGCAAGAAAGAAATCCGAAGGAATATAAGACCAAGGAGATAGCCAAAAAACCCGAAGATAATATATACAGGCAAAGCAGAATATCCTAAGAAAATCCGAGACCACAGGAAATCTGCAGATAAAAAAGAATATCCGAAAGAATTAGGCTAACGGAATAGCCAAGAAATCCGAGGAAATATGGACAAAAATAATCCAAAAATAGAATCATGCCAAAAATAGACACGAACAAGCAGAGCAAAATAAGCGAAAATACATGCGAACAAAGGCTATTTTTGGCAGATTTCTAAGTTTCAGTTGACCCACAGTTTGACTAGTCAAAGTCACGCTTCTCCAAACATTCTAGCAGTCTGAGTAGAGCTCATCTATTGACTCTTAACATGTATCTCCATGCAAAGAGAGGTGGGTGTTTTAACAAGCCCAGCCGTCCACTTTCAAACACCAAAGAGCTAGTCTCTAATTTTAGACATGGCTCAATCGATCATGCATAAGCAAAGTCAAACATTTGAACCCACCATCCACTTTTCAACGCAAAGAATTTTCATGCAAGACAAAATAGACTTTTGTAAAGGCTAAGTTGGTTTGAGTTTACTCCCTCTCTATTTTCAAACACCAATCTCTTGGCTTTTTGTAATTTTCTATATTAATGGCTTTTCAGCCTTGTAAAGAAAAATCCCTCTCTTGGTAAGACAAGACTCTACATTGTTGAGTTGTGTAACCTGTTTAATCAATAGAAGAACTGTATTTTCAGATTTTAAATGCTGGCATAGTGTACATTCATTCAGCAATTTGCATACGCAGTAGATTTCTCTCCCTTCCCAAATTCTAATTTGTACCTAGTTGGTAGCTTATCATGTTATGCAGGGCATGTTCAATGTTTTATAGGTCTTTTGCTGAAGCTGTAAGTGGATGTTAGGTCACTGCATAGTGTCTTGTATCAGACCTCTCTCCATTGTTTTCCCTCACGTTTTTTCATTGGATCAAACCTTCTCATGAAATACTTATGCATAGTGATCAATTGAAATAAAAGGTCTTCATTTTCCCTTGTTTGTTCAGTGTTCAAGGTTCCAAGTAGGGTGGATCAACATGCTGGTGTATCACCATCATTAGGTAGGATTTCCCCTTCAAGTTTCCTTCTCTCTTTTTCATGGTAGTCTGCGGCGCAGAGTAGAGATCCTCATTGATACATCTTACAGGAACCAGCCTTCTCTGGAGGTTCTTCTCACCATTGAGGCACCCACCCTCGTGAGAAGATCCCATTGTTTCAACCGGAGAGAGGATTAGTCATTTCAGGACGTCTTTGATTCAAGGTGCAACTCCAGGCTAACAATAGTTCCCGAAGGGCACTTGCCCTTCGGGGAAAGATAGCCAAGGGAGATGAATTCCTTTGGACTTTTTGTCGGAAGGAATTCCTTTAGACAAAAAGTCCAAAGGAATTCAAAAAAATACTCAACAGAGGATATACTCGGGGAAAAGCCCGATAGAAATAAAGCAAAGGCACAAGGAAATGAATTCCTTCGGACTTTTTGTCTGAAGGAATTCGGGAGGGACAAAAGCCCAATAGAAAAGACAAGGCCACAAGAAAGGAACAAAAGCTTGAAGGCTAAAGCGTAAGCAAAGGCCAAAAAAGAGAAATGAAAATGCCAAAGCATAGAAAAATATAAACACAGAGGCCCGACCAAAATAAAGCCCGAATCCCGAATTAAAGTAGAACACAGGAAAAGCCAGAGTAAACACGAAGTGAACTGAACATGGACATAAGCATGAACAGTGAATAAAACAAACGCAAAATAAAGACAAAGGTAGGATGAACAAAGATCATGCACAGACTAACATGAGTGACTCCAACGAAGTGAACACGTTTAAGAAAACAAGCATGTTTCAGTTCTGAAAATAGAGTTGTCTTGCATGATGAACGGGCAAACTGTTGAATGTTTCAAACAGCCAGAAATTCCATGCACGCACTCTCATTTGTCTCAAATCTTGAAACGTTTCGATGGTTCAAACGTAATTCTTAATTTGGCATTTGCATTGATTTCATGCAAAGGGAGACTTTCAAACGTTCCAACAGTTCAAGTGGATTTGACTACTCTTCTTTTGGAGTTGACTAGTTTTAAAGTCAAGACATCTATTCATATATTTCATGCATCCAAAGCTTATTGTCTTCTTTTTCAACGCAAAGAATTTTCATGCAGAACACAATAGACTTTTGTAAACGTTGAGTTGGTTTGAGTTTACTCCCTCTCTATTTTCCAATGCCAATCTCTTGGCTTTTTATAATTTTCTATCTTAATGGCTTTTCAGCTTTGTAAAATCCATCCCTCTTGGTAAGACCAGACTGCCATTGGTGAGTTGTGTAATCTCTTTAATCAATAGAAAGATTGTATTTTCAGATTTCAAGTGCTAACACAGTGTACATTCATTCAGCAATTTGCATACATGGTAGATTTTTCTCTTTCCAAATTTTGATTCGTACCTAGTTGCTAGTTTATCATATTATGCAGGTCATGTTCAATGTTTTATATATCTTTTGTTGAAGCTGTAAGTGGATGTTAGGTGGCTGCATAGTGTCTTGTATCAGACCTCTCTCCATCGTTTTTTCTCATATTTTTGTCATTGCATCGAACCTTTTCATGAAATACTTATGCATAATGATCAATTGAAATCAAAGGTCTTGATTTTCCCTTGTTTGTTCAATGTTCAAGGTTCCAAGTAGGGTGGATCAACATTCTGGTGTATCACCGTCATTAGGTAGGATTTCCCCTTCAAGTTTCTTCCTCCGTTTTCCATGGTGGTCCACAACACAAAGCAGAGATCCTCATTGATACATCTTACAGGAACCAACCTTCTCTGGAGGTTCTCACCAATGAGGCACCCACCCTCGTGAGAAGATCTCATTGTTTCAACTGGAGAGAGCATTAGCCATTTCAACACGTCTTTGATTCAAGGTGCAAGTCCAGGTTGACAGCAATTACACTTGAAGGCCCTTTCCATGAGGGGGACCATGTGAGAAAAGAAAAGGCAGTAATGTCTACCAACGAAGAAAACTATGAGAGAGTCATCTTCAAAAATAAGCTTCCCAAGCTCGGGAAGGTAAGCAGCAAGGTTGAGAGGCACGCTTTCATAGCACTTTGCCAGGAATACGCTGACATTTTTGCTTGGGAATACGATGACGTGAAAGGTTTTGATCCAAAGTTAGCCCAACATACTATAGAATTGGAGGCCAATGCTAAGCATGTAAGACAGAAGCAAAGGCCTGTCAACCCCAAGATTGAAGAGCTAATGAGGAGAGAGCTAACCAAGTTGATCGAATCTAGAATCATCTTTCCCATCAAACACTTATCATGGGTAGCCAACTTGGTGCCTGTAAGGAAGAAGAGTGGAGAGATTAGGTTGTGTTGACTTCAAAGATTTGAACAAAGTCTCTTTGAAGGATCACTACCCTCTACCATCCATGGAGTAGCTTCTGCAAATAGTTGCAGGTTCAAAACGCTTTTCTCTGTTGGATGGATATTTAGGCTATAACCAAGTATGGGTAAAAGAGGACTGGTACAAGACTGCCTTCACCACCAAATGGGGCACATATGCGTATCAAAAGATGCCCTTTAGTTTGTCAAGTGCTGGCACAACTTTACAAAGAGCCATGGATATGGCTTTCCAAGGGCTACTAAATCAAATGGTGTTGGTATACTTGGATGACGTCATGGTTTTCTCCAAGAATGCCAACGAACACATGGACCACTTGAGGCTGATTTTTGAGAGATGCCAAGAGTATGGGATCTCATTGAATCCCAAGAAGTGCGTGTTTGTCGTCCATAAAAATAAGTTGTTGGGCCACATCGTTTCAAAGTAAGGGCTGTCCATTGATCCTGAAAGGGTAGACACCATCTTAGCACTCTCTCTCCCCAAGCATAAGAAAGGAGTTCAGAGCTTCCTTGGCAAAATAAATTTTGTAAGAAGGTTCATACCGGGTTTTGCAAGCTTGGTCCAGCCTATTACTGCCATGTTAAGGAACGGTCAAGTTTTTTCTTGGTCAAGATAAGGAAAAGATGCTTTTGAGACCATCAAACAGGGCATTGCCCAAGCACTTTCACTCATAAATCCTGACTTCTCCAAGGATTTAATGCTAGACACCTTTGCCAACGTTGATGGCTTGTCAGCTATGCTAATACAAAAGAATGGTGAGGAAATGGAGCAGCCGATTGCCTTCTTTAGTCAAGGGCTGGAAGGATATGAAGTAAGGTACACCTTCATAGAGAAGTAGATCCTTGCAGCAGTGAGGAGTCTTAAGAAGTTCAGACCAATGCTCTCCAACAACAAGGTTTACCTCGGGTGCCCCATCCCGGAGTTAAGGATTTCCTCCTTAACAAAGATCTGAATGAGAAAGGAGCTAACTGGATCACCAAAATCATAGAGTTTGACGTGGAGATCAAAGTGACCAAGTTAGTCAAAGGTAGAGGTTTGTGTGAACACATGGTGGAAGCTCTTCAAAAAGACAAAGAAGCTGTCGTGGTGATTCAAGACAACTCACAGGTAGAAACACCTCTACTTCCTAAGAGCTGGCTCCATGATATGGCGCATTTTCTGCTAACAGGTGAATGCCCTCAAGGTATGGACAAAGCAAAAAGAAGGTATTTCAGACTTCAGTCCATACCTTATGCATTGGTTGATGGGATTTTATTCAAGGACCTCAATGGAGTGCTCCTAAGGTGCATAGATAATGATCAAGTGGCCAAGCTTATGGCGCAGTTCCATGATGGACCTGCAGGAGGTCATTTTGCACCTAGGACTACAGCAGCAAGATAATGAGGGCTAGTTGTTACTTGCCCGGCCTCTTCAAAGATGATTATGCATGGTGAGAAAGTGTCAGAAATGTGCCCTCTTTACGAGTAAGCAAAGATTTGCCGCTTTTCCACTCAACCTGATTCATGTAGAGCAACCATTCATGCAGTGGGGTTTGTATTTCATTGGAGTGATCAACCCTCCATCAAGTGCAGAGCATAGGTAGGTGCTTACTGCAATTGACTACTTCACCAAATGGGTGGAAGCCATTGCATTGAAGGAAGCTAATGAAAGTGCAATCCTAGACTTTTATGACAGCATAGTGACCAAGTTTGGTGTTCCATCAACTATCATTTCCGACAATGCATTGGCTTTCCTTGGTCAAAAAACAAGTGAATGGGCTTTCAATATGGGCATCTACCTCAGCACCTCTTCCAATTATTATCCTCAAAAAAATAGACTGACTAAGTCCACAAACAAGAATTTGCTAAGAATCATCAGCAGAACTATGGAGAACCAGAGGACATAGCACACCAAGCTAAAGACAGACTTGTACGTTGACAGGGTGACTCCTAAAGCTGCCATTGGCAATTCTCCATATGTTTATAATATATTGAAAGGAGGCCAAGTTGCCCATTTCTCTCGAGCTCCCTACATTAGAACTAGCCCATCAGCTGGAACTGCTGGAAGACGGGCCCATGAATGTGAGATTGGCAAAACTCATGGAGCTTGAAGAAACAAGAGACCTTGCAATGAAGACACTAGAGTCACATCAAGCTCAGGTCAAAAAAGTTTTTGACAAGAAAGCCACATCAAGGAACTTCAAGGAGGGAGACCTCATACTTAAATGGGATTCAAATAGGGCCAAGCCAAGCAACCATACTAAGTTTGACAGCTTGTAGAGTGGCTCTTACTTGATCCATGGATACAAGCAACATAACACTTTCCAGCTCGCCCGACTAGACAGAGAAGTATTACCCATTTCAGTCAATGTGATTCATCTAAAGCCCTACTTTTAAAAGGTTTGCAACCATTGTATATATTGTACCTTTTGTATAGTTTTCATGTTTTCTCCTAAGTGCCTTGTGCAAGTCCTTTTTAGTTGTATGTTTCCCTTCCCTAAGTGCCTTGGACACATTTTGCTTTGTTCCGGTTGTTCATATTGCTTCAAGGGGAATTTTCAGATAGAGCCAGCCTTGTCAAAGAAAGTAGCGACTCCATGCCCAATGGATCAGATGAAGCAAATGCGCTGGGTTCTCAAGCATAACAGGCATGCTTCCCTGCGAATCGCCAAAAATGTTGGTTAATTTTGGCCCACATACCAAGCTATGCCCAGGTGGATCAAGTTGCTATGGATGACCAAATAAACAGATGTCCTAGATGAAATGAGTGGACTAGAGAGATCTCACAGTTCTCACAAAGCTTTTGAAACACTTTAAAATTACTTAAAGCGTATTTTGTCAAATCCTAAGGGACAGATCTGTAGAGCAAAGAAAAGGGTTCTTGCCCTGTTTTCATGGTGAAACCAAGTAGTTCAAGCATTTCAAGCAGGAGTTCAGAAGAACTACGGACTCCACCAGAACTACAGTTTCCATCAGTGGAACTACTTTGCTTAAATTGCCTTATAAGTGGCAGGGAGTCGCAACCCCGAAGTAAGCTAAGTCCAGAAACCTGAACTCGTCTTGAGCAATGGTGCATAGGCTTTCAGCAGTGGAAGACTTCGGGCTTTGTCACATAAGTTACTTGGGTCCAAAAGCTCAAAGTAAGTAAGAGGACATGCAAAACCCGAATTGGTCTTGAGAAAGAGGACTTTGGGTTTGGGTATATCAGCTACTTCACCAAAAAAGTCCGAAGTAATCTGCCTTGAAAAGCCCAAAGACATCAAGCTTGAAAAGTCCGAAGTTGAGGAGCTCAGAGAACTCGAATTACTCTTCATAGTGTAATTCAGGATTCTCCGAGTGCTTTACTGATGAGCTTTATAAGTAAAGTAGCTCCAAAAGCCTGAATACATCAAGCCTAGAAACGACGAATGAGAGGCTGCCACGTGGCGTAAGATAGACCAGAGGTTGGCTTTACAAATAAATCGATCAAGGACAAGTGGCACAAGGGCATCCAGCTAGTAGGGAGATCGACAATCTGCAAGCGTCCATAACAAAAAGATCTACGATGCAAGTCGAGGATCCTAGGTGACTCCTAACGACCAATCAACGCAAAGAGGAGTCCAAGCGACTGGCAGGAGCTGGTAGCTAAAAATTTAATGAAGGCTTTCATCTTTCAATATGGCTCCCGCTCCCGACAAACAACCGTTCAACGTAAAGGCAACATGGTTCGACCAAAATTTAAAGGCATGAAGACTTCGTCTTCTTCGGACAAGGGATGCAAAGGGGAAGGTTGCCATGACGATTTTAATACAGGGATCAATTCAATCACACAAAATGGAGACACTCAGCCACTCGCAACATGGCTCCCTCAAAATTCACCCAAGGGCGACTTGAATGCAGGATGGGCTTGAGGAGATTGGGACGACCTTGAATGACTCACTCCATGGTCAAAGAAGGATGACAGTGGCAGGTGCAGGAATTTATGGCTTCCCTCCCAATTTTCTCACGCATTCCCATCTTCTCTTCCCCCTTTTCTATTATAAATAGAGGCCTTGAAGCCAAGAAACTATCCCCGGACTGGCGATAAAGTTACTCTGCTAAAAATCACTTTGTAAAAGACTTTTTGAAGCAATAAAGATTAATTTTTACCTATCTCTTTGTCTAAAAATCATGTTGACCAAGCATGTGCACAATGGCGTTGTGAAGAAGTGTCCTAGGCTCATTGTCCTTCTTTCTTATCTGTTTTCAGGGGTTTTTCAGTTAGTTGCAGGTCTGGATTTGAACTCTTTCCGCCATTAATGGACGCTTGGTGTGGATTTCAAAATCCCTCTTTGCTTCATGTATGGTTTAGTGAGCCTAGTTTACAAAATACTTATGCAAGTTAACTAGTTGTGAGGTTGTGTAAGCAAAACTTTATCGTATGCTGAATTAATGTTGATTCCCAAACTAAGTGGATCATTTCTTTTGGTGCATCACCTCCCTTAACTTAGATCTCCTTTCATGTTATTCTCCTATCCCTTTTCCTTAGCCAGCAGTAGATTTTATTATGAAAATCAAGAGATGAAATGAAGCATCTGAAGAACTAGCCTCATTAAAAAGCCTAGAGGTTCAACCTCACCATAGGATACCCACATCTTGAGGTTGTCCCCATGCTTGTAGCTAGAAGTGAGAGAGCTTGAAGAACTCTCTCACAAGGGTGCAATTCCACGCCACAACAGTCTCACTTTGGAAAGATATCTGGTTGAAAATGATTTTTATGTGGTTGGCAAAGGGGAGACCAATATGGTCATTGGTATTCAGTGGTTGCATTCACTTGGTAAGTACACTCAAAACTATCAAACCATGGAGCTAAAATTCAAAGTAGTAGGTAATGAGATTGTTTTGCATGGTTTAAGTGATAGAGAGGCCCCTTCTTCTGCAAATAGCATGTTGGGAGGATGTTTCATGAGCATGAGGAAGATTGAAAAGAAGGCTGCCACTAGACATCAAAAGCAGCCCCTTCATTCCAAACTGGAGCCCTCTACAAGGCAATTGGTAGGTGTAGCAAATTCTGATTTTGTCATGCTTGTATTGGGAGGAATGAGATGAGAATTGATTGCCAAGGGCAACCCAAAACTTGATTTGGGCAGCACCCTATTCCTTCTTGCAAGAGTGGAAATAGAAGTGTTTTAAGGAAAATGGAACCCCTCTTGAATTTTGAATGGGTTAAAATTACAAGTAGTTGTCCACAAGGTTTGAATGGCAAGAAAAGTTGATTTCTTTGCTTACAAAAGAATGCTAAACATAGCTGGGCTTACCTATGGACTCTTTTGGGCATCAAAAGCAATTTATTTTGCATATCGCAACCAAAGGGAAGAGTTGGGAAAAGATGTATGAAATCTGATTTTTTTTTTTGTTTACAATTTTTTGAGTCAACAAAACAAGTCCAGCCACCTAAAAGAATTAAAAATTGGCACTTTAAGGACACGCTACAGCCCATGATGGGGAAAACACATACCAAGGTACATTCTGAAATCTACCACAGAAAAATCTGGTTTTAAAGGACAAGTACAGCAGTATGTAGAAGGTCAAAAATCTGATTTTTTTGGTAAATTCCATCCAATGGTATATTCTGAAAATGTTCATGAGGAAGCACATTTTTGGCTTAATCAAGTATGCTAGGTACAATCCTATATTGGAGATTAGTCGAGGCTTTTGTTTGATCAATTTAATGTTCTTTTTATGCATAAAGGAAGTGATAGAAGGAAGTCAAAAGGGAATGGCATACCACATGTTTTGAGGCACACTCAAGAGAGGTTGCATCTATGTACCATTTGCACTCAAGGTATGTTTCAAGATGAAATTAGAGTTACTTATTTCCATGTTTTGGGAACATCTTGTGAGGGCATATTAATCACTATGAGAGGGTACATCAAAAGCAAACAAACAAGGTATGTATTATTTCTTTGGGGTTATGAGGAGTTCTAGGGAGATGGTCATGACACCTTGAGCCCATGGAGACAACCACTATGATACATGTTTAGCAAGTTGGGAGTTCAAGCTGAAGCTTCTTTCCAATGGGAAGCCATTTTAGTTGATAAGTGCATCATGAAGAATGTGGGGACAGCCCTATGGATTTTGCAATTGCTTGAGAACAAGCAATTTTGGGTGGGGAGGACTGTAATATCTCCCTTTTTATCATAACTTGCTTATAAACCCTTAGCTTGGTTTGGTTCCCACAAGACTAAGGGAAAGAAATAAAAAGGAACTAAGGGGGTTTTTCAAAGAGCAAAAAGGTGAAAAGTACTTAAGTATTCTAATTTTCAGTTGAGTTACGCAAAAATGTACTTTTGATCTAACTTTCATTTAAGTAGGGGACCTTTAAGGGTTATGAGAGTCTAAACTCTCAAAAATGAGTTTTGAAAAAGTAAAATTGCTTATGATTCAAAAGACACATCCCTCCAACTTGGGCGCCACCCTTGCGGGATGATTATATAAAACAATTGAGAATTCATTTGGAAAGTTATGCTTAATTTTGATATTGAATCATTGATCAAGTATGTCAAGCTTGTTCATCACATCTTGAGGACAAAAACCTTCAAGAGTGTTAAGGGTTTGGAGATGAAAACCTCCATTCCTACTTCTTAGGCAACTCTATTCAAGAGCTGTAGTTGAGCTTCAAAATTACATGATTGCATGTAAGTGGATCTACAAGGGTGTTTTTTGACACTACCTTCATCAAAGAATATTTCAAATCATATAGAAATCTAGTTTTCGGATAATTTGCAGGTCTTGGAGATTGGTGACTTGCATTGGGAGATTGTTAGCGAGGTTTAGAGTTGTTCCCTTGGGTGGCGAATTGATTGGGTCAAGGAGAAGACCCCTCTTGAGAGGGTTAAACTACATGGAGACCCTTGAGGGTTTAAAGATTTATTGACGAATTTATTCTACTTGGACGACTTACCTAGGGCATCATGAGAGGCCATTTTGGTGGTCAATTGGTGAGATAATATACTCTGAAATATTTTATATTTATTTTTGAGATGTGGCGAATCAGTTTGAGGAAGTGAACCTTTTGAAGGGCTTTTAGACTCTAATTTGACAAGGTAAATTTATAATATTATTTCTGATTTATTTGGGAATAAAATCACAAGGGTTTGGAGGGTTTTTGTGAGCAAATATAAAGATATAAACTCAAGAATTTTTAGCAATTAAAATCAGAATTTGGACAACTCACTTGGAAGGGAAGTTGCAAGGGTTTGGGGTGTTTATTGGCCTTAAATCATTGGGCAAATATTATTCTTAATATTTGTAATATTTTTTGATAGTTTTCAGTTTGTTGGTGGAGGGTTTTGGCTACATTTGATCGCTTGATATTCAATATTGTGAGGAAAATTTATTTGGTAATTTTTCAGCTTACTTGTGAAGTGTGGTGAACTGATTTTCTATTGTCTAGTGGCCATTTTGTGGGCCTAAATTCATATTTCAGTGGATGGAATTAATCGTTGGTCTTATCTAATTTTGCAAGCTATTTTTAAGGGTTTACATTAGGTTTGGTGAGTGGGAAGAAAGACTTGTGTTCGCTGGAATTTTGGGTATATATTTTCAGTTAAGGTGATTGTCATTTCCAAGGGTTTATGACAGCAATTTGTATCATCTTTTATAGTGTATTCTAAGCTATTGGAGTGGATATTGATTTCTGCCTTAGGGGCGTTTAGCATTTGGATCACTTTGGAGAGGTGTTGGGTTTGTTTGACATTTCTAAAGTGCTTGATATATTTTATTATTTTCAAGTTTTTTATTGGAGTTTGTGTCCAATCCCATTATTGCTTACTTGTCCCAAAATGGGGTCATTACAATAACATTTTATAGAATTTTCTATAATTATTCCAATATTTATCACTATTTTTAATTATATTTTCCAACATCTTTATTGAGGAAAAATCACTAGAATTAGATTGTTATACTTGCTATAACTTTCTGCGTGTTTGGTGCCTATGTGGTTGAGTTTGATGCATGATTTGATGCTATAAAATTCATTACAACATTTAGTAATTTTCTGCTAGAGTTTCATCATTTAATTCTACAATTTATGAGGTTTTGGCACCTAAGCTTCGCAAGAAAAATTCAAAAAAATATCTTCTTTGGTTAGGGTTTGCTACAAATTCCAAATTCAGGAGTTTTGTCCAATTTGGGGACATTATAGTGGTATTAGAGCCATTTTCTGACCAACTGTGGGTAGCAAATTGTTTGCAAAATCTTTTTCATGCAGGGTTGTGATAGAAAGATAAAGACAACATTGAAAGCCATGGAAGAGATGTTGCAAGCTATGCAATAATCTTAAAGGGAACTAAGGGCAATGGATCCCAACGAATGGATGAAGTTTGTAGGGTTAAACCCTAGACCTCCAAAAAAGAAAATGAAAAAAACAAGGTATGAATTCCAAAACTCTACAAAGGAGCAAAGGAATGAGGAAGCCAAGGAAGAAATCTTGGAAAAAGAAATGCCATTGGCTGATTTCCCTAAGAGTTCAACAGAAAAGAAGGGCATAATGATATACGTGAGGCAGAATTTAATGATCCAACATCAACGACAAAAGTGGATGCTAGGGTTGAAAATAAACCAGCTACCATGCAAGCAAGCACGAAAGATGTGATAAGGACCCAAAGGAGGTGTGATGATTGGCTAAGAAGAGCGAAAGAGGCAAAATTGATAGCCATTCAAACAAGACAACACCTATAAGAATTCAAATCGAAGGGTAAGCAATTTGAGTCTTCAATTCCTAAGGGTAAAATTATGCCTTTTGAACAACAAAAACCTAGCATTTCAAGGTTCTTTGGACAGCAAAGGGACAACACTTTGGGGCAGCCCAGGGCTGTAATTTCAGAACAAAAATCAGTCACCTTGGGGCAGCAAAATCAGCACTATTAGCAGATTTTGGGGCAGCAAAATGAGCTGTCAAAGATAACTAAAAATGAAGAAAAATTAGTTTTTCAAGAGGTTTGTGAGAGGGAATCCCAAGAAGACTTTGTTGTGAGGCATACTCATGAGGAAAGTGCCTCACTAGCTTTTTATGATGGCCTTCAACTTGCTGGGATTTTCAGACCAGCATCTAAAGGTAAGCAATTTGATTATCTTCATAGCAAGGATTTATTGTATCACCATCATACTACGTCTTTACAATATTTTGATCGTCATGAGGATCAAGCTAACAATGAGGATAAGATGAAGGGCACAAAATGGATGAAGGAATTTCTCCAAGAAGACTCAAGGATTGAAAGATGCAAATTTCCAATATTGATGTGGGATCCAAGTGAAAATTGCAGGCTTAGTGTTGTTGTCATACAGATTCTAAGTTCACTTGCACCCATACAAGTGGGTTGGCAAGCCCTTTCAGTCATGGAAAGGGGCAAATTCCAGTTGGTGACTATGGGGAAAGGATTCTCAGCCTTCCTTGAAATGTTTTCAATCACTACAATGCTCCCAATTTATGTTTTTGCACGAAGGTTTCAACTATGCAGTTGCTGTTTCATTTTCAGGTTGCTAATCTTGGTAAAATCATATTATAAATTATCATTTTCAGACATGAATCACTGCAAACTTGATCCTTTTAATGCCATCGAATCCTTGGGAAACGCTGGTGAATGGCTTCGACTGAAGGAGATGAAGAATTCAGCCAACATAGTTCAGAATGCGGTGGATAATTAGGGAATGCATGACTGTCCTAAGTTGTGTCCAGATTGCACACAAACTGATTGGTGTCCTTCCTTGGAAGGAATGGTGTACAATATGACCAATAAAGATCATCTCACAAAGGCAGGTGCACAAGTGATGATTGAATTGTTTTCTGAACCACCAGTAGACATCCTTCTTAATAGGGTTGAGAGCTATGATTGCTGGTCCGAATTGTTCCATCTATCCGGTAAGTGGCTAGAACTTGAGGGTTGCATGGAAATTTTCAGACTATGGGAAGAAGCTGTAGATTCTAAATTGGATCAGCCACTACAACATATGGGAATTCAGCCCACTCCGTGTTTGCTCACCTCATGTGTTGAAATTTCTGAAATTTTTGTTGGAACTCAGCCCACCTCAAATGTGGTAAGGACCACAAGTCTTGCAAGTTTGGTTTGTGCTATGAATTCTGAAAATTCTGTGTTGGAACAAAGGTGCATAGATAGATATGTTCAGTCCCTCTTAAAGATGCAGGCTTTGAAGGGAACATTTCCGAATTCTAAGATAGAAGATAGGGAGGAGATCACAAACCCTTGTTATCTTGCAAGGGAAAAGGGGCAAGTTAAAGGCAGCTCAGGGAATGAAAATGTTTCTAGATTGTTGTGCACTCATATGTCATCTAGGATGAATGATCATAATGGGCAACATATGTACGAAATGAACCAATGGAAAGATATATTTCTTTATGTATGTTGGGTGAATATTTTGTCGGCCAGCTAATTGGTGACCAAAATAGTTCCTATCACCACAGCACATGGAGATGGGTCGTCCTGGTGTGCAGGTTTACTACATCAACAGAGGACAAATCTCTCCTCTCATCAAGGAGAGGTTCCCTATTAAATATGTGGAGGCTATATACTATAAATATATGCAGAAAGTAAGACACAGGGGTGGAATAAACCATCCATCTCTCTTTTTTCAAAGATGATGCTGACAAACAGAGGAGAAATATTGGGTGATTGGTGATGGCACTTCTCTTCTTTCAGAAGTAACATTCAGCCAAAAGCCAAATCCCTTCTTGGATAGTAGAAACCCTAGTGAAGTGACAGAAGGCACTTCTCTTCTTTCAGAAGTGCTTGTTCTTGCAAACAACAGGACTCTTTCTGGTAACAAGTGACTGGTAACCGGGTATAGAGTAACCAGCAATCTAAGATGTAGCACAAAGTCTCCACCTTGACTGCCCTAGAGGGAGATACGAAAGACAATGAGAGCACAAAGTCGTCCCAAGGTCTTACACAGAAACAGAAAAAGAAAAACACACACTGAAGACAACTATGACAGCACAAAGTCTGAAAGTAGTTGGCTTCAGGACACCTTCCTTATCACCTCCACTAGTTCTGCTTGTTAAATCAAATAAACAAGAATGCTTTCAGAAGACAGACATAAGAACAATCTCCTAAAGTAGCACAAGCTATAACAGCACAAAGTCTGCAAGTAACTTGCTTTCTCATTCAGTCAAAGAAATATGAACTACAATCTAAGCTCAAAGTCTCAGTAATGCCTTTCAATTTGGGCAAAGTTTCGCTTCTGGTAAGGGGAATATCTCTCTAAAACAATCAAAGAGATTACAATATATAGCAGCCAAGAAAGACTTGGCGCTTTGTTCCATAGAACAACCCATGTTGTGCATTCAATGCCTTGAATGCATTTCCAGGTTTGTCAAAAGATTGCGTTGAAAACAGGATGGCTGTCTTAACTATGGCGTGTCATTTCATCCCATATGTCTTCTCCTGAGTCTGAACCATCTGGTCTGTCCCTTCTGACGTTTGCACAGCTGTCCATTTTGCCTTTACTTCATGGAAGAAAAACAGGCCGCGTCCTCAATGTTTGCAAGCTAGAAAATTTACTTCGCAGACTATTCCAGCTACCAGAATAACTACTGCGTAGATATTTTTCTCTTTGTCCTCTTTCTGCTTTTGTCTTTTCCCGCTTTGTCTCTTCTTGGAATTTAAGCTCTCGGGCTACCTTTTCCCCTTTCCGATTTTGTCTTTTCCTAGAATCTGAGCCCTCGGGGCTATATTCTTAGCTTTGCCGGCTCTTTCGACTCCTTCAGCTGGTCGCTGAGTTTGTTTTTAAGTTCCGTGTCACATTCGAAACTTAGTAGATATTTTATTACCTTAAATTTAACGTCCACGGGGACGTCATTGGTTGACTGTTTCAACGGTTCGGGCGGCCTTCTCGGCTCCTTGGTTCAATCGCTTTATTGGTTCAATCGCTTTTCCGCTCCTTGTTGAACCATCCGTTGAACCACCTGTTTGTTGCTTCTTTCCTTGACTGAGGCCGCCTTTGAACCTTTGAACCCATGAACCATTGAACCAAAGTGGTTCAATGGTTCAACGGTTCAATGGTTCAAGCCTTCTTCTCTTTGATAAGTGTTTTGAAGCCGTTGAACCTTGAAGCAGTTGAACTTTGAACCTTGACAAATGCACTTAACTCTTGCTGATGACGTTGAACCTTTGAACCCATTGAACCCATTAAACCAAATTGTTCCAAGGTTCAACGGTTCAATGGTTCAATCCTTGCTTAGAAGCTTGCCGATGAATTCTTTTGGTTGAACCAACTTTGAAATCGCCTAAGTGTTGAGAGCTTGCTTCTTTCCTGTAGAGTCCGTAAAGATCAACCTGTGAAGCCCGTAGAACTTGGCCTACAAAGTCCGTAGATTTTCTTCCTGCAGAGTCCGTAGATTCAAGCCTGCAGAGTCCGTAGATTTCTGAGAAGCTTGAAAAATGAGGAATTTGAATGCTCAGAACAAATTTCGAAAAGGGAAGAGACAATTTTGGTCTGTAGGACCAAAATAGTTCAAATGTTGTCGCAAAAATGAGCGATATTTTTGGGGGACAACAATGTACATCTTGGCAAGGCTGCCTTCATCATGGACAACCAAGGAAAGGTATGGTTTCACTTATGTTCAGAGTTACATTGTTCAAAAAAATTTATAACCCATGCCATACGCTTAAAGGGAGATCCATGAGGGTCATTGGGAGTTGTAATGAGTGCCCAAGCACCCCAATGAATGAGGACTAATCAAAAATAGGGTGGAGCATGGGCTGGAAATGGAGTTTCCGACAAGTGAGGGTGGAAGGTTTCACCAAGGGAGGGTGGTACCCTTCCAAAGTCTATGGATGGCTAAGAATGGGAAGAAATACCATGAAGGGCAGCAGTTGTACCTATTTTTGCCATGCTACCCACAATGGTACCAGCTCTTGGAGTATGAGCTTGAGGGTCATTAAGCTCACTTTGAAGGCATATGGCGAATGAAAACATCAAAGGGGTAAGTTGTTGTGAAGAATCCTCGTAAATAAGAATGATAAGAAGGTTGTGTTGTCAACCTGGGGTTGCACCCTGAATCGAAGAGATGTTGAAATGGCTAATCCTCTCTCCGATTGGAACAATAGGATCTTCTCACGAGGGTGGGTGCCTCAATGGTGAGAAAAACCTTTAAAGAAAGCTAGTTCCTATAAATGTATCAATGGATCTCTACTTTGTGCTGGGAAACTACCATGAAAAAGGGAGAAAGAAACTTGAAAAGGAAATCCTACCTGATGACGGTGACACACCAAAATGTTGATCCACTCTACTTGGAACCTTGAACACTGAATCAAACAAGGGAAAAAGAAGACCTTTGATTTCAATTGATCACTATGCATAAGTATTTCATGAGAAGGTTTGATCGAATGACAAAAAACGTGAGGGAAAATGATGGAGAGAGGTCTGATACAAGACACTTTGCAGCCACCTAACATCCACTTACAGTTTCAACAAAAGACATATAGAACACTAAACATGACCTGCATAACATGATGAGCTAGCAACTAGGTACAAATCAAAATTTGGGAAGGGCGAGAAATCTACCACTTATGCAAATTGTTGAATGAATGTACACTATGCGAGCACTTGAAATCTGAAAGTACAATCCTTCTATTGATTGAAGAAATTACACAACTCACCAATGGCAGAGTCTGGTCTTACCAAGAGAGGGATAGATTTTACAAGGCTAAAAAACCATTAATATAGAAATTTACAACAAGCCAAGAGATTGGCATTGAAAAAATGAGAAGTTAAATCTTTATTAGCCCAAGTCCAAATTGCATTGCATGGATCTTTCAAATTTGTCTTTCCTTGGCTTATACCTCGTTGTATTGCATGAAGAATACTTGGCATTGAAAAAGAAGAAGAAGAAGACAAGTTTTGAATGCATGACACCTACGAATAGATGTCTTGACTTGAAAACTAGTCAACTTCAAAACAAGAGTAGTCAAACTCACTCGAACTGTTGGAACGTTTGAAAGTCTCCCCTTTGCGTGAAATCAATGCAAATGTCAAATTAAGAATTGTGTTTGAACCGTCGGAACGTTTCGAGCAAACAAGACAAATGAGAGTGCGTGCATGGAATTTCTGGTTGTTTGAAACGTTCAACGCTTTGCCTGTTCATCATGCAAGACAACTCTATTTTCAGAACTAAAGCATGCTTGATTTCTTAAATGCGTTCACTTCGTTGGAGTCACTCACGTTAGTCTGTGCATGATCTTTGTTTATCTTGCCTTTGTCTTTATTCTGCATTTGTTTTCTTCGTTGTTCATGTTTATGTCCATGTTCAGTTCTGCTTTAATCTTTGCTCATGCCTCTATTTCTGCGTTTGTCTTTCTTCTTGTTCAGTTCTGGCTCAGTCCTATTTGTGCTTACATCTCTATTCAAGCTATTGATCATGCTCAGTTCACTTCGTGTTTTCTCTGGCTTTTCCCGTGTTCTGCTTTAATTCAGGAATCAGGGTTTATTTTAGCTTTCGTCCTCCGGACAAATTGTCTGAAGGGCTCTCTGTCTTTTCTCTTTCCCGGGGTTGACATTTCCTTTTCTCTTTTTTGGCCTTTGCTTACGCTCTTGTCTTTCTTATTGGGTTTTTTGAAACTGTCCTTATTCCTTCGAACTTTTTGTCCAAAGGAATTCCTTCGAACAAAAAGTCCGAAGGAATTCGTTTCCTTGCCAATTTTCCCGAATTTATTCTTTTAGCCTTTTATGTCTTGCCCTATGATTTTTTTCGGACTTTTGTTGACTTCAAATTCCCGCGGAATTCCTGTTTGACAATTATTCCATAGGATCCTTCTTTGCCTTTGTTCTTTTTATTTTCTTTGGATTTTTATCCTCTCGAATTTCTTCAGACTTTTTGTTCGAAGGAATTCCTTTGGACAAAAAATCCGAAGGAATTTTGTCTCCTTTGGCTATCATTTCCCTGAAGGGCAAGTGCCCTTTGGGAACTTTGCTTTTGTCCTTTGCTTTATGGAGGTGCCCTCCACAAGGGCTTCTGCTTCCCAGTAATGCCCTTCAGAACTTTTGAAAGGGTCCTGCCACCGACCAAGTGCCCTCCGCAAAAGCAGGTGTCCTTAAAAAAATGGATTTTGTCCTTCGAAATTTTGCCAAGGTCTTCTTCGTGCTTGAAGTGTTCCCCGCAAGGGCACATACCCTTCGGGGAAATTGTAAATGTCCCTACACGACACCCAGATGTCCTCTGCAACGGCTATGTCTTCCAGGAGTGCCCTTTGGAAGAATTGAAAAAGTCCACTTCACCGACCATGTGCCCTCTAGAAGGGCATGTCTGCCTTCAAAAGTGTCCTTTGAAAGAATTGTAGGGCACCCAAGATTTTTGTAGGTCACCCGGTCTTTTTGTAAGTGTCCTTATTCCTTCAGACTTTTGTCTTGATTTGAAAACCGGTCTTCTCAACTGTGCTTTTCTCCTTTCTTTCAGATAAAAAGTCCGAAGAAAATAAGCCCTGAACGACTGCCACTTAGTCATTTTTTCGGACTTTTACAGTCCTTTGAGAGCTCTTTCTCTCAGACAAAATGTCCGAAGAAATAGTCCACCTCTTATACCCGAAAAATTCCTTGGGAAGACAAAATAAATAAACTTAAAGCTTGTATATCTTGGCTATATTTGCATATTTGGTTGTAATCAAGAAAGCTCCTTGGAAACCTCTGCATGACTAAACTTCACCTGGCTGTAGATGGCCACTTTGGTGGCTGTAAATGCTCATTAAAGGACCCCAAAACTGATTCACAAGACAAACTTGGCACCATAGCAAAGTTCCGAAGTGTAGGGGTGACAATTTCCCTGTGGGGGGCAAAATTGTCAACAGGTTGTTATGCACGATTACATCCAAATAATCACCGGTTACATGATTGTATATGTCATTTCTTTTGCATATTTGAATGGTTATTTGTTAATTGGAAATGAGGAGTTGATTTCAGCGATGTTGAGAGTGGTCCCAGCACATGGAATAGGTACAATTCTAAGTTTAAGGCAAATTTTGGAGCATAATGGCAGTTATTCTGTGCTTGGTGCTATTTGGCACAGTCTAGGCAGCCCCTTAATGCATTACAGGGCCAGCATGAACATGTTTCCAGCCATCAATTGCGAAGAGAGAGTGGTTAAGGTTGCAAGCAAAAGAAGAGAGCTAGCTATCCTGTCTATGAGGCATGATGAAGTGATTGTAAAAGTGTTGTTAAACACACTTGTTTTCTTTAATGAGTTGGTTCCATGTGCAAGTTCAGGTACACAGGAAATAGAAGCAAAGTTTGTTTCCCAACCAAACAAATGATGGGACATATGAAGTTATAGTTGAAGATGAAGAGGATAGAATTAAGACAACACCCATTGGATGTTCTTCCACCTTCGTTGACAAGGATGGGATGAAAGGTTCGAATGATTTTTGTAGAGAGAAGTATGCAAGAGAAGAAATTGCTATTGTTGTTTTTAAGGGTGAAAATGAAGAGGATAGAATTGGTTTAGCAGCTAATCTCCACTCCAAAGAAGATCCTAGAACCCATGGGCTGCCAAAATACATCAATAAGAAGAGGGGCAGTAGGTATATGAGTTTGTATTTGAAAAAGCTCCTTCATTTGACAGGCATGGGAACTAGATTATGGGAGTATTACAGCATATTTTTTCACGTTAGCATAAGGGCACATGGACATAAGAGCAAACATTTGCTTGAGCACAAGCAAATTTGGGAAGGGAGGATTGTAATGTCCCCTTTTTTTCAAAATTAGAATAATATCATTACTAACATAAAAAGCATTTCTAAATACTTAAAATAAAGTAATAATAGTTTAATGTAATGTTCTCAAATGGTACAATTCAATCAAAAAGGGGTTTCTCCTAAAATCCACAAAATTTTGAATTCTAAAATTAGCCAAATCAGCAAACTCAAAGGTATGCCTCAAAAACATGCAATATACTTCCAAACCCTAGGCACCAATGTGCAAATAATATATAGGTAATTTTCAGCAATTACCTTGAGCAAATAATACCTCAAAATTATCCAAAATAAGCCAAGAACTGAAAATAGAGATTTTATACTTTTTTACCCTTTGTATGTGGATGAAAACCAGATTTAACTTTGCTATAAAATATCTGATTTTACACATAAAACAACAGCTGAAAATTTGTCAAACCCTTGCCAAAAAATCATGAATAATTTATCAAAAATAGCCACACAAATCCAACGCCCTTTTTGGGCCTTCAAAGTAATCAAAACTCTATTCCAACATAATCACCTTAGGTCAAACTCTACATATAAAAATCAAAAATATTATTTGCCCTTCAACTAAGGTTTCAAACCCCTTCAAACAACAAAGCCTCACTCCAATTCAAGTTGCCACACTTGGGAAAAATTTCTCAATAAATATTAGCCATAAATGCACAATTTATGAAGTCAAAAACCTCATGAAATCTGCCCAAAAATATAAATAAATAAATCAGAATTTATTATTTATTTATCCACTTGAAAGGACCTTGCAAACCTTGTCCAGTCACATAAAAAGTCAATGCCACACTTCAATAATAATTATCAATAAATTCTAGCAATGAAACTAGGTCAATTTGACCTTAAATTAGCCTTGAAACCCACACAAACAAGTCACCAAGCAAGTCGCCCCACTCTAAGGCAATAATCAAATTCCACCTTTGCAAAGGTGACATCAAAAGACACCGTTTTGTTGAATAATCAGCTCAAAAAACCTACAAACACTTATTAGGCATGTATCCCAATATTTTCTTCAAGCATGAAGAATCAATATCAATTTTCAACATATCCCTCAAAAGAGAACTCCACCATGTACTTGTACCCTTCAAAGGGGGGCGAACCACCTTAGGAAGACTAAATACTTTTTCTTAACTCTCCTTGCCAATTTTTAGCATATCTCCTATTTCCCTTTGATCACTTACAAGACATTTCTTTTTTACGAAAAATAATATTAAATAATTGCCTAAATAATAAATAGTAATTAAAATTACTTTTAGACAATAATTCAATAATCACTCAATTAAATACTTTAGTGTTGAAAACCACTTTTATAAAATATTCTATTAATCAACTAATAATTGTCTTATATGAGCAAATGATTAAAATCACTATTTAGGGAATTATAATTAATTAATAAAATAAAACCTCAAAAGGAATCCTTTAGTCTATGAGGGAGTAGACTAAAGGTCTTTAATATCTACTCATAAATGATGTGAAAAAAGGGACATTATGTTTAACTTGCTTATGACTTAGGAAGGGGACCTTTTAAGGGTCATGAGCTTATTTAAACTTTAAGTGGAATTAAAAGAAAAAGTATTTTTAAATATTTATATTTTCCCTCCAAGTGGAGTGCCCCAATTGGGGAAAGGTATTTAAGGAGGATGAGGGATTATTTGAAAAGGATATGTTATGTTGGTAAATTGAATGTATGAGTCTAAGCACGAAAAACTTAACTCACACTTAGAAGATGAAAACCTTCAAAGGTCAAGAGGAATTAGGGACGAAACTCTCTAATTGTGAACTAGGGTAGCTTCATTTAGAGGCTATAATTGAGCTCAAATATTTAGAAAATTCAAAAATAACCTTTGGAAAGGGTGGTGACTTGCTTGTGGGAGTGGCAACTTGCCTTGTGAGGGTGGCGACTTGGTTGGAGATGTTGGTGCCTTGGTTTGTGAGCCATCTTGGGCCAATTTCATCATTTCCAATTGAAGACCCCTTGTTTCAAGGGCTGCGTGTAGTTTGGAGGGTTTGAAGGCCCCTTTTTAGGGTTGTGTGGAATTGTTGCAGGAAATTCTACATTTCCAGCTAGGGCGACTTGCTTGGAGGGCTGATTTTGAGGGTTTGATAGGCTATTTCAAGCCTATAACATTTTCTGTAATTTTCGATAATTATTTCAACATTTACCATTATTTTTAATTATATTTTCCAACACCTTTATTGAGGAAAATTTGTTATAATTAGGTAGTTATACTTGTAACGTTATGCATGTTTGATGCCTATGTGACTGAGTTTGATGGATGATTTGATGCTGTAAAATTCATTACAACATTCAGTAATTTTCTGCCAGGGTTTCATCATTTATTTTTGCAATTTATGAGGTTTTAGCACCTACGATTTTTAAAGAAATTTGAGAAAAATATCTTCTTTGGTTTGGGTTTGTTGCAAATTCCAAATTCAAGGGATTTGTCTAATTTGGGGACATTACAAGCAAAAAAAACAAATAACCTTCGCTGTAAGGAAAAATTGAAACATGATTTTTTTTTTGTTTTAAAGCAGACAACTAACAAACTGACATGGTGCAACAATGAAACAATACAACACATCTCTCTTTCTTTTATTCTCAATTTCTATTGACAATTCTTCCACAGGATAGATTGTCTCTTGCCATTCGTAAAATTCACATCTCCATCCAAGGAAGGAAAGAATACATTGGGAAAGAATACATTGTTTTTCTTTTGTGAGGACCTTTACTACAACGGGAATTCCTTCGGACTTTTGTCCGAAGGAATGATTCATCAAAGAAGGTGAGAATGTCACATAGCTTCAGAGAAGTGCTAAGGACATAAGTCCGCAAGAAATTACAAGTTTCAATTCCTTCCGAGAATTTGCAGAGCTTACAACAAAGGAAGTAATTCCTTCAGACTTTTTGTCCGAAGGAATACTTCGGAGAATCCAAGAGAAAAGTCCGCCCAAAAAGCAAGAAAAAGCCAAGGAATAATTCCTTCGGACTTTTTGTCTAAAGGAATTCCTTCGGACAAAAGTCCAAAGAAATCCGAAGGAATAAGTCCGTGGAATTGCAAGGGGTGTCTTTGGAAGGCAGAAAAGGGCAAAACAAGAAACCCGAAGGGCAAGGTACCCTTTGGAAGGGTCATTTTCAACAATTCCGATGGGCATCTACCCTTTGGGAGGGTACACGTCAAATTCAGGGCCCCTGCAAAAACCAGAGTGCCCTACAATTTTTCCGACAAGGGCGCAGATGAAGGGCAAAAGCCCTTGCGGAGGGCACTTGGTTGGTGCTTGGACCTTTGTGTATTTTTCGAAGGGCATTTTGAATATGCAGTCAAAGACAAAAGACGGGAGAAAATACCTTGGGGCTTTTTGTCAGAAGGAATTTCTTCGGACAAAAAGTCCAAAGAAATTTGGAGAGGCCCGTGCAAAAACGCTGACAGAACAAAGTCCGAAGGGCATTCTCAGCAAAGTTCAAAAAAGACAAGGATTAATTCCTTCGGGATTTTTGTCCGAAGGAATTCCTTTAGACAAAAAGTCCGAAGAAATTTGAATTTCTGAACCAAAGAAAAACCCGACAGAATAAAAGCCAACATAAAAGAAATGACAAAGGAAGATATCCTTCAGAAAAAAAGTTCGAAGGAATTCCTTCGGACTTTTTGTCTGAAGGAATACTTCGGAGGATAAAGCCGAAGAGATCCAAAGGCTAAGGAGATAGCCAAGAAATCCAAGGAAATATAGACTACTATAGACAAAATACAGAATCCCGCCAAAAATAGACATGAACAAGTAGACCAAAATAGGATAAAATACATGCAAGCAAGGGCTATTTTCGATTGACCGGTCAAAGCTTTAATTGACTAGTTGTTGAAGTCCCGCTCATCTCCAAATCAACTCATGCATTAGAAGGTCCAACTCGGCTTCAACTGGAGTTCCAAATTCGAACGTCGAGTTTACTGTTCTAGATTTAGAGTTGACTAATTGTTAAACGCCACATCTACCAAGAGTTTTCCATGCAAAGGAGAATGATCTCTTCGTCCAACTCAGCTTATCAAACAGCCAACTCAGCGTTTCAAACGTTTCGACTTGGCATCAAGCAGCTCACGTAGAGTTCTAAAAATGACATTGGCGTGGATCTCCATGCAAAGAGAGGTGGGCGGTTCACAACAAAGACAAGTTCACTTCTTCAAGTGCAAGAAGCTTCATGCAAAGACAAAAAGAAAACATATTTTATTGAAAGGCCAAGTCAACCTTGAGTTAATCTAAGTTAATCATTTTCTTCAATTTTTCAACGCCAATCTTTGGCTTTTGTAATTCTCTACAAAATGGCTTTCAGCCTTGATTAAAATCATCCCTCTCTTGGCTAGACCAAACTTTGTCATTGGTGAGTTGTATAACCTCTTCAATCAATAGGACTATACTTTCAGATTTCAAGTGTTGGCATAGTGTATATTCATTCAGCAATTTGCATGTGGTAGATTTCTCTCCCTTCCCAAATTCTGATTCGTACCTAGTTGGTAGCTTATCGTATTATGCAGGTCATATTAAGTGTTGTTTATGTCTTTTGCTAAAGCTACAAGTGGATGTTAGGTGGCTGCAAAGTGTCTTGTATCAGACCTCTCTATCGTTTTCCCTCATGTGTTGGTCATTGGATCGAACCTCTTCATGATATATTTATGCATAAGTGATTGATTGAAAGCAAACGTCTTCATTTTCCCTTGTTTGTTCAGTGTTCAAGGTTCCAAGTTGAGTGGATCAATCTTCTGGTGTATCACCTTTTTTTAGGTAGGATTTCCCCTTAAAGTTTCCTTCTCCCTTTTCCATGGTAGTTTGCAGCATAGAGTAGAGATCCTCATTGATACATCTTACAGGAACCAGCCTCCTCTGGAGGTTCTTCTCACCATTGAGGCAACCACTCTCGTGAGAAGATCCCATTGTTTCAACCGGATAGAGGACTAGCCATTTCATGCACGTCTTCAATTCAGGGTGCAGCTCCAGGTTAACAACAATTTCCTTTTGGAAATGCATATTGTTGACAATTCTTCCATAGGTTAGATTGTCTCTTGCCATTCAAAAAGTTCACGTCTCTAGCCAAAGAAGAAATAATACATTGGGTAGATGTAGACCAATTGAAATAACTCATTTGCAAAGGCCTTGGCTACAACAGGATTTCCTTCGGACAAAGAAGGCTTGATTTCACATAGCTTCGAAAAAGTTCAAAGGACATAACTCCGCGGGAAATTAGCCAAGAATAAAGGACCAAGGAGGAGCCATAAAATCAAAAGGGCAAGGTTAGAAATTGCACAAAGCAAAGAAAAACAAAGGAAGATATCCTTTAGACAAAAGTTCAAAGAAATTATTTTGGACTTTTTGTCCTAAGGAATACTTCGGAGGATTTGTAAACAAAGAACCCGCAGCCTCCCAAAATGTCCGCCAAAGAATAAAGCCCAAGGAGTAATTCCTTCGGAATTTTTGTCCAAAGAAATCCGAGAGAGAAGTCAGAAAATCCAAAGGTCCGAAGGAATAAGGACACCTACAAAAAACCCGGGTGCCCTAAAAAAGCCCGGGTGTCCTATAATTTTTTCGAAAAGCCATTTCTGAGAGACACAAGCCCTTGCGGAGGGCACTTGGTGGGTGACAGGACCTTTGCGACTTTCCCTAAGGGCACAGAGAAAAGACACAAGCCCTTGCAGAGGGCACTTGGTCAGTGACAGGACCTTTGCATTTTTTCCTAAGGGCATTTTGTCGATGTAAAGACAAAGACAAAGGACTAATTCCTTCGAACTTTTGTCCTAAGGAATTCGGGACAAATAAAAACTCGTGGAAAAAACTCAGAAGGCAAAAGAGAAAAAACAAAGGATATCCTTCGGAAAAAAGTCCGAAGGAATTCCTTCGGACTTTTTGTCCGAAGGATTAATTCGGGAAAAGTGCAAATGGAAAAAGCCCACAGGAAAAAGACCGCAGAAATTCAAAGGATTAAAAAACAAAGGAAGGATATCCTTCGGAAAAAAGTCCGAAGGAATTCCTTCGAACTTTTTGTCCGAAGGATTAATTTGGGAAAAGTGCAAATGGAAAAAGACCACAGAAATTCAAAGGATACAAAGCTCGCGGGAAAAGTAAGAACGACATAAAGCCAAGGGAAATAATGCCGAAGGAAAAGAAAGGCCCAAGAAGGATAAAATCTCGGACTTTTTGTCCGAAGAGCGAAGTCCGAAGGCAGAGAAGGGAAAGTCCGAGAAAATCAAAGGGAAATAAAGCCGAAGGAAAAAAAAGGCCCGGGAAGGATAAAATCTCGGACTTTTTTGTCTGAAGAGCGAAGTCTGAAGGCAGAGAAGGGAAAGTCCAAGAAAATCAAAGGGAAATAAAGCAGAAGGGAAAGTCCGTGGAAAGGCAAATACAAACAGAGGTCAAGAGGAAGATTCTAGATTTACCCAAGAGAAATCACGGATAGTTGGGCCGAGAGAAACCCATGCACAAACAAATGACAGAGTCAATGTGAAATTCCATGCAAGCAAAAGCTAATTACGGTTGACTAGTCAAGGCTTCAGTTGACTGGTTGTTGAAGTCAATTTTATCTTCAAACGTTACAACTCAGCCTTTCAAACGTTCCAAATCAGTCTTTCAAACATTCCAACTCAGAATTTCAAGTGTTCAACTCGGCTTCCAACAGATCAAGTCAGAGTTCTAAAATTGACATTGGCGTTGAATTTCATGCATACTATTGTCATCTCATACTTCCAAACGTTCCAACAGCTCATGAAGAAGCTAAAATTGACATTGGTGTGGATTTCCATGCAAAGAGAGGTGGGTGTTTCAATATGCAAAGACAAGTCCACTTCTTCTCTAACGCCAAGGACCAATGCCTTCTTTACCCCAATCGCTCCTCCCAAAAGACTACACAAACACCTCACAAGTACGGCCAGGTTATAGCGTGAACATCCAATATTATGCCTCTAATTCGTACCACTTTCTCCCACTTATCCTCTTCAGAAAATATGCAAATTTAACCTTCAAATCTTCTTTCAATGACCTCTTAAAATGTATCAATAAATCTCACATCAAATTTGTCTCCGAAGGAGACTTTACAAATTTGCCATTAATCGTGCCTGTGAAAGATCTGAATAATCTTTCCAACTCCAGCTAGGGTGGAATCGTTTCACCACCGAAACTAGAACCCTAAGCCAAGAACTTGAGAACTCTCCAAAATCCAATATGATAAATAAAAGTGTGAATGAGAAATGAGCCTCCAAACTCCCTTTTATAACACTTACTTTATTTTCCACTCAAAAAAATAATAAATTGATTTTTATAAATTTACTTTTAAATGTTTCCTCAAAGTCACTTTATAACACCTTTTAATTAAAATTCTATTTACCTCTGAAAATGACCTTTTTATTTAAAATAGTCATAATTTGACATGCAAGGCTCTTGTTTTATGCATCCATGATTTAAAACATTTCGTCTCGGTTCCGACGAGCTATAACACTAAGGGGCCTTTTAAATATTTTAATTAATATTTGGCAACCTTAGTAAAATTATTAAAATAAAACCATTAATGTACTCATTTTGCAGAAATTGTCAAAATGCATCAGAATCAAAAATTAACTGCACTGGAGTAATCTTGATGAATAATAATGATAAACTCGTCTAGCTGGATTTCTATGTATAGAAACCCTCTCCAATATTCTGGGAGAGCACACTAAAAGCCAGAATTAACATCTGAAAGCATCATAGAACTCCTTTAAACCACCTGAGTTCACTGATAACGTCAAGCTCCCCCTCTGATCAGGCTGACGCAACCCTAGAGAGTCATCTCCAACTGTAGAGCAAGAGAACCCTAAAATGGGGACATTACACTGTTCCATGAAATATCTCAAGCTATTGTGATCAATCTGAACCACAAATTTGTTGCCCACCAAATACCATTTGAATTTGATCAAGGCATGCAAAATAGCCAACATCTCCTTGCCATAAGTAGAGTACCCATGCTCCACCATACTCAACTTCCGACTCTCATAGGCAATGGGATGCCTATTTTGCATCAATATTGCACTGATACCCACACCCAAAGCATCACATTCAGGAATAAAGGGCTCTGAAAAATCTAGCAATGATAACACTAGGCATGTGCTCATCACCTTTTTAAGGTGATCAAATACCTGCTGTGAAGATTCTAACCAAACAAATGCCCCCTTTTGGGCAAATCTGTCAATGGTGTTGTCAACTGAGAGTACCCCTTCATGAACCTCCTGTAACAGCAACAAAGTCCTAGAAGGCCTCTCAAATGAGTCAAAGTTTTTGGCAATGGCCACTCAATAATCGTTTGTATCTTTGTCTAATCCATTTTAACTCTTGCTCCAATAACATATCCCAAATAGAGGACTTCCCTCATCCCAAACTCACACTTGGAAGCCTTCGCATAAAGCAATTGTGCTCCCATAATAGACAAGACCTCATCAAGGTGTCTAAGATGATCCTCCCATGTTCTGTTGTATATCAGGGTGTCATCAAAGAACACTAGGGCAAATTTCCACAGGTGGTGGTTGAACACATGGTTCATACAAGACTAGAATGTAGTTGGAGCGTTAGTCAACCTGAATGGCATCACCAAGAACTCATAGTATCCATAATGGCACCTGAAGGCTATCTTGTGTACATCCTGCTCCTGCTCTCTAATCTGATGGTACCCTGAATTTAGATTGATTGTGAAAAAATACTCCACTCCATGTAGCTCATCAACTCATTGATCCTAGGAATGGGATACCGGTTCTTGATAGTCTTCTTGTTGAGTGCACAATAATCGATACACATCCTCAAAGTCCCATTTTTCTTCTTCACCAATACCACTTAAGACGCAAATGGACTAGAACTAGGCCTGATATGTCCCATGTCAAGCAGCTCTCTAATAGTCTTCTCGATCTCTTCCTTAAAACGTCGAGGATGATGATAAGGAGTGGTGATAACTGGCCGAACACGTCCTCAAGATCTATCACATGCTCAAACCCTCTATCAAGTGGTCTCCCTCGAGGCATCTCACCAAAAACCCCACTATGCTTATCCAACAAGGATTGTATGTCAATGTGGTAATGTTGCTCACCACTAGTTGTATCCTTCATCAAAATGAAGCAATGAACTGCCCAGTCTATGTCACCATGCCTAAAAGTCCTCTCCATCCTCTTGGCCATAACCACTCTCAGAGCTCCATTGGACATTCCCTGCAACACCACATCTTTCCCATTCGCTTTGAATTTTAGCTCCATAGTCTAGAAATTCTAAGTGAATTCCCAAGAATGTAGCCACATAACACCCAATACAATGTTGGTATTCCCAATACCAACCACATAGAATCATCGGTCACCGTATGATTGCTCAATGCAATACTAAGTTATAGGACACGCTTGGTGCATGTCATAGTAAAGTCATCTGCTACAACCACGTTGAAGCCCTCAAAGTCTTGACCCTGTAGTCCCTGCTACATGACTAACGCCTCGTAATGAAGTTGTGGGTTGCCCCACTATCAATCAATATTGACACTCGTTGCCCCTAAAGTACACCACGAACCCTAAATGCATTGTACCTAGTAGTACCAAACAATATAGCAATAGTACCTCTTGATGTGGGCTACTATGTCTGTGTAGGCTCCAATTCCTCATGCTCACTATGATCATCCGACACATCACTATCTGAAGCCTCACTGTCCTCTTCTAGAAACACCTCAATGTCGTGCATTTTTCCCCTTCCCTTGCACCAGTGTCCTGGTTCCCATCGATCTTTGTATGTGAAACATAGCTTCCTCCTTTGCAACTCATCTCTAGCCTCATTTGTCATGTAAGGCTTCTTTAGCAATTCAGGTCCCTTGTCCTGCTTCTGTGGAAAAGGCTTAGCCAAAAATTTCGATGGAAATCTTGCCTTGGGAGAAGAGAACTCCAAGTCTCGTGCTCTCCTAATAGCATCTTGTAGTGAAGGTGGACCAAATGCCTTCACCCAACCCTGCAAAGGCTCTATAAATCCCTTGATAAATAAGGAGGTCAATTGTCTTTCGAAAACATCCGAAACCATAACTGAGAACCTCTGAAATTCTGCAATGTAGCCATCAAGCGTGCTAACCTGTCTCAGATGTGTCAGCTCTCTAATAAACATCTCAAGGTCCTTATTATCGAACCTGTCTATCAGCCTCTATGTGAACTCTCCATATGTATCAATGAACCTGTAACCTTGGGATACCAACCCATGGTGCCACCAGTCATGTGCCTCTCCTTTTAGATGAAGGGTAGTGAACTTAATCTCCTCTATCTCTTGCATGGGTTTCAACTCCAAATATGTGTCCATTCTTGCCTTGGGAGTAGAGAACTCCAAGTCTCGTGCTCTCCTAATAGCAACCTGTAGTGAAGGTGGACCAAATGCCTTCACCCAACCTTGCAAAGGCTCTATCAATCCCTTGATAAATAAGGAGGTCAATTGTCTTTTGGAAACATCCGAAACCATGACTAACAACCTCTGAAATTTTGCAATGTAGCCATCAAGCGTGCTAACCTGTCTCAGATGTGTCAGCTCTCTAAAAAACATCTCAGGGTCCTGATTATCGAACCTGTCTATCAACCTCTATGTGAACTCTCCATACGTATCAATGAACCTGTGCCCTTGGGATACCAACCCATGGTGCTACTAGTCATGTGCCTCTCCTTCCAGATGAAGGGTAGTGAACTTAATCTCCTCTTTCTCGTGCACTTCCGCGAACCATCAAAGTTTGGGGGGGTAAGTTTTCCCAAACGTCTCTGCATATCTTGATTGGGGCCACCTCTATCTTGTTGTGGTCTAGTCCTAGACTTCCACCTGCAATAATTTGGAAAAGGCATAGCTGCCTAAAAGTCAGGCCCCAACTATTGGTAAACTCTCCAAAACACAACCTCGCCTGGCTCCTTTGGCTGTTCTGGTCTATCTGGTGCTACCTCCAGCAAAATGGTAGGCATAAATGCTCTTGACGGCACACTAGGTGAACTAGTCATGCGATGGATAGTATGGCTTGTCTCCGCATTTGCAACTCCACCACCATCATTGTTGTGTACCCCTGAATGATGTGTAAGCTGACTCAAGTATAAATTGTTGGACATAGTCATTGATGTATGAATGATTGTCATTGATGTCAAATGTTATTATGTATTAATGACAAAGGTGTTGAGTTGAACAAACTTGTTGTAGAGCCCCATGGAGTTGAGTGTGTACTTTGAATGACTATCATTTGCAAGTATCTCTTTGTGGTCTAAGTTCTAAGTCATAAGGATACGTATAGCAAATGTTACAAATGCATAAGGTTGTGTGTGCAAATGTTTCCATACTTAGTCGATTTTGCATCTTTGTATGTGTCCAAGGAATTCTTTTGGAGAAAGTGGTTCAGCAATTTCTTTCGAGAAAATTGGCTAAATCGTTGTTTGAAAAAGCCGAAGGGTAAGTGGACCGTGTGAATTAGGAATTTGACTAAGAAGAGGAGATTAGTGTTGTGTTAGTGAATGAAACCAAATCAAAAACATACTAAACTAACATCTTCATGCCTAGTTACTAGGGTAAGCTTAGTGAAGAAAGACAAATGAACAAAACACAACTAAAATGCAAGAAAACACACATTCCTTACCTTCCTTGATGCTCAAAAAGTACTCTTTGATTGGCTTGCTCGGTTTGTGCTCATGAAGTCCTCATCAATGGAAGTTTGGCTACCTCCATATCTCCTTGGCACCTTTGGCTTTGGCTTGGTTTGGCTTGGAATCAATTTGGCATGGTAACACTAGTTTGCATGAAGCTTTTAGAACCAATCATGTATTATAACTTTGCACAAATTAAGCTTTAAAATGATGTTCATGGCCTCTCTATTTATAGATTTTTGAGATTGATCAAAATCAACCTGAACCGTCCATCTCAAGATTGAGATATATGGCTAAGGATTAATACAATTTTGCAATTAAAATTGATAAATAGGCTCATCAATATTTGGGATAGAGAAGCAATTAAGAGGCATGGAGGGTACTGATGAAGCGTGGAGGGCATGAATCCTGATATTTGTGGCATTTATGGCCTAGGGATGTCTTTCCAAGAAATGAGGTCACCTGATGATGCAGATATTCAATATTCATATTCAGAACCAATTATTCAACAAGTTTCCATGGAATTCTTGATTAGGCTCTAATTTGGTTTAATTAGCTCTTAAGCATGTTTAAGCACTTTGTGCACAAATTGTTCAGAATGTCTTGTTATTGGTCCAAAATTCGACTGGATTGAAACTGGAAGTCAATGTCAGATGCGTTGGATCCGTTATCCCATTTAGGATGTTATCAACAACAAATAACAAAGGCACGTGTCTTGTGCAAGAGATTTGATAGGAAAGAGCAATCCAAAGCACCTAAGTGCAAAATTAGCATTTTGACTCGGAATGTTCTAATCAAAGATAGCTGGCCCATAAATTGCATTGCCCCATTTAGGGATACCCTAGCCAGAATCAGCTCTTGAATATATCAATTTCAACTCATTTAATGCATTTTAGTGTTTTTAGGCCAAATTGTGCATTTTAGGTGAAAATTCGTCAAAACTCTGGTTGGAGGTTATTGGTGGCCAGATTTAGGTGTCTACAGTTTGCCCCTGTTTGGGAAGATGTTGCAAACCGTAGGCAAAGCAATGTCTTCTCAAATAATGAGAGATGGCCTATATGCCAACAAGAAGATGATGATTAAAGAACAAAGCTCCAAATGATTTTGGGAAGCTTATGATGATGCCCCCTCGAGGGAGTGGCCGTCACATATGTTGATGGACAGTCCCTCAAAAAGAAACAAGAAGAAAGGTGGAATTACCCTATGGTTGAGATTAATCCAAATGAGAAAAATGCCTGCATGCATTGATTTAAAAATGATGCTAATTTGCCCAAAGGCAGTTATAATCAAGAATAAAAGTCAAAATCATGATTTGTCCATAGGCGGTTATAATCATTACGAGGCCCTGAATTGGCTAAAGATGATGGTGCCCCAGTTAGGGCTGATTAGCAAGCATAACTCAAGGATATAACCTAGAATACAAATTAAATATGAGTGGACGCAAAGTGATGAAAGAGATGGATAGAGGAATGAGATTGATCAATAGAATGATTCAATTGTACCTGTCAATGAGGAGATGCTTGTAATGATTAACAATGATACAACTAGAATGGCCAATGGGTTAATTTGATCAAGGGTGGGATGGAAGGATTTGCCAAGATGCCAAGGAAAAACTTTTGCGGCTCCATTGATTGTAGACCTTCTTGAATCTGATTTTTGTTGTAGCATGTGACAGTAGGCATCATGATAGAACACCATGAAGACTTGGCTGAAATATGCATAAGAACTGACTCCTGATATCCAATATTCAAGTGAAAACAATGCACCAATGATAAAAACCATGATGACAATGTTGACGTATGAAGATGGATAGACTCACGAATAATGTGTGCAAGAAATCACCCAATGCATACATATAGATTGAGTTAAGGCAATAGTGCAAAAAGCAAACAAACAGGCAAGTGAACAAACAAACAAATAAACAAACAACTTGAAATAAGCAAACAAACAGAAAGCCTGAAAACAAAAGCAAAAGAAAGCATCTTAACAATGACCATGCCTCAATAAGGCGGATCGAGGATAACTGACTAGGCTTAGACAAGACAACTTTTTTTGGATTTTTGAAATGTTTTTGGTTTTTTTGAGGTATCTTAACTCGTTAGAGAATGACAAGATACATGCTTGCAAAATGGCGAGAGCGTTTGGCTTAGGTTGCTCACAAAACGGTGAGAGCGTATGGCTTAAGTTGCTCACAAAATGGTGAGAGCATATGGCTTAAGTTGCTCGCAAAACGGTGAGAGCATATGGAAAGGGGGACTGAGATGACCTCAACACGAATTGAGCATGGCCCACATAGTCCTGAGATGACCTCGAGTCACAATAATTCCATCCACACAAAAGGTGAGGAAAAACCAACTAGGTCGCAAAAAGTTCTCAAAACTAGCAAATGCCCAGTCAAATTAAAACAGTAATGAAAAGGTGATGCAGCAATGCATGATAAACAAGTGTTGCCCCTAGTTTGCCTATAGGTGGTTATAACTAGGATACAACAGCATAGGTCAATGATACTAATTTGTCCATAGATGGTTATAACTAGTAGCAAGACTAGTGAGACATTGATTTGCCCATAGATGGTTATAATCAAGCTCACATAAACATACTTGGATATAGAATGAAAGATATCTTGCCAGATCAATTGTCACACTACTTTTATATATTGTCATTATAAACACAGATTGGATTGATTGTTGAATGTGATCAGAATCCTCTCATAAAAAGTGCAAGAAAAACTAAAGTAGCCAAGATCAAAATAGGATTGGGTAGGATGATTAAAAACAGGGTTTGGTCTAGATAGGAATGGAATGATAGGATGGATAAAATAGTAAGAGGGTTTGCCCCCAAGTGATAGGATGAATAGCAGGAATATGCGACAATGGCAAATGGATATGTAACAACGGCAATGGCATGGCAATGAATGGTATGGTACATGTTTTTGGCCTGGGTGTGGTTTTTGAATTTGTTGTTCCTGCTGATGGGGAGATGCACGTCCTAATCAACAAATGATACAAACAGAATACTCGATCGTGTTATTGCTATCCCATATCTCATCTGAATAGTTGCTCTGTCAAGAACTGGCTGCAGATTTGGTTGTCAAGAATTCTTTTGTGATCTTCATTGGTCGTTGATTTTGATTCCGTCAAGCGTTGAGACAAGGTATCTTTGTATCCTCTGCAAAGGAAAGTGTGGCCATGTATGGTAAACAGGGATAAAAGTTGGATGATAGGTTTGTTTGTGAAATGGAATGACTAATGATAATGGAATGTGGAATGGTAGGGAAACAAATGAAAATCAGGACTTTCAGTCACACATAATGTTGTTGATGTCGGATTTGACATGACTTTGGATGTGGCAGGGCCGAAGACTTGTTCTCTCAAACGGACCACCAGATTTTTCTGTTGTTTGATCTTGAGAGTAACTACCATCTGATTAGGCTGTAGATTGAAAGCTATTTTGATTTGATCTTTGATTTTGTCTTCATCAAGCAGTGAAGATCTTTTGTGCTCAGCTATTGGTGCCTCAATGAGGTTTTCACCAATGAAGTTGTCTTGATTGTCCCGTAGCACCTCCGAGAAGGTTTCACTAAGGAATGTTGACTTTTGACTTTGATTGTCTTCTAGCGCTTTCGAAAAAGATTCACTAGAAGATGTTGAGTTCTGACTTTGATTGTCTCCTAGTGCCTCTGAAAAGGTTTCACTAGAAGAGTGTTCTGTTATATGAATGTGGTTTTGACCTCCTATCTCTTCTTCAACTGCTATGTTGCCATGGATGCAATCCAACAAAGTGTGATTCTATCAGTCCCAATCGACACTTATGGGAGATAGAATGTCAATAATATGGTTAGCTTGGTTGATGGTAATGGCATGTGGAATGGTAATGGAATGGGTGTTGGCATCACAATCATTGTAGAAGATACTAGGAGAACTTGTGTTGAAGCTGAAGTACTCATCCTCAAAAACCGTAGAAGGATCACAAATGTATTCAAATTGATCTGCAAAGCACGCGTAACCAATGTTGTAACAACCACGAACATATTCTTCTTCTAAATCTGATTGTAACTCAAGGGACTCTGAATCCGATGTTGAGACTGATGTTGATTCAAATTCTGATGGTAAATCTAATGTCGATTCAAAAATAGAACCTGACTCTAACTCTGATTCTTCATCTGATGGGTACTCTGTTACAATGATATCTTGTTGAATGTTTAGTATTGGAGAAGTAACACCCTGTAACGGCATGATGGGCTCCACTAAGACTGGTCTATCAAAGTGAGACTTCTCTAGGATGGGAAAAAGGTCAAGAGACAACTCCTCAAACACTGGTTTGTCAATAGGTGGCTCTCGAAAAACAGGGATATGGTCAAGGTAATGATTTGTCCAAAGGCAGTTATAATCATTAAGTGACTCATCAAAGACTGGCTCGTCAGAGTGAGACTTCTCGACAACTGCTATAGGATCAATAGGAAATTCATCACAGGTTGACTTATCACAAATGTTTGGTTCAACAAAAATATCTCGGATTGATTGGTTATTTTGGCCTTCGTTTCCAATGAGTTGTGAACATAGCTTAGTCTTCGAATGATTGGATCGATTGAGGTTTGGATGGGATTGGTACTGGACGAGAAATGACTTGTGGTTGGATACTGGTAGGGCATTGTGGAGCATGATTGCTCGCACGAAATAAAGGGCAAAGTCCTGAGATGGTAACAATAGGGCGGTGTGGAGCATGATTGCTTGCACAAGTCAAAGGACTAGGCCCTGGAATGATGAAGGGGCATTGTGGAACCTGACTGCTCGCATAAGCCAAAGCATTTAAGTCTTCTTCATAAACCATATCATCCCAGTTGTGAGCTGGCTCATAAGCTGGTGCTCAACTGTGTTTTATGTACTAATTATTGCAAAGAGGGTATGGATCCGTATTTCAAACAACATTATCTGTAGTTGGGTCTTCAAAGTCCTCCTCACAAGCCTCTTCATGCCAATCAAGGTTTCGATTTGGATTTTGTGGATTTTGACTATGTTCCCCATATGGAGTATTGTAGGGAGTATAATAAAACTCCTTAAAAAATCTTTCTCTATAGAGGTTCCTAGTGGGATTTTGTGCGGCCATTCTATCATAAGTTGGATTGTACGTGACTCCATAAGTGTAGCAAGACATATCCGCATAAATGACGAAAGCTCCGAAACAAAAAAGCTTAGAGTTCTACAAACTCTGAAAAACTATGTCCAAAGGACAAATGGTTCAAACTTGGTCTAACTTGGTCAAAAGATGGAGTTGTATCTCCAATGTGGTCTGAAAGTGAAGCTATATCTCCATAATGATTTGTGCTAAGACTTGGCATAAAATAGCCTAACATCAAATGTTTAATGTCATACGCACAAAAGGTCAAGTGTCTAAATAAAAACAGGCACGTCAAAGGTCTAGGTCAAAGTGTTCCAAACAAAGTCTAAACTAGGAAAGGGAAAAGTTGAGTTGCTAAGTCTTTTGTCCAAACGCAGAGTCAAAAGCTAGACTCAAACAAACATGCATACGTTAGGACTTTGGGCCAAACAACGTCAAAAATCAGACTTAAAACAAAGGCATGATGTCATTTGATTTAATCTAACAAGTTTGGAAACCACTTTGACATAGACCCGACAAACTAAATCAAACATAAACATGATCAGTTGGCATAAGACATGAGGCAAAAGGCTTTTGGAGAAAGGATGTGTTCTCCCAAATAAAGGCACAAACAATGATAAGGATAGGTACTAAACAAACCATCAATAATTTTCAAATTTGGGTAATTGATTTAACCGAAGTTATGCAACCCAAAAGAGAAAGATCTATGTATCAGCGCCACGAATTGAGGCCTAAACAAAAATCAATCAACGTTTGAATCTAAACTTGACAAGGCTAATTGAAAACTCAACGTTGAAAACTAAGATCTGACCAAACAAGTTAGACAAGATTGGACAACATGACGATACATGACAAAGGTCTAAATGGTATACATGACATAGTTTGAAACAAATGGTTTTTTTGATACAAGGTAAACTAGTCTTGAAGCAAATTGAGCAGCCTAACGGCGTAAGTATGCTTGAATGATGTGATCTATGTTATGTTTCAAAGACTCAAAATCTTTTGACATGATTTAGGGAGCATAATGCTACCCTCCGCAACTCAAATGACACATACAAACAAGTTTAGCAAAAATTTCAAGGCACAAGTGTGATGTAAAACGGCCAACATAACGCCTCTTTAGACAAAGGAGTGACGTATAGACAAATTGGTTTTGACATGGCTTTATGAACAAACAAACAAGTTTTAGTCTCAAAAACACCAAGATAAATGACCAAAATACACTAAGTATAATCGTTCAAATCCTAACAAGGGTATGGCAATGTGGGGTTGACTATCAAGTTTTTGAACGTTTTTAGGGGAATCAATTGCACAATGACTTTCACGTCAAACGATGCAAAAGACAAGCACAAAAATTGGGTGACCGCAGCATTGGCTAGTTGTAAAAAGGTCTAGTCCTTTTTACAACCACTACATCCTTCTGTTCGCTCAGTGTAGTGCGATGTTCAAATACAGATACGTCCCGTGTGCAGCTCAGGAGTAAGTGAAGTCAATGCCGCGAGATGAAACCCCGAGTCAAAGCTTCCCTAAAGAACCTACGGGAGGTAATGAAGTCCCCCTCACAAGCCAAGTTTGCATAAAAATAAAGAAAGCATAAAATAGAAAGACTTTAAGATCGTTTTCAAGGTCACCCAAATTTTGACGAGTTTTTGGGGAGTGCTTTAGAGGACGTTCTTTTTATGCCTTTGACTAGGCAATTTTGCAATAGGAATGACGCTTTTGATTCTAAGGGTTTCTTAAAGGGGACAAATGGAAGAGCATACATGCGGCATCCCTTTTTTTGCCAAACAAAATCTAATTTAAACAACTAAGTGAATACAAAAAGCTTGGAAATGTGAGTTCATTTTTAAGCACCAAATTCAAAAGATTGGGTGGTGTTCATTTGACTCCTTGATCTTAAGATTGTGAACTTTGAAAACTAATGCTCAAAACACTTAAGTACCTAAATGTTACATTAAGCACCAAAATAATGTTCCTAGTTCATTTTAAAGCATGCAAAAGATGTTTTAAACACGTTTAAGCAATTTTCCAAGTTGGTCCTGGAAGAAAAATGTTAGCAAGAGGTTTAGCTTTGAAGCTAAAATTAGTTTGAAACAATGAAGTTAGAAAAATAAGCTCTCAGGTTGTCACAGTGGTGCAATACCGCTACTTGGCAGAGTAATACTGCTACTTGCAAGACAATACCGCTACTTTAAGAGTCGCGGTATTGCAAACAACAATCCCTCTACTTGGTATAAAACAAGATTTTTTGAAAATATTATACAACTTTAGGCTAAACTAATTACATATTATGAAAATTCAGGAGAAAACACATGGTTTTAAAAAAAAATCATCAAAAACAAAGTCCGGATGACCCCAAATGAAGCTCTGTAAAATGGCATGTTCTGCACACTACAATATCGTGACACACAGTGACAATCTCGCTACTTGCAGGACAATTCCACCACTTTAAAGGTAGCGGTATTGTCATTTAACCTGTTAGCGGTTAGACAATACCACAACTTGGTTTGGCAACCCTGTGAGTTGCAAAACAATACCACTACTAAGATAGTAGCAATATTGTCGACCTTGCACGAAAACACAAAGTTAGTCCAAAAACAAAAACGGCTAAGCACAATACCGCCGGTCTAAATAACAATCCTGCTACTTGTAGGACAATACCGTGACTAAGCCAGAACAAACCTGTGACTTCCAGAAAAACATTTTTTACTTAAAATTTTCACTCTTTTTGGCTCCTTACTACAAGATTCTGCAAGGAAAAGATTAGTAGGTTGCTTGAAAGAGCTTTGTGACCATTCTTGTGAACCTAGGAAGGTCACACCGGGCATGCCATTAGGTGAACTAGGAATTTGACTAAGAAGAGATTAGTGTTGTGTTAGTGAATGAAACCAAATCAAAAACACACTAAACTAGCATCTTCATGCCTAGTTACTAGGGTGAGCTTAGTGAAGAAAGACAAATGAACAAAACACAACTAAAATGCAAGAAAACACACATTCCTTACCTTCCTTGATGCTCCAAAAGTATTCTTCGATTGGCTTGCTTGGTTTGTGCTCATGAAATCCTCATCAATGGAAGCTTGGCTACCTCCATATCTCCTTGGCACCTTTGGCTTTGGCTTGGCTTGGCTTGGCTTGGAATCAATTTGGCATGGTAACACTAGTTTGCATGAAGCTTTTAGAACCAATCATGCATTATAACTTTGCACAAATTAAGCTTAAAAATGATGTTCATGGCCTCTCTATTTATAGATTTTTGAGATTGATCAAAATCAACCTGAACCGTCCATCTCGGGATTGAGATATATGGCTAAGGATTAATACAATTGTGCAATTAAAATTGATAAATAGGCTCATCAATATTTGGGATAGAGGAGCAATTCAGAGGCGTGGAGGGTATTGATGAAGCGTGGAGGGCATGAATCATGATATTTGTGGCATTTATGGCCTAGAGATGTCTTCCCAAGAAATGAGGTCACCTGATGATGCATATATTCAATTTTTATTTTTAAAACAAATTATTCAACAAGTTTCCATGGAATTCTTGATTAGGCTCTAATTTGGTTTAATTAGCTCTTAAGCATGTTTAAGCACTTTGTGCACAAATTACTCAAATTGATCAGAATGTCTTGTTATTGATCCAAAATTCGACTGGATTGGAACTGGAAGTCAATGTCAGATGCGTTGGATCCGTTATCCCATTTAGGATGTTATCAACAACAAATAACAAAGGCACGTGTCTTGTGCACGAGATTTGATAAGAAAGAGCAATCAAAAGCACCTAAGTGCAAAATTGGCATTTTGACTCGGAATGTTCTGATCAAAGATAGCTGGCCCATAAATTGCATTGCCCCATTTAGAGATACCCTACCTAGAATCAGCTCTTGAATATATCAATTTCAACTCATTTAATGCATTTTAATGTTTTTAGGCCAAATTGTGCATTTTAGATGAAAATTCGTCAAAAACCTAGTTGGAGGTTATTGGTGACCAGATTTAGGTGTCTATAGACTGTTCAAAAGTTCTGAAGGGATCTTTACAAAAATGTCGAAGGGCAAGTGGACCGTTCAAAAGTTCCAAAGAGATCTTTGCAAAAATCTCGAAGGGTACTTTGCAAAAAGTCCGAAAGACTCTTTCGGGAGAAAGACATTGATGAATTCTTTTGGAGAATTTGTGTAGGGCAAGTGGACACTTACAAAGTTCCCGAAGGGTACTTTGTTAGAGTTTTGAAGGGCATGTGACCCAAACAAAAATTCTGAAAGGTACTTTGCTAAAGATCCAAAAGGCATATTCTATTTTGCAGTTGACTTGCTATAGCCAGGAACTGGTCGCTTAAGTTATAACTCAAGCCTTGTCGTCAAGAAACTGCCCCTTGATAGAGTTATAACCAGCTACAAAACAGCACATGACTTTATATTTTCCTAAGTCTATGACTTAATAAAATGTTTGAGCTTGTTGGAAGATCAAACGGTTCGCATTGCATCACACATAAATGATCCAACGGAGCAAAGCAAAGTCAGATTGTCAAAGAGCCCTCCGAGTGAACGCGCAAGTGACAAGTGTTACATTCGCGCTAATTGAAGATCAACGGTTCATACTTGATCGAAGCAAATGATCCAACAGAGCGAAGCAGAGTCAACATGTCAAAGGACCCTCCAAGTGAACGCGCAAATGACAAGTGTCAAAGGCTCGCAAGTTTGTCAGAAGAATTTGACGGTGCGAGGATGATTGTGCAGTCGACTGCTAAACAACATGCATCTTCGAAGATCCAACAAAGCGTGAAAGCCAGGACAAAGAAGATCCAACGAAGTGAATGGATCCAAGGCATAAAGGTGCTCAAGGGTTAATGACTCAGTGACAGTTAAAGTCCGAGCAAGATTGGCAAGATTTAACGGAGCGAAAGCTCTCATGGATGTTGCGGTAAGCGAGATGAAGCCAACATGCCGAAGTTTAAACTACCAAGCCAATATAAAGATCATGCATCTTCATAGAACAACACGCGAAAATCTAGATGAGAAAAATCCAACAGAGCGAAAAGTCAGTGGGACAAGGTGATCGATGGTTACCAATTCAGCGGAAGATTACGGAACAAGCATGTTCAAGTAAATTGAAAGGAGCGAAAGCGATCCTATTATTTAGGAAACAACAAGATGCAAAAAGGAGCTCGATGGTTAGAGATGGCGCGAAGAAAGAAATCAAAGGCCTGCATTTAATTTGTTCTAACGATCAAGTGAAGAAACAAACAACTGGTGATGAACTCGTTATGGCTACACGGAGCTCAAGATTGATTGATCCAATCAGTCGATGATTAAGGAGGCTGTGCATTTCTGAATTGAATCCAGCAGTTGCCATAGATAGTAAAGAGACCTGAACATTACAGCGTAAAGCATGAATTGAGACGCGGGAAATTGACTGGTCAAGTCATTATTGAGAAGAGTCCAAAATGAGTGCAGTTGAAGTGTGAACGCAATTGGAGACATGAAACCCTAAGATTCATTTTATATACACGACATCTTAAACATTGTGTGAAGTTTTGTTGTTGCAATTGAAAAAAAGTGCTATCAGAGCGACTCAAAGAGTGTCAATTCGAGATGTATGCAGACACAGAGTGAAAGTCAGAGATTAAGAAAAGAGGAAGAAAGGGCACACAGAGAATGTGCAGAGATTGAATAGAGAGGAAAAAAGGGCACACAAAGAATGAGCAGAGACTGAGCAGTTAAAGACTAGACTTGTAACAAATAAATTGAACTGGATTCATTTGTGAATCTATCTTGTATACTGAAGCTGTAGCTTCATAAGTTCTGATTGGTTGGTGCCATCACAAAAACTAAGTTGGTGCTCAGTTAGGGGATTGGTGTCTCCTTAAGATGGGTGTCCTTAAATGTAACCTGTGAGATTTAGCCAGTAAGGTGTTTAACTGTGAGGTTGGATTAGAACAGTAGATTCTAGCAGCTATTCTCACCGTGGTTTTTTTCCTTTGGGTTTTTCATGTATAAATTTAGTGAATGTGTTTCTGTGTGTGTGTAATCTTTGCATTTGTTCTTTGATTTGCATATGAATTTGTATCTCCTCTAAAAATTGTTAAATCAACTAGTTTTAGCTTATCTACTGTTTCACCCCCCCTCTCAATAGCTAGTAGTGTTCAACATAAGTTTGTTTGCTCCTGCTGCTTGACCATATTTATGAGCACCTTTTGTTGTCAACCTAGAGCTGCACCCTGAATCGAAGACGTGCATGAAATAGCCAATCCTTTATCCGGTTGAAACAATGGGATCTTCTCACGAGAGTGGGTGCCTCAATGGTGAGAAGAACCTCTAGAGAAGGTTGGTTCCTGTAAGATGTATCAATGGATCTCTACTCTCTGCTGCAAATCTACCATAGAAAAGGGAGAAAGAAACTTGAAAGGGAAATCCTACCTAATAACGGTGATACACCAAAACGTTGATCCACTCTACTTGGAACCATGAACACTGAATCAAACAAGGGAAAAAGAAGACCTTTGATTTTAATTTATCACTACGCATAAATATTTCATGAGAAAGTTCAATCCAATGACAAAAACGTGAGGGAAAACGATGGAGAAAGGTCTAATACAAGACACTTTGCAGCCACCTAACATCCACTTACAACTTCAGCAAAAGACATTAGAGCACTGAGCATGACCTGCATAACATGATGAGCTAGCAACTAGGTACGAATCAGAATTTGGAAAGGGAGAGAAATCTACCACGTATGCAAAATTGTTGAATGAATATACACTATGCCAGCACTTGAAATCTGAAGGTACAATCTTTCTATTGATTGAAGAGGTTACACAACTCACCAATGGCAGAGTCTGGTCTTGCCAAAAGAGGGATGAAAAAATCTAAAGTTGAAAGCCATTAATATAGAGAATTACAAAAGCCAAGGGATTGGCATTGAAAAATAGATGAGGAAGATCAACTTAGATTAACTCAAGACTGACTTTGCCTTACAATAAAATATATTTTCCCTTTATCTTTGCATGAAGCTCCTTGGCGCTAGAGGAAGTGGACTTGTCTTTGCATGAAGCTCCTTGGCGTTAGAGGAAGTGGATGGTTGGGTTTATTGAAACGCCCACCTCACTTTGCATGGAAATCCACGCCAATGTCAATTTTAGCTTCTTCATGAGCTGCTGGAACGTTTGAAAGTATGAGATGAAAATAGCATGCATGAAATCCAACGCCAATGTCAATTTTAGAACTTTGACTTGATCCGTTGGAAGCCCAGTTGGAACGTTTGAAAGGCTGAGTTGGAACGTTTGAAGATAAACTTGACTTCAATAACCAGTCAACTGAAGCCTTGACTAGTCAACTGTAATTAGCTTTTGCTTGCATGGAATTCCACATTGACTCTGTCTTTTGTTTGTGCATGGGTTTCTCTCAACCCAACTGTCTGTGATTTCTCTTGGCTAAATCTAGAATTCTTCTTCTTGACCTTTATTATATTTGTCTTTCCACGGACTTTCCCTTCTTACTTATTCCTTCGGTTAATGTTCATTCTCTTTGGGTCTTTATTATCTCGGACCTCTCCCTTTTGTTTTATTTCTTCGGATAATCCATTGGGCTATTTGCTAAGTCATTTTCCCTTCGTGTTCATTCTTTTCAGACTTCGCTTTTGTCCCTCTCTGCCCTCGGACTTCTCTTTCTTTGACCAAGTTTTCCGAAGGAATCCTTCGGACAATTTGTCCAAAGGATATCCATTTCTTTCGAACTTTTTGGCTTCCCCTTGGTTTTCTGCAGACTTTTTGCTTTGGAATTATGTTATGTCCCTTGGTCTTATCTCCCTTTGATTTTCTCGAACTTTTTCCCGTGGGCTTTGTGTCCTTTGAATTTCTGCGGACTTTTGTTTGCCAATTTTTCCGCAACTTAATCCTTTGAATTTCTGTGGACTTTTTTGCTTCTCACTTTTCCGAATTAATCCTTCGGACTTTTGTCCGAAGGATATCCGTCAATTTTGTTTGCTCTTTTTGCCTTTGTGTATTTTCCAAAAAGTCCGAAGGAATTAGTCCTTTGTCTTTGTCTTACCACCGACAGAAAGCCATTCAGGTTTTTTGGAAAAGTCTTGCCACCAACCAAGTGCCCTCCGCAAGGGATTGTGTCCTTCCTCTGTGCCCTTTGGGAAAGTTGGAAAGGTCCTGTCACCAACCAAGTGCCCTCTGCAAGGGATTGTGTCCTTCCGGAATGCCCTTCGAGTTTTTTGGAAAGGTCTTGCCACTGACCAAGGGCTTCTGTCCTTCCTCTGTAGCTTTTCGTAAAAATTGTAGGGCACCCAAGCTTTTTGTAGGGCACCCAGGTTTTTTGTAGGTGTCCTTATTCCTTCGAACTTTATGTTTTCCTGACTTCTCCTCTCTCAAATTTTCACGGCTCCTCCTTGGTCTTTATTCTTGACTAATTTCCCGCGGACTTATTGAAAGCTCATTCCTTTAGATTTCCTGCAGAGAACTTTTTCCAAAGGAGAACATACCCTTTGGATTTCTTGAGTGTCCCTTCAAAATTTTGCAGCGGTCCTTTGAACTTTTTCGAAGCTATGTGAAATCAAGCCTTCTTTGTCCGAAGGAAATCCTGTTGTAGCCAAGGCCTTTGCAAATGAGTATTTCAATTGGTCTACATCTAACCCAATGTAATCTTTCTTCCTTGGGTAGAGACATGAACTTTCCGAATGGCAAGAGACAATCTGACCTGTGGAAGAATTGTCAACACCTTTTTCATGAATACATCATCGGGATCATCTACAACTGCCTCTTTACTTCTATCCTCAGCTATTTCTTCAATCACATTCCCAACTGAAAATCAGTAGGAACTCCCTCTGTATTACCTATCGGATTCAACGGTCTTCTTCTTAGGTAATACCTATTCACCCCTGTACTTGGCTGCATATGAAAGTTCTATTTTGCATAAAGTTATTCAACTGAATCTTAACTCTTACATGCAAGTACTGATCCCTATCATGCAACTAAAAATTTGATCTCAACTTTGACATGCAAGTGCTGATCGCTAACATGCAAGGCTGAAATTCTATTCCTCAACTGAACATCTACAATAAAGTTAACTTCCCAAACAAGTTGGCAAGATCACCAGCTCTGATACCACTAAAATATCCCCAACCAAGAGATATTGTTCCAAACTCACAAAATTCTGATTTTTCTTTTTTACATGCAATTATTTTGTCAAACAGTTGTATGCAATGATTATACAATGTTTAGAATAGATATGACTATAATCATAAATCCATCACATAATCATGAAAACATTCAAAGATTACATAGTGTCATTCTATCAAACAGTTGGCAATCTATCTATTGTGTTCGAGATGTCATTGACTCTCTCATAAGCAGTTTGAAAACAAGGAATAAGGCAAAGACATTTTAACAAACATTTACCATACACTCAGCTCAAGCAAGCATTCCAATATATAGTGTTCAAATTAATAATTTCTGACCTCTTAACTGATATAGCTACTGCTGATAATCTATCTCTGAGTGTAGGAATCCGCGGTACAAGGAAATGGATCAGTTTCTGGATCAGACTTAATATATTAAGGGCTGAAGCTATTTTCGGACTCATATCAACAGCATTGTAGATTGTTCTATAATCTCTTTATAACCTCTGCACTCTTTCAAAAGATTGTTGTGCATTCCATAATTATCAGCAACAACTTGTGATGTGGCAGCCAACAATGCATGGGCTTGGAAACCCCACGATTTGCACCCAAAGCTCCCATGATGCCTCCAAATCAACACGCCACTCCTCCAGCTATGGTGTCAACCTTCAAGGCCAACTCTATGACAAAATACACTGTGATATCTCCCCAATTTGTACAGCCAGTACCAAAATAATCACCAATATGCTGAAAATAATTCTCGATACCTGTGAATGCAGCTACTAGGGATTGAGGATAAATCCTCTCATAGAAATAACCCTTCCAACCAGGGTCCAAAGTCTCCTTTGCACCAAAACCAAGGATCTCAAGGGATTTTACTCCTTAAGCAAAGTGGATGAACAAGTAGGCTCTCCAAAACTCCAGAGAAAATAACAATGAACATAATAATAATATTAACCCTCCAATTCTCTTTATAACTCCTCCAAACCCTAAAAACCTTCACCTTTTCCAATGCTCCCTTTAAAAAAATAATAAGTAATAAATACTCATTACGGATCTAGCGCCCATGGCGGGGAAAATAACACTTTTTCTAGTCATAAGTTATGACTTAAAGCACCTCAACATGAAAATATAACATAAAGTGCATTAATGGCCTCCTCAACATAAAAATATAAAGTTAAATGCACATAAGGGTCCAAATATTCCCTTTATTCCTCCCACGCCCAATTCCCAAGGGAATAAATAAGGAAAAAAGGTGGAGTAGGCCAGCTAGGTCTCCGAACATTTGGAAAGGGACATTACACTCAATGCATTTAAAACCAGAAGAACGCAGCTCTATGCATTAATTTTATTTGGAAAATCTAGAAAAAGGTGAAGCGGAGTCATGATTAAGCAGTCCTGATTAGCTAAATACTGTTACCAAGGATTAAAATGCTGTTCTAAAAGGTATTACACAGTCCAAGAAAGTTTTGAAATAAGCGAGATAAAACCACATTTTGCCTTTGTGCATCTAATATGTCAACTCATGAAGTAGTATTCAATAGCTCACAATAACTCCAAGGACCGAGCATAACAAGGCTGGTTAAATAAAATTTAGTAAATTTAAAAGATAAGTACTGCTTACGAAGTAAAGTGCCTTAGCTAGTTGAAAGGATCAGAAACCACTATTGTTCATCGACAATAAAATATAACTAGCTCTTAATGATCATAAATTTTTATCTTGAGCATGAAGAATCTTACAGCCAGCTATGGATGAAATAGCTACAGGCATACGATTGTACAGCCACAGAACATTAAGAATGAAAAGCTACAATCATGTGGATGAATAGTCATATATATATGGTTGTTTAACCACATGATTGTAGCTTTTCATTCTTAACCATTAAGAATGAAAAGCTACAATCATGTGTAGCTTATTGTTTACATGGCGTAGATCTTCATTGCTTACAGCTTTAGTTTTTAATTATAAGCAATTATATATATAATTGCTTAGAATTAAAAACTAAAGCTGTAAGCAACGAAGATCTACACCATGTAAACCATAAGCTACAGCCACCTATGTTTGCCCAAAAATAAGAAGATTCAATCATTTATAAAGTCTTAGCACCAAGGAAGCTAATATCATAAAAACTTCTCCAAATATAGAGCTACTGCCGTGCAATGGAGAAATTTTCAGTCATGTACAAAAATAAATTACAATCATGACTTGTGTAAAAACAAGTTAGAGATGTGCAGCCTATGAGACAAAGGAATTTCCAATCTAAAACATAGTCTTTAAACTCAGAAAATAGAAATATGGATCTCCAGGGAGCAGAACATAATGATAATGGAGAAGACAGAGAAAGAAAAGTTGAAACGCAGCCAATTCAAAACATAACCAGATTGGGCATTATTCTAACCTGTTAATTGCTCCTTTGTACACAACTTGCTCCTTGGAAAATGCGTCTCCCTACAGCTGGCATTCTTCTCTCCCCCCTCCCTCACAAGGATGAAAACATATATTTATGGTTTACTTTTAACTAGAGCATTTAATTTCTGGCTAGAGACAAACTGCTCATTTTTGGGCGCAATGTTGGAGGAATTTATTACATGGTTGAAAATATCTAAAACTTAGCAAATTACATTTGCCTTAAATCAACTTCTACCCTCATGGCATGACCCAAGTGCCTAAAAACCTCAACAACTCCATTTAATGCTTGACAGAGCCTTACTTATGCCAACTATATTGTTTTCAGTGTTATTTCATAACTTTTCAACATTCTAATAGATGGCAATATCAATATAATCCAAGCATGTACTTCCGCAATAAGTAGGGCTGACCAAGGCCTAAAATTTGATGGCCGTAAGGAAATAGAATCAGTTTTGACTGTATTAGAAGCAAGGTAAAATTTCAGGCAAACCATCAAACTATATAAGATAATAAATATATTTTTTTCTCTAATGTTTCTTCCTCCGGCTATAAATTATATTAGCATTTAAAAGGCAAAGCTGAATGGATAACCGTCATCAAACAAATTCATGATAGGCAGAGTCGACCACATGAATTGGCCTTCTTGTGGAGCACAAAAGACAAAAGGCATAAAAGACTTATATTACCTTAATCCAAAGTTCCAAACATACCTTCTTCGTCAATTCAATGGATTGAGGACAAGCAACATCAGTCTAGCAACAATATTGTCTCGGGTTCAAGATTCAATATATGCTAAATGCATTGTGGTTTAGATTGCTAACCCACACAAGACAAACCCAAAGACATGGCTCACAACGGCCAACAGAGGCATCACACACAAAACATGAACACAAGGGAGTCAAAAATGCAGCAAACGCACTGGATAAGCTAAGATCAATGAGGGACAATAGCTCCACATGAGGGATGTTACAATAGCAGTTTGATTGAAAGTTTCAACAAATGTGCTAAATGGAGGAAAGCTACAAAGAGCAATTATCCCCAATTCTTTGTCATCTACTTTTTGGTCAATGGCTTCTAATTGACTGTTTATGTCTATAAACTTCAACAAATGTTGAATAACCCTCCATCCTACATCCCGAGTGGAAACATCAAATTCCTCAAGTAACATTCCCATGCAAAATCAGAAATCTCATCTTTACTTTTCAAGTTCTTCCACACCTTTGTAATATATGTGAAACCTGATACTTCTGGTAAATTGTCATTAATAACAGATAAAGTGAATAATGGTGAATTGTCATTAATAACAGACAAAGTGAATAACATTGAATCCTACTTAACATTAATAACAAATAAAGTGAATAACATCGAATCCTACTTATTCTTTCTTACAAAGTCCTTATCTTGGTAAATAATTCAATCTCTTTTGCTTGATTCTTAGGCAATTCCTTATTGATAACACCATCTAACTCTCTATACACAAATTGCTCAACATCCTTATCTTTCAAATGATGAAATTATGACTATTAAACCTTTCAGAGTCTGACACCATAAGCTTATGTGAATTTCCCATTTCCATAACCAGAAATAACCACCAAACTCCAAGAGAAAGCAAGACTCACTAAATACCAAAGACTTCTGCCTTATAATTCTAAAAATATCAAATTTGAAAATTATTTATGTGACATGAAACTCACCAATTTATGCAAAAAATTATGTTGATTTGTACATCCCAATTGCTCAAAATTGCTTCAAAAGTCATGCCAAAGGCCCAAAAGGCTAAAAATTGAAAAAATAAATAAATCAGAAGATGATTTCTTCAAAAAAAATTAAAAATCACATGGTGTAAACTAAAATTTTAAAAAAAATAGTTCTAACCATCCTAATATTCTGTACAATCCCATGCAAAATCATTTCCTGAAAAGTTTCCAACAATACCACACTAACAAACTCAGAATTTTGCCTCTGAACCCCACACACTGCCTTGGAATTTGTGTTGGTTTCCATTATCAAAATTCTAGAGTTTTGATATTAATTGCAGGTCTGTTCATTGAGAATTCAACCATACAATCTCTCTTATGCCTCTTTTTTATCCTTCCAAAATCATCACACACCTACAACTCTCATACCATGAAAGAAAGACAAACAAAAATAGGAGAAAAACTAGTAAAATGGAGGGCAAAACGTCTGCTGTGCTGTTATTCATTCAAATCAAAAATGAAATTTGTGAATGCATAAATTGAAAGAGATTTACAAGGCCAAGTAAAGGACCATCCCTTATTACTTTTATAAAGCACAATGTTATATTTTCATATTGTGCAAATGACTCCTATGTCAATGTAATTTTATAATATACACATTTGACTTAACTGAATGACCATTATATTAACTATTATAGTATAGAAAAAAAAATGAAGAAAAAAAATGAAACGCGAGAGACAAAAGAGCTTGGGTTGGTGCATGCAATTTGTCATGTCCCTCTTTTGATAGGGACATTTTGGCAGACCCTTAGCCTTAACTTATTCCCGGGGGCTAAGGGACAAGCATTAAGTGTATTGAATGTTTTGTTTGAATATTTGTAAAGGTACGTTTTTGAAAAGATACCTTATGTTTCTTATTTCACTTAAAGAGGGGACCTTTAAGGGTCATGAGGGCTTTAGTGATTTTAAGAAAAGATCATAAGGAAATGTCTTTTAAAACATTTTAAGTTACCCTCCCTTCCTCTTTTGGGCGCCACACTTGGAGGGCTACAAAAATAAAAAAGGAATCATTTGGAGAGATCATGTTATGTTTTTGGATATTAAAAATTGGTCATTTGCACGAAAACGCTAAGCCATTTGCTTTGAAGACGAAACCCTTCAAGCAAACGAAGTTAGGGGACAAAAACCCTCTTCCTTCTTTAAGGTAACTTCTTTTAAAGGTTATCATTAGAATCAACTAGTCCTTCAAGGGTGTTTTAGACACCAATTGGTCATTTTTAGGTTGGCAACTCGCTATTGGGCGAATGGCGACTTGATTTGGAAGTGAAATCTCATGCTTTTGAGGGTTTTAGTGCCCTAAAGGCAATTTTGAAATTATTCCTATTTTTCTGCATGGTGGCGACTTGGTTTGGGAGAGGTTTGGACCTCTTGCGAAGGTCATTTTATCTTGAATTGAATTCTATAACTTTCTCATACTTTTTCAACATGGGCAATTTGATTTTTGGGCATTTTTAGCCAGAAAAACATTTAAAAAATTCATTAAAAATTATGTCTTTTATTGCAAATATATTTATGCAATTTATGGAAGGTTTGAGAAGATTGATGGCATAGAAAACATCTATAATTTTCAGATTAAATTTGCAGCCAAGAATGCCTAGAGTTTGAAGATTAAAATCTGATTTTGAAGGGTTATACTTTCATGTTTTGAGCAGTTACTAATTGATTGGGGCTTGGCATATTTTAAAGCTATTTTTAAGGTATATTTGAGGGGTTGTTGGCAGCTAGGGTTTGCTACAATTAAATTAAGTTTTTTCCATATTGAAATAGGATTTCCAAATATTTCTAATATTCAGCTAATTATCCCTTTTGGGACATTACACAATTTAACATCCTATCACTATTTGCATGCCAATATTTATTCTACATATATAAACCGATAACACTGAGTTATATCAGTAAATATTTTTTATGCCTACATCGAGAAGTCACAACCTTGTAGGATGGAGGTCCAAATTTTTCCTTTCTTTATGCATTGCCAGTCATTATTCTACAGATCAATAATCCTATAACTCATTGTTAGATAACTAGATGACCGTTGTCAGAGTATATATATATATCAAATGCTACTTTTCATGATGAGGGTGTCACTATTGTTGCTCGAGTTTGTCATCTTTATGTTTTGAAGTATTTCTCTCAAGTCTGATCCCCTTGCATATTTTTACTTTTGGAAAATAAAATAGCCAATGCAATTATTTTACTTATATGTTCATTATGTGGCCATGCATTAACTATTATATGTGTGCGTGTATGTTTGCATGTTTCACATGCTTTCTTCAGTATCTGAAGGTACTTCTACGCTAAGTAGCTCTGACCTTACCTTGATTGTTCTTCAACAAGTTGCATCCACTTTGCACACATCCTTGGATCAAAATTGTACTAAAGAAACATTGACTTTTATTATTTTACTCAATTTGACAGCAACTTCATTTTTTTCTCCAACAGTTGTATCCAGGTTGAAACTAATTTGTTGCATGGTTCAAAATGCTTACATTTTTCCCAATTCCAGAATCACCAATATGTTTCCTTATATCCTTGCATAAAGGCCGTTGTGGATGCAGCCCAAAATATTGAAAGAAGGAGCATGATGGAAAATCATCTGTTACAATTTTGTCCCAAAGAAACTTGTAGCACATCAACTGAAGCCTGCTCAAATAACAAGAAAATATTTCAGAATTACACCAATTCAATTGCACCAGTACTGTAGCTAATAGTAAAATCACGATTAATACAAGTTAAGCCAAGAAATGTTCTACTGAAAGTCAAAATGCAGAAAATTCATTTATCAGGAAGAACTGTCTTTCCAATCTATTTGTTTGTTGTTAAAGCCTGTTATGTTACAAACTCTAAGGAAAACTAAAAATTTAAATGATCATTACTTAATCTTGGACCATAGTCACCATAACATTGCTACAAAGAACTTAAATCAAACTGCACTAAAAGACAACTGTTTTCCTTTGCTGGTCTCAAAATCAGCCTCTATACAAAGTATGAAACCCACATCTTACTGTAAAAGGTGTCAGAAAAATGGCAGCATAGTAGCACTTATACAAATCAAACCAAGCCCAACTGGGGGATGCTACTTGATTGCCCTTCCTGCCAAATATATCAGAATGGATAAATTTGGATATAAGTTCCCAAGAGAGGGATCAATCCCCAAGAAGTCTGACATTTGCTTCTTATTTGTGCCACATATGCAGATCTGATATTACATTCTTGTAGTTTTAAATTTTGGTCTGTAATGATTCTAAGGATCCTACATATCTCAAAAACCTTTCCCATAGTGTTAATAAAATAGAATTCCAAACTTTAAATTGGTATAGAAGCTTTTATAAATTGGACATAGGTCAACTCTATCTGAGTTAAGATCATATGTCTTGTTACACCCTATGTGAAAGGATCAGCTAGTGCTATAAAGGGGTATATAGTAGTTGCATACTACATAACCATTAGAGTTGCTATCAAGTTCCTGCTTAAGACGGTTTGAATGGAAGGAATCCAACTTTCGCAGGGTTGGATGACTGGACCATAACTGAGTTTGTATGATGAACCTCATTTAAGTTAAGCAGCACTAGCTATGCTAGTAAATATAACAATTCTCAGATATGAATAGGAATATTCAAAGGATATGACCATTAATGAAGAGGTACAAATTGTAAGAGCAATGAATATGCCTTGATATTATTAAATATATTAGTTAGACTTAACTAATACTATATTAGTTAGCATTAACTAATGGCTAGTTGCGAACTACCCCAGCTGTATGCAACTTACTTTTGCATAATAAATGAAGGATGCACATGCACTTCAATGTGTGCCTTCCAGTTTCTCTTCATTCTTTCAGCAATCATATTTGTTTACATTGGTATCAGAGCCACTATTTGAGGAAGCCCTAGGAGAGGCTACAAACAATCACTTCCAAAGTTCGAGGAAACTCTAGTCGGGTACAAATTGCGGAGGAGTCCGAAATCAATTAGAGGCAATACAGAATAGTGCAGACTTGAAGGTTCGAAGATCAGAGCAATCTCAAGGGATGTCATTGGAGAGGCGTCATGCAATCCACAGGGAATCATGATCAGAATACAATGATAGTCACATGACATAGAAGTCAAAAGGAAAAACAAAACCGAAAATCTCGAAAATAGAAGTCATAAGGAAAAGATAGAGAAAGGGGCACGGAACTGGATTATTACACCAGCTCACGTTCATATCAGATGCAAAGAATCAAAACAGCCCATTCGAAGCCGTGAAGCACACAGTTCGTAAATAAAAATGCACAAATAGAATGCGTGAAGCACATAAAAGTTGTATCCATAGAAGAAACTCAAACCAGTCGAGCAACAGTCACGATTCATGGGAAACCTCAAATACTAGGTCATGCAGTCCAATGCAGACAAGCGTGAAGGAAGAAAAGTAGCAATGCAGTCTTGTGGAGAAAAACATGCAGCCTATGCAGTGCCGTCCCATAGAGAAAAATGTGACTTGCAGCCTGTGGAAGAAATTGTGAATCTCTTGATTTTTTCCTGCAAAAAACAAAGACAAAGGACATGCCATTGAATCGTTGCAATTCAAATTACAATTTTATTGCAAACTGGTTAGGACATGGCACAAAATCTGCAGACAGATTGGGGCATGTTGGGATTTGTTGCCTATTGTGTTGTACAACTTTCTCAATTTATAGTTCTAGGTATTTTTTTCAAGTTCAAATTATAAGCACATTCAAATTCTATACATTTTCCTTGTTACATTGATTTCTAGATCAGAAAACTGTACTTTTTTTGTTGCATTGATTTCTGAGTCATAAAATTGTGCTTTTTTTGTTGTATTCATTTATGGGTCAGACTTGTACTTCACCTTTTCTATTCACAATCAAACAATGTGTATAAAATGGCCAACATACAAAATTTGGTTTTGTCAGAAGTGCAGAAGTTAATTGGCCAAAATTATAATATTTGGAGTCATAAGATTTTGACAATCTCAAAGTATCATGATTGTGACAAAATCATTCTCGAGACTAAAGCAAGACCTACTACAAACTTTGTTGATTAAGACAAAATCATAAGGAGGTCTTGTTGTTATTGAAATGCCACTCAAGCAAGTGCATTGTGGAGCAATCTAAAGAAGAAATACCAAATTTCAAAGAAAAGCCAAGTCCCGTATCTGAAAAATATGATTTTCTCTACAAAGATGAATGAGGGTGGGTCTCTGTCAGAGCCCCTGCTTCAGATGAAAGATCTCTGAGACCAACTATCGGCAATCAACAAAAGATGGATGATGATGATATGGTGGCACTGGTTCCAAACAGTCTGACATCCTCCTATGAATCTTTCGTGGAGACTCTACACCTAATGGCAGAAATTCAGACACTAACATTTGATCAAGTTAGTTCTTATTTGCAACAAAAAGAATGTAGGCAGACACAATCCAATGAGTCCAATTTTGGACAAACAAAAAGTGCACTTGTTGCTTAGTCGAAGGGAAAGTGGAAAAGGAATCCCGAAGGATCTACTTCCAAAAATAAGGTGAAGTGTTATTGTCATAAATTTGGGCATGTCAACGGGTCGTCGGAAGCAACAGTATGATCTTTCACATAACACAAAGTCGAAGGGGCAAGCAAATGTGGAAACATTGAATTTGAATGAGAGTCTAAAGAAAAATATGCTCTCATGGCATCATGCTTAAATGGAAGTACTACCGATTGTTGGTTCTTTGATTCCAGTGCATCCAGACATTTCACATGTTGCAAGGACTGGTATGTTAACATTAATGCAAAAAAAAAATCTTATTCAGTTTCATTAGGTGATGGAAGATCACATGTTGTGGAAGGGATACGAGGTATACACATTGCATTGAATTATGTTGTAAAATTCATAGTAAAAAATGTTAGGTATGTCCCTAAAATGAATTAAAAACTCCTATATATTAGTTAGTTAATTGAAAAATCCTAACATTTTAGTGAATTTATCAGGGAAGAAAAGTATTGTGTTGGATTCAAAACTTGACAGAGTAATAGCTCTAGGCATTGGGAAAAATACCCTATATCGACTTGTTGATCCTGCCACAGTCAACTCACATGCATTAATTGTGGAGGAGAATACCAACATTGTGTGGCATGAGAGACTTGGATATCTCAACCCTCAGTACTTAGCCAAACTCAAAAGAACAAATATGGTTCTTGGTTTGCCTACTATCCAAGAAAAACATGATATATGTGCAGGGTGTTTGGCTAGCAAGCAGAAGCGGAAACCACTTCCCACTAAAGGTCATTGGCGTGTAAAAAGGCTGTTAGATCTTGTTCATACAGATCTTTGCGAGACATCCTGGAAACCATCTAAAATCCCTGGAGTGAGGTAATTTTTGTTGATGGATGACTTTTCCAGGAAGATGTGGGTTTACTTCTTGAAAAAGAAGTCCGATTTTTTTGTTGCATTTGTGAAGTTCAGAGCATTGGTGGAAAACTAGACAAACCAGTAGATCAAAGCTCTAAGATCCGACAATGGAGGTGAATTTACTTCCATGCAGTTCCACAACTACTGCAGCAAGTAATTCATCGATAATTGACAACCTCATACATTCCATAGCAAAATGGGTGATTGAGAAGCGTAATCACACTATCATGGAGATGGCTCGATCCATGATGCATACTGGGGAGAAACAGTTAACACAACAATATTTATACCAGATAAGAATCCTTGCAAAGCTTTGCACGATGTCACACCTGAGGAAGCATGGTCTGAAATCAACCCTGAGGTAAAACATTTTTGTGATTTTGGTTTTGTTGCATGTACTTTGGTTCCTGATAGAAAGGAGTAAACTAGATTCAAAGAGTGCTAGAATTTTCTTTGTTGGCTATAGTGACCAATATAAGGCCTATAGATTTATTGGTGTTTCCACTAACAAGAAAATTGTTAGTCGAGATGTTGATGTGAAGGAGACATAATCCTTCTTTGTTTGTAACCAGCAAGTACTCTTTGAGATACTTGAATCTAGTTTTGTCATTCCTTTGAAAGATGAGGAATCGAGATCAGTCAATACTCCATCACAGACTCTAGTGGAACAACCCATGGCTGAAATTTTAAATACTCCACTAGTATATCAATTATGCCAACTTGTGTTGGTTAACACTCATGCTAATATTCAACCAATCCATGGTTATTCGGTACATGGAAGGCATGAGTGGTTTTACACCACTATACAAGATGTATGAGAGGATGAAATGCCTCAATCAAAAACACAGCCTTAGAAGACATGAAAGAAAATTGTGGATTCAACTGAGGAGCATGTTCATTTTGGCATGTCCCCTTTTTAGATTAAAATAATTAATAATATTATTTAAGTTGGGTTCGGTCATTTCTAATCTTTTGAGCAACTTAATAATATTATTATTATTAAAATAAAAATTATTCTTAATATAATTAAAGTAAAAATAATAATGACTCAGTGGCCAAAAAGTAATGTCAACAACTTATGTTTAATTATTAAAATAAAGTAAGTTTGGAGTTTGAATGAGAAAAGGTATAAAGAAGATGGAGGGGATCATTTAGAGGATCTATCATTCATCTATTATTTGATATTTTATAAGTTGAGTAGTTTGCTTCTACTTTTAGCCGTTGAAGACGCAAACCCTCTTCGGTAATCAAATCTTGGAGATGAAAACCCTCAACTTCTGCATAGTAGCTTCATTCAGGGGTCACATTGGGTGTGAAGGATTGTTGGATAAGGCATAGGACCCTGATTTATGCATGGTGTGGCAGCTAGGACATCCATTTGAGGTTGACACAGCAGCTAGGGCATCAATTGGAGGTGGATGCAACAACTAGGAGGCAATTGGAGGTGGGTGACCTGCCTAGAGGAGTCATTCACATGCTTTACCAGCCTTGGGAGGGATGACATCACCCTAGGAGGGAAGATTCAAAGGTTGTTCCACTTTGGCTTCATTCGGTTGGTTGATAATTGTTGAATTTGCATTTGTAGAATCAATTGTAAATTATTTAATTTACAAGCCTAGAATTTATATAAAAAAATCAGATTTGATGATGTAAGGGTTCTACCATGAAATGAATTGAATTTCTTTATTTTTCAAAGGGTTTTTATGTGGATTATATTTTTCCTATTATGTGGATTATATTTTTCCTATTATGTTTTATGGATCAGTTTCAAAAGTATGTACTTTCATATTAGGGTTTCAGTGAAATTTCATAATTGTATAAATCTGCCCTAAAATAAAATCAGAGCATTGGATCTTGGCAGCCTGTGCTTCAAAAGAAGAAAATAAAGTGGCAAACAAAATTTTTTATGACGCTAGGTTTGAGAGGTTTGCCCAAGGACAAAAGAGATTGGTTAATATGATGGCACATCCGATCCACACCATGCAAACTCTGAATGGTGAAGCAAGCTCTTCAAGGGCAAACAATATTATTCAACCACAAAGGGTCATGAGTAATTCTTCACCTAGGTAATTCTGGCTTGCTTTCCTTCCAAGAGAAGAAACCATTCTAGTGAGGGAAACTCAGCCCTCCATAGTTGATGACATTGTTGCCAGCTACGTTGAATATAGAGCCCTTCCAGTTGAGATTCGGGAAGAACTATCACTTACCATCCCGATGAGATGAAGAAAGATCAAATTGGAATTGGACCAAGGTCTAAACCATGAGCTACACAAGAAGACTTGCAGCACGCCTAGAGAAAAGAAGAGGAAAAGAATTTTCAAATTGTAATGGTGGAGCATGAAGAAAATTCAAGGCTGCAAGGGAGAGGAAACAGCGCAAGGAGGCATCAACCGTACAAAAGAAAGTGGAAAATATATTCCAACCCAAGAGGAAAAGATTACTTCCCTTGTGAAGAGGAAACAGAAAGAAACTAGAAAACAAGAACAAAAGCAAAATAATGAAAAGATCAAAACCAAAAGGGTTTTACTTGTTAAATGCAAAGAGCTCAAGATGGAGAAACATGCACCATCCTTCAAACTTTCAAAGGAGGAGCCATTGATTGATTTTCTAAATAGCATTGTGGGGGCACATGTAAATGAAGAACATGCATTACATGTTGAATGCCAAGGTCCAAGATTGAAGTTGTTCCAACCTAAGAAACATTACACGTTGAAGGCCGAGTATCCAAAATTGAAGATGTTTCAGCCCTAGAAGCACCTATCAATCTTCCAAGCATTGCAAAGTTTGAGTCATTACCATATAAGATTGATTTTCAAAGTAACTATAGTGATGAGCATACAAAAGAATGTTTCAGTTGATGCCACTAATTCTAAAATTCTGAATTACAAGGATGGTTGTGTCAAGGCAAATCTCTCAAAAGATCCTACTTCTAAATTAGAAAAAAGAGGTAAGCAATTTAATTATACCCCAAGGTATGAAAAGGAAAGTCATATTTCAAATTTATTGCTTCTTGCTATGTCATTGCATGAAGCTTGTCATCATGGGCAACATGTTAAAAATGGTGATAAGATGAAGAACACGTTGAGTAGCAAGGGGCACATAGATCCTTTCATACAAATTCCAAATAGTGTGTGCATAAAAGAGTGGGATCTAGGTGATCATTTGAGCTACAAGAATGATCACTCCTTAGAACCAAGTCCTACACTTGAAGACAAGGCTATGGAGAAAGTCACCATTGCCGGGGTAGAAAGATACTAGACGTGGGAAGGTAGTAAGCACAATAGATGTTTTTTTGTGAGTTGTTCAAGGTCCTATGACTCAACATAATATGGTTTTGTTGGAGTCACACTACATACAAATTTGCCACCCTTGGATGTGTGAAGGAGAAGTCGAGGATAAGAGTCTAAAATAGCTTCACCATTCAAGATTGTAGACTTGTTGTTATCCACATTTCCAGCTTGCTCAACATTTTGTTGACAGCCATACCAGTGGTTTCAAGCATAAAGTTGAGTGATTTACAGTTTGTCGCTACTGTTGAAGTATTTTTAGTCACATGGTGGAAGAATTTTTAGACTACTGTCAATGTTGAGGTATGTACAGCTAGTGCAAATTGGTTTCTGCCGTGTACACCTCTAATTTTTGGAAAGGAATATCAATTTAACAACACCTGTACCATTGTCAAATTGTTGATTTTGATAATTTCAACTCATGAGCTGCTGTTATCAGTCATGAACAGTGATAGGTTTGCACACCTTAAGGGGATTTTATCATTGGATGATGTGCGCAGAGGGTTTCAACTAAGGAAACAAACATTTCAACAACCATAGTTCTGATTTGGATGAAATTCCAGAAGGTTTATGGTTGTGGTAACTTATTTCCAGCCTATTCACTGTCTGATCCATGCCATATTTTGAAAGGTACAACTTGCCATATCATTGAAGGATCCTTCGAAACTCAAGGGTTTGGTATTCCAGATTCTTCAATACACCAGAGTAGCCAGGTGGAGCCAGGTGGTGCAACAACACAATGATGAGTACATACGGTGGCCTTTGGTCTTGTCGGAGCTTATATATATCTTCATGCATCATCAAGTATTAGAGAATCATCTTAAGAGTGAGTTGCATTCCTTGTCTAATACTATTTGGGATGCCAGAGATAGTAGATCTCGCAATGTTTCATGGCAAGAGTTATCTCATTTGATAGGTACAGGATTCAGGGTCTCTAGACACTACAAAATGACTCATCACATGAGCATGGCAATACTTGAGCATTTGGGTTTGCATTTGCTTGAAGGTAAGCAAATTATGGAAAAGATAGATTGTCATGTCCCTTTTCTATATTAAAATAATTAATAATATTATTTAAGTTGGGTTCAGTCATTTATAATCTTTTGGGCAAATTAATAATATTGGAGAGGATCAATGGATACTCAAAGGTCTACCACAGGGTATCTCTTTTCCTTTGGTTTAGGAGTTGTTTCATGGCAAAGCAAACTTCAGCATACTGTCGATGTATCTTCCACCAAAGCATAATACAAGGCAAAAGTCAGTGCCATTTGTGAAGCAGTTTGGCTATGTCGGATTCTAGTTGATTTGCAACTTCCTCCATCTACACCTTTATTTTTTTGTGATAATCAAGGCATATTTAAGTTGGTAAAGAATCTTGTATTTCATGCACACACTAAATATATTGAGATCCATCATCACTACATTCGACAGTTGGTTGATTCCAGTGATATTTCTCTTCACTTATGTGCTTCTACAAAGCAGCATGCATATCTAATGACCAAACCTCTAGGTCTATTTTGTTAATAAAATTTTGGGACAAACTTGATTTTGTTTCCAATTTAGTCACAAAGAGGGGGTATTAAATTTATTGATTTAATATATTAGTTAGACTTGACTGATACTATATTAATTAGCATTAACTATATGTTAGTTGCCAACTACTCCAACTGTATGTAACTTTCTTTTGTATAATAAATGAAAGATGCACATGCACTTCAATGTGTGCCTTCCAATTTCTCTTCATTCTTTCAGCAATCATATTTGTTTATAAATATTAATTGTGATTGAGGATTTGAAAAATTATTATTAGACTTAGCCTAGCCCTTAGAGACAATTTAAAGATGTGAAAAGTAACCAAATACAAATTACAACTAAAGGTGAACATAGCAAGGTGGGTAAACCCCTATCCACAAGACATAGTATGAGTATAAATAGCCTTATGAGGTAAGGACCCCTGAAAGAAACATGGAATTGATGAAGAAGATCTAGCATAAGGCTATGAAATGATATAAATAGTGTCAGATGTCTACAGGGTGACTTAGACTAGGGGAACAAACAATGTCACTGCCTATCACGTTAAAAGGGTCCATGCAAGAAATGAGAATGCTCATAGGTGAATGTCCAAGGTTGAGAAGCCCAGATAACATGCATTTAGCTTAGAATGTTCTTTAAAATTTACTCAGAAAGTACAATAAGTAGTATACAATGGTAGAGATATCAAAATATGTAACAGCAATACAGAACTAACTATTTATGCAAATAACTAGATCAAGAGAATAAATGCCCTACAAGCCAAAGAAGAGGAGAAACAAAGACTGAGATTGAGCCGTTAGGGAGAGAGTGTAGATACCATGCATTGAGCTTGAGTTGTTAGGGAGAGAGTGTAGAGTTTGTAGATCAACGATGAGCCATTAGGGAGAGAGAGAGTAGATCTAGAGACTACTAGCACACAAGCCTCACAACCTTCTCTATTTACCATACGCGAAGCCTGTACGTGCACCTGCCTCCCCCCTTTCAGATTGGAAGCCCTTTAGATCACCACCATATTGAAGTGCCACACTAAATTGCAATAGAATGATGATCTTTTCATACAAAAATAAATGAACATATATATGAGTCTACGGCTATCATCAAAGGTCACACCTTCAATGATATCATCTCATAACAATAACAACAATTCTTTAAAAAGATCAAAAACTCTATTAAAATAGAAAACAATGGGTTACAAAGAGCAAAAATCTGAAAGAAAAAAATTCAAGAGATCTTTGAATATCATCAAACAAAATATTGTGACACACATACAGGCACATACATGCACACACCCATAGACAGAGGCACACAAACAAATACATATAGACAAATAGATGAATGCATGCACACACATGGGTGAATACACGCACGTGCGCACACATGCACACGTATGCCACACGCACACACAAGCGTATATGTGTGTGCATGTGCATGTGCATGTATGTGCACACATATAGTAGCTGATTTAAAACTCCTAATATCATATTGAATCTTCCATAATTTTTGCAGCAAGACCATACAAAAAACTAAAGATATTTGAGCAGACTTGTGTGAACATACCTAAAGAGGATTGGCAGAGTTAATATCCTCCTTGGTCATCCTAAGTTGTCAGTTTGGGTTGGCATGGATTGCTTGGTGTCTGTAAACAAGAACATGCCACGATGAGCCCCTCATGGTGGCCTCAATTGGGCTCTCTACATGAGTTTCTTGTCTATGAGTTTCTTGTCTATCGAGGTTTGTCTATCGAGGTAAGGACCAATCTCTGCCTACTCATGGAGCAATTTAATGATCCTTCCTTTAGCATTTTCAAAGAGAAAAAGACTCTCAATAGCCCCCATCCCCTGTTGATGTTGCTCAGTGATGGTGTCCATGCATTCAATGCACCTGTCCATTGCCTCCATCCCTTCCAACTTCTGATGAACACAATGGAGAAGCCTAGTCAAACTTTCCAAGTAGAGATAGTGAATTTCTTTTTGTTCTAAGTTTCTGTTAAGTTTCTACAAAGTGGTTGTCATCTCAAGTATGGCAATGAGCAATGTGGGATCATACTTAGGAGCTTCAGCATATCTACTAGGGTATGATTGTTCCTCCTAAGGATTGTAGTTATGAGCATGGCATTTTTCCCTTCTATGATTGGTGTTCCAAGGAAATAATAGGCATCCTGGGTAGTTGTCCATGTTTGGAAAAATAGTATAATCATTCATAAAAGAGTGCATGACCTTGGCAGATGCCGAATTTGTTAAAAGTGGGACCTCAGGATGCCCTGGCTTTGGCACCTGCCTTCTTAGAATTCTGCAACAGAATATACTTGAGAGGTGGGTTATGACCTCAAATAGGTAGGAGGCAAATTAGCTCTTTGGGCACTATTACAGGAGTGTTAGCTATCACCTAGGTTAGATTTAGCTCCCTAACAGAATGCATACCTTGTTACTGAGGCGTGGGGTGCTACATTCTCTATTTATTGTTGATTCTATAAGCACCTCATCATCATCAATTTGAAATGGCTGCTTCTGCTTCTCCCTTTTCTCTATGCTTTCTCCATTTTCATTATCATCTGGGCATATTTAGTATTAGATACAATCCTCTTTTTCTTAGGCCTCCTCTTGTATACTTGGAGATTCTTTGTGCTACTTCCACCGCAGCTGCATTTTGAAACACCTAGCTCACCTTTTACAGCCAAATCTTGAAATCTAGTACTTCTTAATCTCATTCTTGGTAAAGATTCAATGCACACTTGAGTGGTGAAGTATTCCAAACTAAATTTGGATGCGAAAAAATTTCATATCCGACTTCTTGTTTAAATAGTCATTTCATCAAACATTTGGCAAGCTCTCAGATTTTTGATATGACTGTGTTTGGATGTGATTTGTTTGTGATTGCAACATTCATTCACATAATATAAAGGCAACTCAAATATTCTTTCAACAGATGAAGTATCTCATATATATATATATATATATATATATATATATATATATATATATATATTGCCAGTTCAATACAACAGCAATCTATACTCACAAATATTGATAAAGATTACAACAGTAAACACAATGGTACCATGCCAACCTCATTTCTGCCCATATAGGACTCACTGTCATCTGAAAAAGGTTTCGTTGCAGATCTGAATCGCTCCAGCAAGGAGGTCAACTACCAGAATGACTCCCACGTCCTCCTTTGGAACTCACGTCCCACTCTCCAAAGTCTCCAGCGCCAATGAAGGAGGGTGCAGCAGGTATATATGGCGTCCAAAACACCTAACACCACTACTCCAAAGCGACACGACTCCTTTCAAGGAGTATGACATCCCAAACACATAGATGCAACCATATGGTACAGCCAATGTGTGAGTTGAAAGGGTGCAACCAGGATAAAGGTATACGGCAGCCTAAAAACTTCACACCAATACAACAATATGTTCAATAATTCACTCCTTCAGCAGAGCCTGTAGATATATCATGGCAAACCCATTCACCAATAATGTAGATGAAATATATGTTGAATCTCCACAAATTTGTCTCCATAGGAGACTTCACAAATTTGCAATTAATCGTGCTGTGAAAGATTTAAATAATCTCTCCAACTCCAGCTAGGGTGGAATCATTTCACCTAAACCAAGAACTTCGAAAGCTCTTCAAAAGTGAATATGAGAAAATAAGCATCCCCAAAATGAGCTCCAAATTCCATTTTATAACACTTACTTTATTTCCCGCTCAAAATAATAATAAAGTGATTTATAAAGTTACTTTTAAATATTTTCTCAAAGTCACTTTATAACACCTTTTAATTAGAACTCAGTTTACCTCTGAAAAAGATTTTTTAATTAAAATAGTCATAATTTGACATACAAAACCCTTATTTTATACATTCATGATTTAAAATATTTCATCTCGATTCCGATGAGCTATAACACTAAGGTGCCTCCTAAAATATTTTAATAGAAATAACAACCTTAGAGAAATTAATTAAATATAGCTCATTAATACATCCAAATTACGGAAACAGTCAAAAAGCATCGAAATCCAAAACTAACTATGCAGATGTAATCCCAATAATGAAAGATGAAGAATAGACCTAACCGAGTAACTTACTATAAATAGATGCTCCCTCCAAGAATCTTGGAGCCCAAACCGAAAGCTGAAAATAACATCTGAAAGCATCATGACACTCCTCTAAACCATCTGAGCTCACTGGTAACATTAAATTACCCCTTGATCAGGGTGATGCAACCATACAAAGTCATCACCAACTATAGAGCAAGAGAACCCAAATATGGGGACATTACAAGTGGTATTTCCTAGATTAGTTTGCAGGAGTTGATAAAATCTTTGCACAAATCAAAGAGACAAATTATGCTGATGAAATCGCCACCACCATAATAGATTTGTGAAATGAAAGGTAGACATAATAACAAGCATTTGAAGGAGGTGAGTGTATGAACAAGGGTTGGACAATCAATGCCTTTCCTCTGTATTGCTTTGCAAATTTCTTACCAAATGCTAAAGTAATGAATAAATCATGATAGCCTTCTCAACTCCAATCCATTCAACTTTAACAATATTGTTACCTTTATCACGTACTTGCTAAAGGATGATTAGATGATATGGAAAGGACAGTTAGATGTGAAGGTAAACAAAATATAGCAAATGGCATTCTAGACATGTAACACAATACGAGTGTTTAGGGTTGTAAAGAAATACTTATTTGGATGGTGATCAGAATAGATACAATGAATGGCATGGACACATTGTGTCCTCATTTTGTAGATTACCTAAATAGTAACATAATGTAATGTCCCCATTTGTGGCATAGCCTTCCTTTGGGTCCTTAGCTTGGTTGTTCCCACAAGGCTAAGGGAAGGAAAGAGAAAGGGAACATGGATGGGGGCTATTCTATGAGCAAAAAGATAAAAGTACTTTAAAATGTTCTAATTTTCAGTTGAGTTGCAAAAGAGTACTTTTAATCTTATGTTCACTTAAGTTTGAGGTTATGGGAACTTTAACCTCCATTCTTACTACTTGGACAGCTCTATTCAAGAGTTGTAATTGAGCTTCAAAATTGCATGTTGACATGCAAGTGGATCTGCAAAGATGGTTTTGGACACAACCTATATTGAAGAATATTTCAAACCCTATAGAAAGTTGGTTTTGGTGATTTTACAAGTCTTGAAAAGTGGTGAATTACCATGAAAGTGTGTACATGGCATTGAAGACCATTCCAAGGTGTGGCGACTTGCCTAGCGAGTTGGGCGAGCTATTTGGAAGGGTTCATTGAAATCGACAAAGGCTGCATAATATTCTACTTGATTTTTCAGATGTGGCGACTTGATTGAAAGGCTGATTTTGGCGATTTTGGGGTTGATTTGGAGTGTTTGCGAGGTATAAATTATTGTAAATATTTTATACTATTTTTCCATCTTGGGTGACTTGCCCTAAGAGCCTTTGGAGGTCATTTGAAGGATTTTTAGTAAGTTTAAATAATCTAATTTATTTTCTATAATTTTTTGAGGCAAGGCGAATCAGTTGGAGGAGGTTTTGGGATCTTCGAAGGGTTTTTAGACTCCGATTTGACAAGGTACATTTATAATATTAATTCTGAATTTTTGAGAATTAAATCACTAGGGTTTGAAGGTCTTTTTGTGAGCAAAATAAAGATATAAATTTTAGAATTTGTTGCAGTAAAAATCAGAAGTGGAGTGACTCATTTAGAAGGGGAGTTGTGAGGGTTTGGGGTGCTTGTTGGCCCTAAATCATTGGGTAAATATTATCCCTAATATTTACAATATTTTCTACTAATTTCCAGCTTGTTGGTGGAGGGTTTGGCTACATTGATCCCTTGATATTTTGATTTTGTGAAAATATTTAATTTGCTAATTTTTCCATCTTACTTGGGAAGTGTGGCCAATTGATTTTCTATGGTATAGTGGCCATTGTTGGGGTCTAAATTTATATTTCAGTGGCTGGAATTATTCGTTGTTGTCTACGTTATTGTGCCAGCTATTTTCAAGGGTTTACATCAGTTTGGACAATTTGGAAGGAAGGCTTACGTTCGTTGGAAGTTTTCATTAATAATTTTAGCCAAGGTGATTATTATTTTTAGGTATTTATTACAGCTGTTTGCATCATATTTTAGAGTATATTCTCAGCTATTGGAGTGCATATTAAGGGTTGTGATTGTAGTTTAAATTATGTCCTAGTGGCATTTGGCATTTGGCATTTGGTTCACTTGGAGAGGTGTGGTGGTTTGATTGTTAGACCTAGAATGGTTGGTCTACTGTATTATTTTCATATTTTTGATTGGGGTTTGTGCCCAATCCCATTATTACTTGCTTGTCCCAATTTGGGGACATTACACAACCATCAATGCATTTGGGATTAGAATGAGTGGGAAGACGCCTTTTACCATGTGGCTTAGCCCTAACATCATAAGCAACTAGGTGCCTTGTCTAGATTTTAATCATGGTTTGCTTGTGCGGTGGTAGTTGGCTTCCCTGAGGCCACCAAACAGTGTACTTGCGCAGTCAGATAGCTCAATACCAAGGCTTAGACTTACCACATTTTTGGCAACAAGATCTACCATTGAATATGGTTTCATATTCTAGATTGTATATAAACCTCCTCTAACACAAAATAGTTTCAACTATCTGATAGATTGTATTTAACATTTTCCAACCAACCTATGATTTTTGTTTGTTGCCTATGTCAATGGAGGGACTCGTAGTGTACTTTTGCGTTATATGGATGAGATTAATAATCAGACTTGAATCTCCTTCAATTTGGAGCTTTTGTATTCCAATTTAATTTGTTGGGAGGGTGCCTTTGCATAAGGCCAATAACTTAGCTAGATTGTTTGTCCAGGTTCCCTGAGAGTAACCAAGGAGAGGCTCTCACAAGCGTCTCTGAGAATTTCCCCAACCTAGCTTTTCCTAGATTGTTTTTTTCAGCCCCATCAAAGTTTAATTTCTAGGATCCTTCTAGGGGCGGGATCCTGTAATATTATAATGATGTAAACTGCCAAGGAAGAGTCCCATGCTATACTATTGCCAAGACAGAGATCACAGCCAAGAAGGGAATTGCTGCAATTTAATAAGGAATAGCAGCCCAACAATTAATTAAGGGAATAGTTGCACTTTACTAAGGAATAGCAACGCAACACTTAATTAAAAAGACATTAAGGAACAACAGCGATTCATTATGGAGATCGCCAACTAAATAGTAGTTAGTTATTTATTAATTATTTAGTTAATGTGTTAATAGCATTCATTGAAATGGAAGGACGCTACCCTTGAGGAAGTCACACCTTTTCAATGTAAGGTTGAAGGTATAAATAAGCCATTATGGGAATGGAAGGAAGGCATCCAATCATTCATGTACTAAACACTTAATCCGGTACAAGCTTAATGCTTTACAATTACAATTGAGGACGAAATCCCTCAAACGTAAACATTGGATACAAGGACGAAACCCCTTGTCATCCCAACTCAAGGACATAAACCCTTGAGACTTTTATTGTGATATTTGAGATCTGAAAATTATATAATAAAATTCATTTAATTTAAATAAATTATTTTGAATTATAAATTCTATATTTATTTTAAAAGAATGGAATTTCAAGGAAATCAAATTCCATATAATATTCCGGTTCGGAATATTACATATCCATATTTGCTTTGCCCAAATTTCAATCCAATTAATTATTTAATGAAATCATATATACCACATCTTAGCCAATTGGATGTCTAGTTAGCTGATTCATAACTACTAGGGATTCTAGAATGATAAAAGAGAGCCATGCTTCACACGTAGGCCTTGATGAGTCAGACCATTTGGCTCACAATATTAGCAATGATAAACAAATAGGAAAATACACTGACAAAAAATGAATCAATGTGTGGCACTATATTATTATCCACAAGGAATATATACTACATTAATACAACCACCCGAACCAATTTGGATCTAACCTACTAAACCAATTCAGGAATAACCACCCAAACCAATTTGGATCTAACCACCTAAACCAATTCAGAAGTAACCCCCTGAACCAATTTGGCTGTAACCACCCATAACCACAAGGTAAATAATTAATCATACATAGGTGGTAATTCCATAGTGTAGAAAATATAGACAATGGACTTCGGATTATTCCTAACAAACTAAAGCCAAAGTTTACTAAGTGGTCACTTTGAAACTACGGTAATACAAATGATGCACTCAAAACTCCAATAACCACAAATCACGATGAAATCACTCCTTATGATCCATCTCCAACTCTGCAAGGAATCACACCCACTTCCAGTGTTTCTTGATCAATCATGTGCCAAAGAGAGCAAAAATGGATAACTCAAGCTAACTCTCATCAGCAATCCAAAAACCCCATAAATGTGTTGCAGCTGCATAATAATGCCTAGTTGCCTCAATCTCTGTCAACTTGTAACTGTGAACTGATCCCTGTCCATAATCTCTCAAGCTCAAAATGTAGGCAAGCATCAACACCAAAAACTGCCCCTCAAGCAGACGAACTGTGGCAAAGCTCGAAAACTAATGAACCAGCTCCTTGGGCATGGTCATCAAAAACCCCATAATCACCTCCAAATGTGCAGTGCCAAAATCTGCAATCTAGAGTCTCTGAAATCTGATGTATTTGCTGCTGCTCTGAACATTACTCACTCAAATATGGATATCCAAAAATCCTGGGACCTGTCACATGCCCCATCCTTAATTCTGCAATAATCAAGACCAATCTCTATCCAATGCTATAATAATCTGCAATGCTACAATGCACAAGAAGCTGCAATCAAAGATGACTAATCCCCAGTGGTCAATATGAATAGTCTCTAGGAAACACATCTAAGAAGACAACTCGCAAATATGTAATTGCTTCAACACAATAGGCAATATGCCAATATATGTCCAATCACATCATCTTGAATATCTACAACCCCATCCATAATGAAACTGTGAAATACATCCACAAATATCTGCAAGTAGTGTACCAAATGCACAAAAAGTTGACAAACATGTCGAACACAAGTATCAAATCCCAATGTCAAACATCCAATCGCAACTACAAGTCAAGAGCAAAATGATTAATCAAGTGCATAGGTAGACAAATCAATATCCAACGAAAACATTTGGTAACTCAACCAAGCATCAACAACTGTGACTCAAATCTGCAATCACTCGTCATAAAAAAACTCAAATCCACAATCATCTGCAAATCAACAATCAGCTAATTTTATCTCAACAAACTGAAACTCAAAACTCAAAATTTGACACCTGATGTCCACTCCCCTCCCCAACCCCCATCAGACGAGAGTGGAGAACAATTATATATAACCCCCTGTGAAAGGTAAGTTGTCAAAATTAACTACTCAAAGTATAGAAAAAGTGCACAATTCAATAATACTCTTTTGGGTTCTCATCATGAGTCTCCAATTAGCCACCTTTTTAGATTTTCTACTTAGTGGGAATAATGTGTAAGCCACCCTTTCGACTTTTCAAGTAACGGCTCAAGTGCACAAATGTGGGCCTAATCTGCCCTACCAAATCAACAAGAAGAGGAAAAACTCCAATCTCCATAGCCTCAAATACACAAAAATCTCACATCAAAAAATACATCAATCATAATAGTAGAAACCAACACCGGTACGACCATGATCATCATGGGTTGCATACCCATCATCCTCAATAGAAAAACAATCTCACAACTCAACAAGCATATCACAACACTCATCGAGAATAATATCATCATCATCATCAATGCCCAATTAGAATGGACAACTATAGGAATTGGATCGACAAAGGTGGATGAAACATCACAAACCTCTATGGAAAAATCTAACTGACCACAAAATATTGTAATGATCGCATGAGCACCATCCAAACAAGAAGTGGGTGCACAAACATAATTTGTGGAAATCTGGTTAAACTTTGCAATCTGCTCGCCAATGGTTCACTCATCAAATATACTAAGAGACATATCAAGAACATCAACATCAAATCTAGGAGCAACAATATCTAGACCAATATGATCATGATCAACAAGATCCACAAGACCGAGCTCATCATCATGATGGGAAGCAAGAGTTACATCAACATCATTAACATTAGATAAATTGCCATTATCATCATATGTGGATTGAATCCTCCTATAAGACTTGGACAACATGCAAATGCCAAATCACCATCTAGAATGATCAATCCATAAAAAATACAGATGCCTCATGGAATTAGTAGGCATATACTACATATAATAGTGCTCAACAAAATGAGTGTTTTTTCCACATGATATACAAGGATGCTCAATGCCCACAATGAGAACTAGTATGATGACCTCTACGAGCAAACAGTGAATCAAAAGTAACATGATCAACAACTCAGCTATCACATAGATAACCCTTAGAAGCAAAGTGAATAGGTATGGAATGGTCTAAAACATGAAAACCAATAGAATCAATCAACCCTAGACTGACACGATACTTATTGAATAGCAATGACTCCCATACTTTCACGGTAGGTGAAGGCTCCACATTATGAGTTTGTATTGAAATCTGGTCTAACCAAGATCAAATAAGAATCAAAGCATAACTCACTTAGGAGAGAGGCGAAAAGAGGAGAATTGATGAGAAACTGACTATGTCAGTGAATAAAACTCATCTTATATAATGTATTGTATAAGTTTGCACAAGAATGAGCCTAAAATCGCAAGTGAAGAAAAGTACCGTTGCGGTTGACAATGAAGTAGACAAGGAGTTTGAATGGGAGTTGACTTCACTACATGAAAGAAGCATGGTATTCCTAATTGTGTGGGCATAACAAGAGAAAAGAGGTCTTGTTTGAAGTACATATCGTGAAGAGAAAATTGCAAGGATCGCTCAAGACCTAATAGGAGTTATGGGTGACCAGGTTGTTAGTGCTAAGGGGAAATTCCAGTGCAAGAACATTCCAAAATATTATACTGTAATGTCCCCTTCTAGCTACACATTGTACTTTCGGCATGATTAGCCTATCAGTGGCCCTCATAGGCTAATACGGCATGGTTAGAGGGTCTTCTCCGTAGTTACCCAAATGACAGATAGTTTCTTTGGAGAAGTTACGACATATTCTGGAGGTTTTCTAATGATTTATTAGAACGTTTCTATTTTTAGAAACCTCATGTTACAAAATGATGTTATATTTGTACTTTATGTTATAATTCATTATTTTATATTAAAGTGCAAATATAATATATTAAAAGGGAAAAATAATAATAAAATATTATGATGTTTCTAGAAGTTTCCCAAATGAAGGAAAGAAAAAAAAGTATAAAGGGAGGTGTGGGCTGCCATTATGGATCATCCCAATTTGATGTTGTCTTTGTTGTGGTATGCTTGTGGAGCCTAGAGTTTTCTGCAATGAATCAATTTGTCTTTGGGACCGATAACTCTCATTGATAGCATAACTGAGGGAGTGAAATATCTCTTGAAGGGTTGCATTTTGGAGGTGATATTTCAGTCATCTCAATTGGAGCAAAATTTGTGGCCATTGGCCAATTTTGGAGAAATCGATTTGGTGAATTTGTGGAGGTTACATAGCTATCTTTTGGTGTTGGTTTCTATATAGCTTGACATCAATTTTCCTTGGTTAAGAGAGCAGATTGCATTGTAGAGAAATCTGATATAAAAATCAGATATTTACAGTCAAGGATGTCATAGGAGGGACGTTTTTGCTTGTGGGGGTCCCAATTTGCATCGATTCTTTGCTTGGCTTGGTGCGCCCACTTCCTTGAAGCATGGAGATGATATTAGATGCTTGAGACAGTGCATATTCATTGCATATTATTTTAAATTTGAGATCAGACCAGAACAAGGGCGACTGGCTTGGAAAATTCGATTTGGCTTGGGAGATCATCCTTTCATTTGGAAGTTGTTTGCTCCTTCATCTATTCTCAAGGGCGCCTCAATCCAACTAAGTTTAATTGCATACAATTCATCCTTTAGTATAATTTATATTTGCAGCTGTAAGTGTGCATCTTTCATACCAACATACCATATAATTGTAATTCTTGTTTATGCCAAGAGTTTTGGCTAGTCTAGTGGAGCATTGTATCAAATCATCAATACAAATAAGAATCGCAAGTTGCTGGTCATTTATAATCTTTTGAGCATTTGAATTGAGATAGTAGGTTGCATGCCAACTGTTCGACGAAATGTCCATTGGCTGTAGGTGATTAGTTTGCTTTGTGAATTAATCTAATTGCATAGAAAAGAACAAAAAAAGAAGTCATTCTTGAAATCTAGAACTTAGCATTGTCATTCTTGCATTGTTCTATAAACACTTGAAGCTTTAATCCATCATCATTCAAACAAATCATCAAACTGTGACAAAAACCAGCAAGAAGCACTTTGCATAGAAAGTGTTTGAAAAAATTACAAGGCAGCAAATTATGACAATTAAGGGCAGATTGGGCAAGGATTGTTACATATACTAGAGGAAGAAGATATTGTAGACTACATATTGATTGGATGTGCAGTAGGATCAAATGGAATAAGACATAAACTCGCTTCAGTAATCAAAAAATCATTCCACCATCTTACATTCATCCTCTTGTGGTAAACACAATGATAACTTTGACTATAACTTAAACAAAAATGCCTAGTGATAGGAAAGAAAAATTAAGAAAACATTGCAACAAATACAAAACAACAGGAACTATAATCAAATAGACAAATCAGGTATACTACTTGAAATATTTACCATCCACTTTGAGGGACATCAAAGTGGATTGCTTTTTGGAATTTCAAATTATCGTTTTATAAATGGGGTGAGTTAACGAATACCATTGAAAAGGAATTCAAACTGTTGACGAGTGACAATTACATGATAACAGAGATCTACAACTTGAAGCAAGGCAAAACTGAACTAGAAAGATTGTATACCAAATGAGTGGTGTATCAACAAATGAGAGAAAGCTCCAATGGATGGATACAAGAAATGGGGGTTCAAAGAGGTCATACATCAATATAAATCAAATATAGACATGGTCCAACTTAATTGTTTAACCCTAAATTGGATGTGGAATCCTACTTGGGTAGATAGGGTTAAGAATATAGAAATGACAATGCACAAGGGTGATGATCAGATCTACAGCAGGCCAATTGGATGCTAAACTCAGATATAAACATATATGAAACTCATTAAATTGAGATAAGCTAAAAACAGTAAGTACAACTATGCTAGATATGAAAATGACAAAGAAGTACCGTACTTAGCTTGTTCTAATGCCAATACAATTTTGAAATTGGAATAGTAGAAAACAGACTAGAAGAGAATTCTGAAACAATCATCGTATTCTAATTAGGATGCTTCTAGAGCCGCAGACACTAACGTCAACCTGGGACAATGGCATTGACAATACTATCTAAACTTGACGCAAGTGTCCTGTATGGAATACCCATTAGAAAAGGATGTGACCACATCAATGCTTCTGGGTTTGACTTCACCTTCGCTCTGGTGTAGTTAGATCTGGGTCATGCACTGTTGCCCCTCATGAATTTGAAAAAACCCTAGTTCTTCACCTTCATAGCGACCTTGGGGAAAAATGAGTTACTGGACACACAGTGTCGAGCTGACCCCAAAGACCCCTCTATCAATGAATGCTACCTACATAGTCAATACTTTGAAGAGAGCCTCAAACTGATGTAGTTCTCCCTTAAATGTTTGCTTGTGTGTGTATCATGCAATATGTGTAAAACAAGTACAATAGTGACCTAGCTTGTAACTTGGCAAATATAGCTCTTGAGCTACTCCTTTGGTACTTCAGACATGTGTATGTGATGTCCCTATGATTGATATGAAAACAGGAGAAAAGAGGGAAGCTTTGCTTTATCAAGTGTTTGATTGAGTGCTTTGATAAGTTGCCTTAAGTCTTTTTGAGTGTCTGCTAGGTGAAGAATGAATGAGGGTTGACCTTGTATTTATATCAATCCCTTTAAAAAAGTAAATCACATTGAAGCACTTAGGCTGACCATTAGGATACATTTCATTTGCAAATTGGATGAATTTAGGGAACTGAACACTTGCATTTAAGGACACAAGCATCAACGCAAATATTTGTCCTAGATGCTAATGCCAGGGAGCAAGAAAGTAGGTACAGACTAAGAACTTGCAGAGGTGGAAGATAAATAGGTTTTAAGCATTCTGGGCAAAATAGAAGCTCTGGATCATCAACATAAGACTGGTCAGACCAAGAGATAGGCCAAGGGGCACAATTTAGAGCAAATGCAAGACTTAGAAAAGCAAGAAAGATCTAGAACTGAGAGGAACAACCAAGGTTTGAGTTTGTCAAGTGTACAAACCTGAAGTGTTATATAATCCATAAAATAGTGTCTATATTTGCCCCCCCCTTTAATCTAGTAAATAAATTTCTAGTTTAAAGGAAAAAAATACATAACTGGGTGTGTATAACACACCTTGTCTTCGCTTGAGTCCAACTTCAGTGCTTTGTTGATAATTGACCTGCAACCAAGAGCATGTTACAATATATAATCTGTACATATAATCTGGAATTTGAAAGTATTTTAAAATATTGAAATTGAAAGAGCGAGGTTTAGGAGTACACTTGTGTATCGATGTAACTGTCTTGCTTATGGACAAGTTGATTTGAAAGATGTATCATTGTAAAGCGTTGAAATTGAGATTAGGACAAATATATATAAATCTGGAAAGTGCATAAATCTAAAGAGATAGAGAGAGAGAGATTGGAAGGCGCATGTCCCCAACCGTAGAGAGAAGGTGAGTTGCTACTCGACAGTTGAGATCAATTCAACCTTGCAATCCAATCATACTTATAACCTGGTGATAATGAGTGAATAAAGTCAACTCATACTGTCAAATTGGTAAGGCTGGATGATACAATCAAGTCCAACCAAAAAACTTAGAAAGATTGAGCAATTTAATCACCTTAACCATACCAAAAGCAAACCAACTACTACAGTAAATTGGCTCAATACAATCCGTAAAAGTACACCATGGGTATCAATGTATAAATATACACCCTGGTGGGTGACCATAGTTACCAAGTTTGGAAATCCAGATCGGTTCAGGAAGGAAAAAAATCCAAAATCTTTGAAAATGTTCAAAAAAATCCAATCCAGAATATATACATATGTGCAGAGAGTTTTATAAATATGCAAAATTGACAAATACAATGAAAAACATTAATGAAGTAATTGTTATAGCACGGAATTGCACGCCTGTGGGAGAGTTTTTCAAGGTCTCCCACTTCCAGCTATAAGCATGGGAACAACCTCAAGATGTGGGTTTCCTATAGTGAGGTTAAGCCTCTAGGATTTTTAAAGAGGCTAGTTCCTCTCTGTTGGATCACCTAAACTATTGTTGAAATGAAACTTTCACGGGAAAAGGGTTAGAAAAGGGAAAAAGGGCTCCTAAGAAGGCTAACAGGGAATGCACCAAATTTGAATGGACACTCATCTATGCTCGATCCCATACTAGATTAGCCATGAGGCGACTTAGGATTGCACGATCTCAGGATCAAGCTAACACATGCTGGAAGAGGTTCAGGGAGAACACTAGTCCTAACCTGCAAAACTTTAAAAGACTTCAAAGAGGCAAGTAGCAAGCTAATGGATTAGGAATACGTGCATTCACGAATCCACCAAGTAACAAACATACTAAAGCACTAATCGAAGACAGGGGATGGACAAAGAAATCAAGTCTCATCACATTCAAGAGGCAGTTTGAAAGATCCCTGATGGATCCCTTCGGCTGATCTGCTGTAATTTTGTATTTTTAAATTGGGTCTTCCTGTTTATGAATGTTTTCTTTCCGAAATAGACGGAAGTTGCAAAAGGGTTTCATTGTTTTTGTGTTTTGATGATTTTGCAGCAAGTAAATAATGAAGTACAAGAACATAAATAACTTCTGAAATTAAAAATCAAATACAGCCAAAACAAATTGCTTATGGGCAGAATTCTAGATATTAAATCAAATAGGGAACCAGATACAGATTTTCAATAATTCAGGGAGATTACAATTACAAATAGACCCAACCTGAAATGCTAAAGGGGAATTACACACTAGAAGAAGGCTGCGGCAAGATTCCAACCCTGTTAATGCGTTGTCGTGGAAAGGAAGCTGGCTGCCAGGTACAGCGATACAGCTGCAAGGGATGCCAGGTACAACCGTACTACTGCAAAACCCTCACAATCTGAAATAAACCCTTGAATGTATGTTGAACCCTGTCACAATCCCTGCGCCTACCAGAAGAAACACTGAGCAATCTCCAGATGCTACTAAACAATCAACAACCACTGAATTGGGGGCTACGTCCCAAACAGGGAAGCACTAGGGTTTGGCGTCCCAAATGCTAGAAGCTCTTCCAGAGTCAAAGCGCAAATCCCAAGATAAAAATGTCAAGAATGCATCATAATCTTCTTTTGACCTCCTTATAACCCCTTCCAATAAGTTCAAACCCTAAAAGTAAACCCATATGGCGTTAAGTCAAAACATGTTATATTTCCCTTTTTAAGTGGTCAAGTACATAGAAATTGACCCTTTTTTTCACATAAAGAGAGATTCGTCCACCGAAAGGATCTAAGTCAAGAGAGAAATATTTAGAAAAGTCCAAGACCTTTCCAACGAGCTATTACACCATGGGATACGCATCCAGATGAAGCCAAAAACCCCTTATTACTCCAAAATGGCTATAAACTTAGCCTTATTTAATTAAAAGACAGAAACTTAGGAAATATTAAAAATATAACCCAAATAGCGTCAAAATGTACCAATGACACCAGAAACCAGAAAGTCACCCTACCACCTGTCTGTGACTGAAGTCGGAAATCAAGGATTCACTGGCAGTCTCATCCCTAAAATCTAGAGATGCTCCTAGAAACTAGGAAACAAACCCTAATCCTCTGAAACTGAACTCAAGGAATAATCTCCTGGAGACCCACCCCTGGGTATGATCATATCCTCCTAAAAAGTAGGGGTAACCCCCATAAATTTAGGAACTACCTCCTAAAAAATAGGAATGTCTCCAAACTGATCAGCGACGGCCAGAACACCAAGTACCCAACACTGTATAGCCATATTGGGTCTCTATCCAACAATGTCAGCCTACAAGACCCCATAATAAGCTGACTCACATGTCTCTGCTAAACCGAGCTAAAGAGGGGACATGACACAGTTCTTACAATATCTTGGCAAGGTCGAGCCTAACCAAGGGAGCATGCTTTTGCAAACGTCTCAATGGGCATCCATTTCCCAGCAAGATGAAAAAAGTCTATAAAACTGGGAACTTTTAGAAATGGCAAATCTCATGATATATATAAAGGGAAGAGAGAGAGAGGGAGAGCCACATGGCAGAAAAGAGAGATGTAGACGTTGGAGACTGGGACCACTGTCGTTGTCTTGCCTTGACCATGAAATGTGTCGCCCATGATCGTCGTAGATCTCCTCGAGCCCTTCTCGTGCATTGAATTTTCCCTTTGTGAGGACCACACCTCCATGCTTGCAACATCATGATTACCCTATTCTTGGACGGCTATCTGTTTGCTTTGAGTGAAATCATGCCACTGCATTAATTTTTCATCTGCCCATGGAGACCAAAACTGATTATTGAGGAAAACCAATCCAAGACATTGGTTTTCCTATAGTTGATATATAGAATATATAGCCTCCCTTTGGAAAACCGCCTCTGCCTTCTTAGACGCGTCTAAGCCATTCGTCCACTCTGCAGCTTGCCTCTTATCCTTTGTTGATTGGCCTTTCTATTCCAGCATGCAACACGCAGCAGCTTTGTCATCCGTTGCTTTCATGTCTCCCGTGTTGCTGGATGGCTTAAGTCAAGCTCCTGAAAAAAACCCGATTTACTCCATATGGAGTAACTCGGGCTTTTGCATCTTCTTTATTTATGAAAGTCCTTTAAGTAAAGCATTTGGAGAAACCCAATTTACTATACCATGAGTAATTTGGGTTTTGCAAGCTTCTCAACTTCGGACTTTGGCCGCTTCTTTACTCATGAAGCTTTTCTAAGTAGAGCACCTGGAGAAATCCGATTTACTCTAAGTGGAGTAACTCGGGTTTTCCAAGCCTACCTACTTTGGGCTTTCTCATGTCTAAGTCTTCGGACTTCTCCCTATTGAAGTCTTCGCACTTATGGCTGTCCAAGACTTCGGGTTCTTCCTTGTGGATTTCTTTGGCTTTCTTTTCCACGAACAAATTGTCCATGGGAATTCTTTTCCCTAGGCAAAATCTCTGAAGGAATTCCTTCGGACAAAATTGTCCAAAGGTTTTGTCCCTTTTCTTTTCCTTCGAAACAACTTTTTCGAAGGAATTTCTTGCCTTTTTGTCTTTCTTTTTTAGCTTTTCGGACTTCTTCTGGAGGAAGACTTGCTCCTTAGAAAACCCGAGAAGCATCCTCAAAGACCAAATCGGACTTTTGGCACCTCCTTACTTCCGATTTTGCTCAATTGATTACTTATAAAAAGGAGAAGTTGAGCTGCCCCAGAAACCCGAAGTTGTCACTGCTGGAAAATCCGAAGTCTTCCCAAAGACTTGCTATTCTCTTGCTTTGAAAGTCCCTCCTCCCATGCTTAGGCAAAATTTGATATGGGAGCCAAAACATGGCCAACAGTAATATAAAATGTTACTATTATATAATGTTTATGGTTGTTGGGCCTTTTTTCCACAAAACTTTTAAAAAATTTAAAATTTAAAAAAAAATGAAAAAAATCAAGGCCAACTGGGACGAACTTATCTAGGCAGGCCAAAAAAATGGATCCGACCGAATTTTGTGCAGATCTGGCCGGATTTGATAACTATGGTGATAACAATACCTGAGAGTGTTTTGAAATCTGAAATTGATTTGGATTTTTCAATATTAGGTGCACATTGTGTTCCCAAAATCCATCACTGGTTTTTGTGGACATGTCGACCATTTCAGTCCTGCAGGCCAAAATGGTCTCTTTCTTTCTCAAAATGTTCTGAGCAGTCAAGTTATTCAATCGCACAAGCCTTTTCAACTAAGGAAATTGCAAGTTCAAAAGGCGGGCTTTCGCAAGGAAAAATCTCAAAACACTTAAGGCATTTCTTAAAAAATTGTAAGGATGGTTCAACGCCAAGGTTCAATCAAAAAGGTTCAACGGCGGGGTTCAATGATATGGAATGAACCATTGAACCGTTGAACCATTGAACTCCGCCTCCGAAAGGTTCAAAGAGTTCAAAGGTTCAAAGAGTCCAAAGGTTCAAAGAGTTCAAGGTTCGAGCGGAAGGTTGAAGCGAATGGTTCAAGCAGAAGATTCCAGAAAAAAGTTCAACCGAAGGGTGCAAACAATTGGTTCAACGACACCTTGAACTCATAAAGAAGATTAAGTGAACCCGGCTCTTTACAAAACATTGAACCGCCAAACTGCCGAACCGTTGAACCATTGAACCGGTGAACTCCAAAAGGTTCAAAGGTTCAAGGTTCAAAGTGGTTCAAGCGACCGGTGACGTTTCCGCGGACATCAAATTCAAGGTAATGAAATAACCGTTGATTTTCAAATAATGCAGACACAAAGACAAACTCAGCTATCAACTGAGAAAGGAGCCGAAGAAGCCAGCAGAAGGCGAGAAGATAGCCCTGTGAGCTCGGATCAGCAGAAAGAGACAAGATATAGCAAGGAAAGAAGGAATCAAACAAAGAATCCAAAAGCGTCGACGAAAGAGTTATTCCAGTAGGTGGAACAGTCCACCAGATGGATATCAGAGAGCGCAAGCATTCAATGGCGCAGCCTATTTTTCTTTGTTTGAGTAAAGACGAGTGGACAATCGTGTAAGTATCATAAAGAGGAGCGGCCTTACCTTTCAGAAGATCAAGCGACCCATGCTTTGGAGAAGACATTTGAGATGATTTAGAACGCCAAAAGTTAAGGCCAATGTCCTGTTCCAGCATGGCCCATTCACATAATTTCCAATGCAACATGGGCCACTTCGTAAAAACAAGCGCCAAAGTCTTTGTTTGGAGGCTATATATTGTAATCTCTTAGTATGTAGATGGGAGATCTCTCTGTTATTGGAAGCGAAACTCTGCCCAAATTGAAAGGCATTCTTGAGACTTTGAGCTCAAACTGTTAATCATATTTTATCAAGTGAATGAGAAAGCAAGTGACCTTTCAGACTTTGTGTTGAAACAGCTTGTGTTATCTAGGAAATCATTCTTATGTCTTTTTCCTAACTACAGTGTTGTCCATTTAATCAAATAAGCAGAACAAGTGGAAATAATCTGAAAGATGTCCTGAAGTCGACTGTGGGAGACTTTGTGTTGCCATAATTGTCTTTAGTCTGTGTGTTTTATATTTCAGGATATTGGAGAGACTTTGAGCTCCCCTTATCCTTTGTAATCTTTTACTCTGTTGTAGTTTTTGGTGGAGACTTTGTGTTGCACTTCATTTTACTATGTTATTTTGTCCTAAATCAGCACAAGAAACAACGAAAGACTTTGTGCTTTTGTAGATTTCTCGTGGATCCAGTTACTACCCAAGAAGAATCCTTGTTGTTTGCTGAACATCATTTCTGAAAGAAAAGAAATGCCTTCAGTAATTACACAAGAATTCTCTTTTATTTTGTGAACATCATCTCTGAAAAAAGAGAGATGGATGGTATGATTTCACCTCTGAGTCTATTTTCAATTTATATTAGTATATTATAGTTTATAGGGAACCTCCCCTTGCTGAGAGGAGAGATTTATCTCATTATGTTGTGGTAACCACACCCATTTTGCCGTATAAATCTCATTGTGTTGTGGTTGATATACCCATTTTGCTGTATAAATCTCATTGTGTTGTGGTTGATATACCCATTTTGCCGTCAGTTAGTTGATGACAATATTCACCCAACACATTGCATAGCATATGCACCTTAAATATGTCTCATGCTGAAACTGTGTATAGCAAAGCTATCAATGCATCAAATTCTACCACAACTTTGACTTTGAATTATATAATTATGTGCTTTGGCCAATTCGAAAACTAAGTGTGGAGAACATGCTTCCAAAGCATGCCACTACTATATGTGAAGAAAACTAAAAACTGAAATAAGTATCAATGTCGAGGACATGTTTCCAAAACATGCCCCCGCTGAATCTTGGTGTCCCAAACATTCAATAAGTGTGAAGAACATGCTTCCTAAGCATGCCTCCACTAAATTTGAAACTGTGAATGTGTGGTAGCCATGCATATATGACATGCCCCCACAAAATATGAAAACTGTGAATGTGTGGAAGCCATGCCCACACTAAATCTGAAAGTTGTGTCAAATGTGAAAAAACATGCCTCTATGACATGCCCCCATTGATATGCCCCCTCTTTGAGGTGAGAGAATATAAACCGTTAGTAACCTCACCTCAAAAGGATAAGACAATTGTATAATAAGTGAATGTAACCATGTAGCATATAGAAGGAACATGTCGAGGTAGATATATCATTGAATGCATAGAACAATGTGATCACATGAAAGCCTAAGATGCATGTTAAGGATCACGGCAACATCTAGATAGTAACAATACAAGCTCAAATCAATCACACACAAAAGCACTCAAAAGCAAGTCAAAAGGAAATGGTCGAAGGAAACCACAAACAAGGGGCATGTTCAAATGCCACACAATCGAAGGGACATGACTTAGTCAAATGTCCACAAAAGCAAGGATGACATATTCAAATGTCCATACAACATTCAATGACATGTTCAAATGTCAAAGAAAGCACGCATAGGCCCGGCAGCCGCAAACAAAGAAGCATATTCAAATGGTCGAATAAGCAAGACAATAGCAAGGCAAAACACTTAAGGAAGTGCATAAATAAAAATATAAGCAACCAGCATAAACATATCATAGTAGCCCATGGATCCCATGTGTTAGTAAAAAAGGTCAAGTGCATAGCATATCAAGTATCTTGTGTAAGATATAATCATGGATAAAGACATGTGTAAGTACATATAAGATCTCAAAATATGATAAAGTAGTGTGACCATAGAATGATATAACCTAGACGTATCATGACTATAGCGGTGGATGCCCCCAATATCCATAATACATGAGTAGAAGAAAGGCCCAACCTCTGAAATAAAAATAGATGGTGTACCTGTGTATGCCTGTATCACACTCAAATAGAAGCGTGACACACATGTATGTAGAAGTCACTGATATGCCATCCATCAACAAAGAACTAACACATAGATGCCAAGGAGCCAATAGAACATGTAGGTGCCAAAAAAGGTTTTGTATTTTTGAATGTTTTTAATTTATTTTTTGTATTTTTGGAATATTTGAAGAGACTACTCTATGATTTCATCCAATTGATGGTCATAGGTATCTCCCTACTCGATGCCTGACAACCTTAAGTTGGATCTTTTACATTGTTTGCATCGTGATTTGATAATTTAAAAAGGTACATAGCATGTTATTCCTCACGTTTTACATGTGTAGTAGAAAAAGTGATGCTATCATTTAAAATATGTATTAATTTGCCTTCATGAGGAAAGGAAATACCTTGCTGATTTGGATCAATTTTTTACTTCCATTTGGTATGGCCAAAGAGTTCCTAATGTAAGTGCATATGGGGATGTGGTACGCAGAACCCAAACCTGTGTTTGAATTACTTTAAGACTACAAGCAATTGGTATTATTATGTTGCCCAAAGAGTCTTCCCAACCTCCTTTGTTTGTAGGTTTTTTAGATCAAAACCAATTTGTTGCAAACATCTTACATTAAAGGTAGTTTTTGTTTGTATAGGATCAATATGGTTATGCCAAAAATAAGCACCTCCTATAAATAAGGTAATTGTTAAATCTTGTTGGCATGGATGTTTTTTGTTTTGTTGACTTTGGGATTCTTGCATAGAACATGGACCTTGGATTGGCCCCATGTTAAGTAACATTTGCAAACTGGTCATATAAATATTAGGAATACCATATCTTGGTTCATAGTGTTCATTTGGTAATTCATCTCCCTCCTTTGTGTAAGGAATAAAACTTTGATACTTAGAAGGGGATAAGCTAAGCTCCTTTGGATGAGTAAGGATGAATGAACATATTTATGCATATCCACATATAAATGTGCAAATAACTCATATTGTTTATGAAATACTTTTGCTTTTAATGGGGAAAGAAGCACTCTACTAAAAATAAATTACAATTCCAAATCTGAGAGTCTAAATGCGAGCTCATATGATGTACTTTTGAATTGAATAATATAATCTTCTAGGGATTAATCATCAGTTGTTTGAAATTGTGCAAATGTTCTAATGTAAATTTTGGCACCTTATGGCTATTGAAAGCCATAAAGAACACATCTCGTAATTGTGCAAAAGTGGTTAAGGAACCTTTTGATAGGTTATAGAACCAATTTTTAGCTCATCGAAAATGCTCGTATGGAATACTTTTAGCAATAGCTTGTCATCTTTTGCCCATTGACCAAAAGAATGTAAATAGTTAATCATGTGGTCAAATGGGTCCTTGTGACTCAAAAGAGACACGTAAATCTAGTAGTTCAAAATCTTGTGGATAGGGATATTCAAGTATACGTTGTCCAATAGGTTGATTGTTAAATGAAGTCACATTTGCATTAGTATATGGAAAGCCATTTGCATTTGAAGTATAGAAACATGCTTTTGAAGAACCCCAATAATGACCATCATAGAAATAAGATATTCCATGGGAGTAGTGGTGTTTGTCATAAGTGTTATCATTGGTTCCAATCCACCACCTTTTTTGAATCGAGGCACATGAGTATTTTCATCCTCATGGATAATTAGTGCAAGTTCATGATCACTAAATTTAGGATATGTCGGTAGTGGTATTGGATCTTTGAATTTTGGTACTTTTGGCATATCATTTGAATATCTTAAGACCACTAGAAGAATTTGCTTCATTCCCTTTATAATTAGTTTGTAAATCAGTCATAATATCCTTATGTATTTAATGGAACTTTTGACATCATAGGAAGGAGCATCTTGGTCATATGCAATCATTTTTGTTGTAGGATGTGCATGAAGGGCTTGAGTAAATAACTTGCCTTGTTGGTGACTCATCGATTTTACTGAAAATCCCAAGCCTTGCTGATTTGTATCATTTTTAAGAGATCAAGGTGAGTTATGCCTTGCTCACGTTTGCCCAATCCTTGGTCATTGTATCCATATTTTAACAAATATCGAAGGCCAAAATCATATAATGGTGGTGTAGGAAATATGGGTAAAGGCTCTTTATCTTCCGTAAGATGGATCAAATCATCTCTTGAAATGGTGAGAGTACGACCCTGATTAGAGGGATGGTAATACCACCATTCAAAGATTTGATATTTGAGGCCTTAACACTTAGAAGAATACCAAAGTATTCAATTTTCAACCTGTTCTTAATAGAAAGTTGGAGAGTTTTATAATCATGGTCATCAAAGCAATCGATATCATCCATTATGAGAGAGATAAAAAACACAAAGAACATGACAAAGTAGCAAAGAAATATCCTAAATGGTACACTTAGGTAAGAATGATGTTCAAAGATCAATTTCACCAAATGCTTATCCCTAAATTGGATGTGGAATCTTACTTGGGTAGATAGAGTTAAGAATATAGAAATGACAATGCACAAAGGTGACAATTAGATCTACAACAGGCCAATTAGGTACTAAACTCAAATATAAACATATACTGAATTCATTAAACTAAGATAGGCTAAAAATAGTAAGTACAATTATGCTAGATATGGAAATGACAAAGAAGTAATGTACATAACTTGTTCTAATGCTAATATAGTTTTGGATCTGGAACATGCAGAAAGTAGACTGGAAGAGGATTCTAGAACAGTCAAATTCTAATTTGGGTGCTTCTGGAGCCACAAACACTAATGTCAACCTGCGATGGTTGCATCAACACTACTATCTAAAACTGATGCAAGTGTCATGTACAGAATACTCGTCAGAAAAGGATACGACCACCTGCATGCTTTTGGGTTTGAATTCACCTTTGCTTTGGTGCATTCAAATCTAAGTCATGGACTGTCACTCCTTATGAATTTTCAAAATCCTAGTTCTTCATCTTCATAGTGACCTTGGGGAAAAATGGGTTAGTGGGCACACATGGTCGAGCTACCCCAAAGACTGCTTTGTCAATAAACATTGCCTAAATAGCCAATACTCCAAGAGAGCCTCAAACCAAAATAGTTCTCCCCTACGTGTTGATTTATGTGTGAATCATGCAGTATGTGCAAAGCAAGTACAACAGTGACCTAGCTTGTAACTAGACAAATATAGCTCTTAAGTTGCTCTTTCAGCACTTCAGACCTGTGTATGTGTTGTCCCTATGAATGATATGAAAATACGAGAAAATAGAGAATCTTTGCTTTATCAAGTGCTTGATTGAGTACTTTGATATTTTGTCTTAGATCTTTTCGAGTGTTTACTAGGTGAGGAATGAATAAAAGTTGACCTTGTATTTATATCAATCCCTTTGGAGAAGTAACTCGCATTAAAGCACTTAAGCCGACCATTAGGATATGTTTCATTTGAAAATTGGATGACTTTAGGGCACTGGACACTTGCATCGGAACAGGACACTAGTGTCGACGCAAGTGTTTGTCCCGGACACTAGTGTTCAGGGAGCAAGAAAGTAGGTACAGACTCAGAACTTGCAAAGATGGAAGATAAGCAAGATTTAAGCATTTTGGGCAAGATAGAAGATCTGGATCATCAACATAAGACTTGTCGGACCAAGAGATAGGCTATCAACAATAATCACCAAAACACAATGCAAGAAAACATAAAGCAAAATCAACAAGAGGGAGGAACTTGTATTTTATAAAATATGAGTGGCAGACCAATGTTCAAAGAAAAAGGTGCATTGAATGGGGCCACTAGGCATGAAACTGCACAAACTAGGATAGTACCACATCCTTGTTATGTTGATTGTGTGGACCTGATGACCATGATGATAAAAAATTCCGGAAGCACCAAGCGAAAAATATCAACCTTGTAGGAATGGAGAAGCAAGAAGCCACAATGGTTATTGTATGGTGACGAGTGATTTAGGAAACATAACTTTACTAAAAAATAGAGAGTAAGACTCATCTTTACTTTGCTAAGAATCCAATTCCAATATTTTATTTATGGCTAAAAGTGGTACCCCCAAATATGTAATGGGAAGCGAGCCCTTTTTAAACTTAAAAATATCAAGAATTTGACCTTCTTGTCTATCAGAACAATGGAAAAATATTATTTTGGATTTGTCCTAATTAATAAGTTGTCTTGTGGCCCTGGTAAAAATCTGGAGAATCTTTTGCATTTGTGAAGCTTTGAAGCAAGTAGCTCTACCAAGAAGTGTGGAATCATCTACAAATTGTAGATGAGTCATAGAATTCACTCCTTTAGACAATAGAATACCTCCTATCTTTTTATCTTTTCATGCATTAGTCATCAACCGTCCTAAACATTCAACCAAAATGATAAATAAGAAAGGAGCTATGGGATCCCCTTGCCTAATTCCTCGAGAAGCACCAAAAAGCTTTGAGGGATTACCATTAACAATGACAGAATATGATATCGATTCGAAGCAAGCTCAAAACCATGTGATCCAATCCTGAGAAAAGCCAAACTGATTCATAACTTTACATAAGAAGGCCTAGTCGACTCTATCATAAACTTTAAAAGGATCCAATCTAATAAACATGGAAGGAGATTTCTACATATTCGTGGAATGTAAAGCTTCCTGGGCTAAAACTATTTCATCATGAATTTGGTTCTCTGAACAAATCCTCCTTGTTCTGGTGAAATGATCTTATGCATTAAATATTTCAGCCTCTCTGCATTATTTTGGTAATAATTTTGTAGAGGACATTGCACAAAGCTATGCAATGGGTCTGAAGCCTGATATCTCTTCCACTTCAGATGCCTATGGGATTACGGCTATAAAGGTCTTTATTTCTTTCAACACAGATTCGGTTTTTCTCGCCTCTTCCACAACTTGAAGAAGATCATCTTTAATGATGTCCCAAAACACTTGATAAAATTCAATCGAGAAACCATCCGAACTAGGTGTTTTGCCTTTTCTCATACTAAAAACAACAGTTTTTAATTCCCTTTCAGTAATTTGAGCAGTGAATTCTTTATTTCCCTGATTAGATATAATTTTAGGGATGGTTGCAAGAGCCTCCTTTTGTGCCATATCATCTAAAGAGACAATAGCCAAAAGATTAGAAAATAATTTGTAGCCATATTCTACAATCCTTCTAAAGAATATTCTTTCTTACCATCTTTCTTAAAATTTTGATATAATTGTGAAATCTTCTTTCGAACAAAGATCTATGAAAATATGTTGTAATTTTATCACCCTCCTATAACCATTACTCTGGATCTTTGTTGCCACAAAAGTTCCTCCCTTTTCTCCCATTCTTGAAGAGCAGCTTTCAAAGAAATTTACCTTTTTGCTAATTCTTCATTTATCCCAATGTTCCTTATGTCAACATTGATCTCCTCTAATTGATCATGAATCTATTGCTTTTTTTCCTCTGTCTTCGAATTTCGTCCAATACCGTGCTTTCAATTTGGATTTGAGATAATTTAGTCTTCTAACAAAAATGTACATATGTGTTCCATGTTTATGTTTATCTCCATTCCACCACTATCGAATAAGATTAGTGATGTTCTCATGTCGGAGCCACATCAACTGAAATCTGAAAGGGGCATGACAGGGAAAAGTCCTCCCAATCTCTAAACAGATGGGCCAATGATCTGAACTTGGGTTATTTAAAATGTGCAGTTTTGGAATATAATTTGTTGTCCACCATGATTCTGAGATTAAAAATATGTCTAATCTCTTCAAATTGCAATCTTGTCCTTGCCTTTCTGTGTGACCAAGTCATCATACCATTACCAGGTTCAACATCCACCACCTAAAGTTTTTGTATGCATGTGGTCATATTATGCGAGCTTGCATCTAGAACTGCTATACCTCCTTTCTTTTCTTCAAGGTTTAAAATAGTATTAAAGTCTCCTCCAAGCACAAGAGGAATGTCAGGAAAGGATTAGATCATCTGATTAACATGCTGCCATTGTAACCTTTGGTCCTGTATAGAAATAGAGGCACAAACATTAAGGAAAAGAATTTGTTTAGCCTCCTCTCATGAGAAAGCATGCACCATAATGACTCCTTTACTTCCACAAGAATTTATCACTATAAGCTTTTTCGGGTCCATATACAAGACATCCCTCCTGTGTTGAGTATTGGTGGAGCAAATATAGAGATTTAAATCATGCACAGTGAAAATGAGCCGAACACACAGAGATAGATTTTGATCACACAATAATAATATGCTATCTAATTCTAAATTAATTCAATACAAACATATTACAAATATATGGGAGACTCCTCTCTCAAAATATAGGGGAGTTACAAACAACTCAACCCAAATTCGTGAGTTGGTTTATCAACGCCAATCATGTATAACAATATAATAACAAATACTAATCATAATATTGTTATATAACAATATTTCGATTACTTACTAATTACTAACAATCTATTACTATTTACCTCTTGGTAAATATCAATCTGTTATTATTCACCTCTCGGTAAATACGAAAACTACCACGATGTAAAAGTTATTCCTAACATTCCCCCCCATAGTTTTTACATGATGCAAAAACATTCACACTCTTATTTGCAGTATGCTCACCTCTTGTAGCATGCCCTATGTGGCTCATGACCTTGATATAAAGAAAGCCTCACTCCACCCATGGTTTTACAAGTTTACCAAAAACCTTGACATGAACAGAACAAACAGAATTGTATGCCACCGCATACTTCTTGGGTCTGCATACTACTGATGCAATCTTCCTGCACATTACCACTATATGCAAAGGAATGCATCCCGCATTTACATTATGTGACCACAATGGACGTGTCACTGAGGGTGATCTCCATAAAGAAGTAAGGCAATCACAGGATTTCTGCAGTAGCTGCTCTCCTAATTGTTGCCAAAACACTGTTCACCTCCTGTGGTTTTCTGGATCTACCACAAACCCTTTCAAGATCCATGAACTGACTTACATTGGTGTTTTTTGTCCTTTCACAATGTTTTCACCTCAAGGATTCATGTTTAGAATTTTCACACAAATTACACATCTTGAAGAGGCATTATTCTTTTGTTCTTATTTTGAAAATCACGCAGCGGAAATGAAAAACACACTGAAAATAACACACCATACAAAGTGTCACCAAAACATTGGTGTGGCCCCGTCGTTGACGACTAACGAGAAGTCGCTGAAAGACCTCATCCTTCGTGTATCCTCCAGCCTCCAATATGTCACTGCTTACTCATCAAATTTGTCTATGTAACTCAGGTACATGATTTTTCCAAGAGAAATCCCCCACACAATGCGGATGTCGCATACAAGCAAAAATGCATCCGTGAGGCAATTTTTTTTTATTTTTACAATTTTTGACTCTATACAACAACATGACTTGATGACTATAAAAAAAAACTTTAACAAGACGACATACATTAATGACTTATTTGACATTTTGACACTTTAGATTTTGACAAATGACTTTGAATTTTTGACATAGAACCGCCTTAATAAAAAAAAAATTAGAGACATGACTCAACGTAATAAACTCAAACTCAATTATTGACTTTTGAAAAAACTTGACATACATTAAAAAATACACCTTTATTTTTTTAAAAACCGACCATATCATTTATGATATACAAATATTAACATGAATAAAGATCCAGCTTTTTCATATTTTTTAAATATAAAAAACTATAGTAACGACTCATTAAAAGAAAACTAGACCCAACAAAATGGACTAAACATCCTAAACTGACATGACACAATAAAACAAAGCAAACTACACCTGTGTGGAACTTGATGCACGATTGGCACGATTTGATGTCGTGATTAAAGGCATGTGATCTGTATACTCTCATAAAGACAACTGTCGGATGGATCTAGGTTTGTAAGTGTGGCCAGAGTGCATGAGACGTACCTATCAACACAGATCCTTCAAGTAGGAAGCCAGTACCTAAGATAAGTTGAATGGAAAGTCAGACGTCGAGTAGTACTTCCAACGTACTAACTAATTCTATAGATCTGCGTCAATGAAGAAGTATAGCGAACAACAAAAATTATTTTATTGATAGGAATAGTAAGCAGAATTTTTGGATTGACGGATTTGCAATCATAGCTATTAATCTTTTGACTTGTCCCTGTTGAAACAGTCAATTGCGCAGGTTCTGAGCTTGGTGTGAGACGCTGAAACAATAGTGTTTGATGCAGGGATTTTCCCAGGTGCAAATTTGGACGATGAACAAAGGATAACTCAGTGCAAAAAACTGAGACCCACGATCCACACATGGACTGAAGGATAGGGCAGGTCTACCGAATGACTCTCGGAAGTTATATATGCAAAATGACTCCCAATCAAAGAATTAAATCTACTAACACAACTTTGCATATGGAATGATTATCTGACACAGGTCTAAACAGACTGATTGCACCAATTTTCTAATCAAAACTTCTCAATATTTCCAATCTTCACTTAGCACTTTCTCCTTCATGAAGAATGGCACTTTTATTTTTACACCTACTCTCTAAATGCTTGAACTGAAACTACAAACTTCTCAAAAATATTCCTTTCTCATTTCTAGGGTGAAGCACCAAAAAACTACCCCTCACAAGCTCTCAAAGACCCATAGTTGCTTTGATACCACTGTTGAGTATTGGAGGAGCCAATACAGAGATTTAAATCATGCACAGTGAAAATGAGCCGAACACACAAAGAGAGATTTTGATCACACAATAATAATCTGCTATGTAATTCTAAATTAATTCAATACAAACATATTACAAATATATAGGAGACTCCTCTCCTAAAATATAGGGGAGTTACAAACAACTCAACCCAAATAAGTGAGTTGGTTTATCAACACCAATCACGTATTACAATATAATAACAAATACTAATCGTAATATTGTTATATAACAATATTCTGATTACTTATTAATTACTAACAATCTATTACTATTTACCTCTCGGTAAATATCAATCTGTTACTATTTACCTCTCGGTAAATACCAAAACTAACATGACATAAAAGCTATTCCTAACAACCTGAAGCTCCCTGAGAACACAAAGAGAGCACTTGAGTATGTGGCCATATCCTTTCTACTAATACATCCATTAACTCATGTGAAACCTTAGTTTCTTGAAGAAATAGCATATGAGGTTTATTAATTTGGATCCTTTGTCTAAGTTCATTAATCTTCAATAGGTTACCTTTCAACGCTCATATATTCCAGGTTATAATCTAATCTTCATTGGGATGACTAAATAAAAATATGGGCCAAATCTCTGCCTTTTCTTGTAGAGCTTAACCTTTGACCTTCCTGATGCAAATGTCCCTGATTAGATTTCCTTCCCAATTTAACATTTGTATCCATTCTCATTTTTTTTATTTTCTTGACTAACTCCCAGAACCAAATTTGCATTCTGTGATTTGAAAATATTGGGCAAAAGTATTAAAGCTTTAACATCCCCTTCGTGATGAGATTCAATGGGGTCAAATTGCTCTTGAAATTTTGTTTTCCTTTGATAGCTTTTCATTTCTTTATGAGAATTATCCAGCTGATTGTTAACAGGAATCAGAGATAGCTGATTGGCATTCGTAAAATTTGTCATCCCCTCATGAGGAACAAGATCATGAATTTGAGTTTCAGGAACTTGTGAATCTATCATATCTTCATTATCAGTTTCTTCATTCTCCATTTGAAGACAAGCAAATTGATTTTCATTGTTGCCAATGGAATTTGAGGTAGCAGTTTTCTTCACAGTTTTCTAGTTCTTCGGAGTTATGAACTATTCCTAATTTTTCTCTTCCATCTTTTGGGCATGAACTTTCATAGGACAGTCCTTCACCTGATGTCCATACTCATGGTAGTTTCGGCATCTGAAAGGAATGTTCTCATAGTCAACCACTTGTTCCCACTGCCCTTCGCCTGCATCCAAAGTAATTTTACTAGGCAGGGATTTATTAAGATCCATCAGAACACATATACGAGCATAAATCATATGTTCAAAATGCAAAACACTTTCAGTTATCATCATATATGTGCCTTGGGTATTCCCAATTGCTGTGAAAACATTATTCTTCCAATATTCTGCCGGAAGACCAAATAATTGTATCCAGACCGAGACAATTGGAGGTAATTACTCTTATGCTCTGAACATTAGATGCTAAGGCTTCATAAAAAAATCCAACTCTACCATAAAACCATGGCCCTCCTTGGAAGATATGCTCTCTGTCTTCAGCATTTGCAAAAAGAATTAAAAAATAACTATTAGGGTAGACTGAGATACAAAAGTCACCTTTGGTATGCCAGGTTTTCTGCACCCACACCTTAAAAGCCATTAATGAAGGATGGTATCCCATAAACCTGACAATTAGTCCCCGTCTTTCTAAATCTTCAATGCCACTTTGAATATCAGATTTCAATAACATCACTACAAGCATTCCATCTGCAACTCTCATGCACCCATTTTCATTTTTCCTTGAATCGATTTTTGGCATGTGAAGAGGTTGTCTCTGCATCTTTGTTCCAAAAAGCCTAGAGTTCTGCTTGCCCTTCAGAAAATCTATGAAAGATTTGAATGTTGATTTGCCCTTGTCCATGACCATCCTCGGAGGAAAAACACAAAATGGTAGACATCAAAAAAACTAAAGTTTCACATTTGTCCCGAAGGGCAAACGCGACTATTGTAGGCTCAGTATTAGATTCACCACCAAAGAAACCCAGAATACTAAAAACGCTGACGCTTAGAGATTTAAACCAGGAAAAAAGAACTAACCCTAGATGCAATCAGCATCTCGCAATCTCCTACTCACTTTTTTACATCAACATCTTTGATTGAACAATTTTATATCAATTTAACAATACCATTTAAATAAAATTGTCCACTTACCCTTTTAGATCATGAATCGATTATTAATTTGCAGCATATTGTCATCCTTGTTTTATGAAATTCCAATCTTGATTAGAATTGCAACAATAAAAATATCAGAATTCGATATTTAGCTTGAGTTGGATATTTCAAAATTCCATAATTCATAAAATTATCTGAAAAGGGGACATTTCAGTGGTATTAGAGCTGATTTTTTTGGCAACTTGTGGGAAATAAATAATTTCCAGCTTTAACTTCATGCATGGAAATGATAGAGAAACCAAAGATTACCAGAGAGAGAAAGAAGGGTCCAGAACACTTAGAGGACGGGATAGGGCAGCAAGATTCAGAATTTGTTGTCGGATAAGAGAAGAAAGCTATGCGTAAGAGAGATCCAGATGATGTACGTTTTGACAAGCTTGTGCAAGGAAAAGAACGTTTAACAAATATGATGGCTCAATTAGTCCACAACATGCAAAATACGAAAGTACAAAGAGCTCAAAATGGTGAAGGAAGTTCTTCAGGGGTGAACAACAACCAGCACACTTAGAAGACTATCATTGTCTCCATTACTAGGCCTTACCAACCTAATTTCCTTTGTAGAGAGGAAGCAGTTCTAGAGGTGGAAATTCAATCTGTGGCGGATGACATTGTTGCAAGCTATGAAGAATACAGGGTTCTTCCAGGAGAAATTCAAGAGGCTATATCTTTCAAATTTTATGAATTTGAAGAAAAATAGAGGTGGACCAAGACCTAAACCTAGGCCACAAGCCAATCAAAGAAACCTTCAACAAGGTTTGGGAAAGTTGAAACTTTCTACTTTTCACGGATTTAACAAGTGTATAGCTAGTGCTTGGATATAGAAGTTGGATACTTTACTATCTCTAATGCCAATGTTGGAAGATAAAGCCATCAAATTTGCAACCCTTCATCTTGAAGGCGTAGCATATGAATGGTGGTACCATGGGTTGATAACTCAAGGGCATAATATCATCAAATCTTATGGTGACTTTAGTAGCAAGTTGATTGAGAGTTTTGTTGGAAATATTGTCATTGATGTCAAAGGTTAATCATGAATCTGATTAATGCCAAAGTATTTCGATAAAAGAATTAAATTAAATAAAAAATATTTAATTTAATTGAGGCAATTAAACATGCAAATAACGGTCATATCTTTGTGTGGAATCGAAGACAAATTAGCTATGTCTAAATGGGCTTAAAGAGGAAATTATGGCAAAGCTTTCAAGACAGAGTTTAAGGCCGAAATGGTCCCCAACCTTGGCCGACCTGTTAAAAGACTATGGCGTTGATTTCTACGAAGTCATCCCACCTTTGTTAGGAGTTGTGACCGTTGAAGAGTCACGACCTTAATTTATGGCTTTCTGTGGGCTATAAAAAGGTGCATAGCAAGTGGCAAAATGAGAAGATCCGAAAGCATAAGTTAACAAAGAAGATAAGAAATATTTAAAAGTAGAAATTGTTAGAATATTGAAAGAAATATCAGCAAGTATAAAGCAGAGCATAGCAGAGAAAATACTCAAGTGTAGATTGGATCTAAAGGAGAAAAAGCAGTGTTTTATCATCAGTTATGTTATCAACAAATCAAAGATAGAAGAGTGTTTCTTGTAAGAAGGTTGGTGCCTTCGTATTGAAGAGATTGGTGTCTTTTGCAGAGTTGGTGCTCGACGAAAGGGGTTGGTGCTCCTGTAGGTTGGTGCCTACGAAATTGTAATTGGGGTTGGTGCTCCAGTAGATTGCTACTTACAAATATTTATATTGAGAAAGATTTCTCTGTGGTTTTCTCTTGAAAGGGTTTCCACATATCTCTGGTGTCACTTTGTATTGTGTTATCTTGTGTTGCGATTTGATTGTTTTGAATATCTTAATTGGAATAAGTGATTAAGTGTCCCTCCCTCAGTATTAGCCTGTGCTCAACAATTGGTATCAGAGCAAGTTCCTTCAAATATAACTTAACCGCTAGAAGGAAGATTGTACAAGCACACATGGTTGGATCACAAATTCAGGACGGATTCTCCACTAACAAGGCACCATTGTTTGATGGCGCAAATTATGTCTTCTGGAGCATAAGAATGAAGACATATCTAATGGCTCTTGGGTTCAATATTTGGCAAGCAGTAGTAACAAAGTACCAAACACCACCAACAGACACTACTGGAAAGAAGGCTCGCAAGAACAATGCTAATGCAATGAATGCCATCCTATGCGGCCTTTTAGAATTTGAATTCGTAAAAGTCATGCAATGTGATTCTACAAAAGAGATTTGGGAAAAACTTAAAACTATCTATGAGGGTGATAGCAAGGTAAGACAAGCAAAACTCCAGACTCATAGGAGACAATTTGAGAGTTTAATGATGAAGCAAGAAGAGAACATTGCAGGATACCTAATCCGGGTTGATGAAATAGTCAATGTTATTTGAGGACTTCGAAAAACCGTGGAAGAGTCTACAATCATCCAAAAGGTGTTGAGGTCCTTACCGTTGAGATTTGATGCGAAAGTCTCTTCTGTTGAAGAAATGAAAGATCTGGATAAATTAAAGATGGACGAGTTGCACGGAATTCTCACAACATATGAAAAGAGGACTGAACCCGAAAGGCCATCAAAAAGAGGAGCATTCAAAGCATCAAAGAAGGAGAAAGTCAAGGAACCTAAGCCAAGCGATAGCTCAAGCAGTGAAGAAGATAAAAAGGAGGCTCTATTCATTCGAAAGTTGAAAAAAGGTTCGGGCAGATATAAAGGTAAGTTACCATTCAAATGTTTTAGTTGCGGTAAGATTGGTCATTTTGCAACAAAGTGCCTAGATACAGACAATAGTGATGAAGAGGAGAGCAAACCAAAATTCAAGAAGGGATTCAAGCAAAATAAAGACGAAGAGATTTGAGAAGCAAAAGAAAAGCTTATGCTCCAGGAGGAACTATAGCTCATCCGAGGAAAGTAGACTCAATGATTCTGACAACGACGATGAGGAAATATTGTTCATGGCCATAGAAGACAATGCTTCCACAAGCAAAAACAACTTGGAGGAAGAAGATGATGAAGGTGAGGTAAATCTCAAAGAAGAGCTTATTTATGTCTTAGGAGAGATAAAAGGTCTTAAGAAAAAGAACGTGAAACTAAAGCTTCAGATTTAGAAATATGAAAAAGAGAGTCAGGACTCAAAAGCCAAAATATCATAAGGTCTTGAGGAATCAAAGACGATAATCCCTAATCTAAAAGTCCAAATCAAAGAGGCAAAAAAATTTGAAGAAGACCTAACGAATTAGCTAAATAAGAAAGGAGAAGATTGTGAAAGGTATGAATCTGAGGTTGTTGCTTTGAAAAGGGATCTAGAAAAGGCAAATACTAAAATAGCTAGTGACTTAAAATCTGGGAAAACCACCCAAGTTTTGAGTAAGATTCTGGAGAGTCAAAGATCACCATCCAACAAGTCGGGCATTGGGTATTAGAAAGAAAAAGAGAAGGCTAAGAGTTATGCTGGAACTCTTAAGGAACCTGTGAAAAAGGAGACCAAGAAGGAAGAAGCCCAGAATACAAAAACCAACTCTATCAACAAGGAAAGCAAAGGAGAACAAAACTTCTGGAAACCACTTGCTCCAAGATATACCAATAAAACCAGGTTTGGTAGTTATTTTGATGGATAATGTTATTATTGTAATCATTTTGGTCATAATAAATTAGATTGTAGAAAGAGAGCCAAGAATATTGAATCAAGAGTAGAAACAAAGGAACCTATGGAGCTTCAAATAGAAGCTACAATTCGTTTTCTCCCCTATCGAACTTTGATGGAGCAGCTATAATTTGTTATGAGTGCAACAACTATGGACATATAGCATGCTATTGTAGAAGTGTGTTTGAATCTATAAGACAAGATCAAATGTTCAAGGCTCTAGTGATAAAGAAAAGGGAACCACCAAAGACTTGGAAGAAGAAGTAAGAAGACAACGAGCAAAATAAGGAAGAATCCATGATCGTTCAAACAACATTCCATGCTAGAGATGAAGTACAACAAAGGTTTATTGATAGTGGATCTTCGAGACACATGACTAGAGATAAAAACAAGTTTATCTCGTTGAAAAAAGTCAATGAAGGCATGGTGAAGTTCGGAGACAACACTACAGCTAGAATAACAGGAAAAGGTATGCTTAGTCTCGATAATGGAAGAGCCAAAATAGAGAATGTGTTATATGTGGAAGGATTAAAGCATAATCTTCTAAGTGTGAGCCAAATGTGTAATCAAGGACACACATTCAAGTTCGTTGTTGAAGGTTGTGAAATCAGAAAAAGAGACACGGGAGAGCTAATTGCAGATGCCCACAAGACAACAAACAATCTATACATGCTTGCAGAAGTCAAAGGAGAGAAGTGTTGTCTGAGTGAAGTTGAAGAGAGTTGGCTATGGCACAGAAGAATGGGCCAAATAAATTTTGATAACCTTGTAAATATCAACATGAAGCAAGTTGTAAGGGACATTCTGAAGATAACAAAGCCATCAAGCACGCTTTGTAAGCAATGTCAGCATGGGAAGCAGCCCAGGACAAGATTCAGAACGAAGGAATATTCCACCACAAAGAAATTAGAGCTCATTCATACAGATCTGTGTGGACCCACCAAAACACAAAGTATACAAGGTGAGAGGTATTTTACGCTGCTAATTGATGATTACACTAGAATGACATGGGTTGCGTTTCTGAAAGAAAATTTTGGGGTCTTTAGCAAATTCAAAGCGTTTAAAGCATTAGTTGAAAATGAAACCGGCTTAAGGATCAAATGCTTAAGGTCAAATAGAGGAGGAAAGTTCATGTCAGATGAATTCATTGAGTATTGTGAAGACCATGGGATAAAAAGACATTACTCAGCTGAAAGAACCCCACAGTAGAATGGGGTAGTAGAACGAAAGAACAAGATTGTCTAAAAAATGGCTAGGAAAGTGCTAAATGAATCCAAGTTATCAGACAAATATTGGAGAGAAGCAGTCCACACAGTTGTATACATCCTAAATAGAGGGCAGATCAGAGTCAACAATGATAAGACCCCATATGAGTTATGGATGGGAAGACCAGCTTCCGTCAAAAATTTCAAAGTATTTGGAAGTAAGTGATTTATTAAGAGGAACAAAGATGATTTGGGGAAATTTGACTCTAGCCAACGAAAGAATTTTTCTGGGATATTCCACCAAAAGCAAGGCCTACAAATGCTCCAAATAAAGAACACAAACTATTGTATAAAGTGCCATGTCAGAGTAGATGAAACTGGAACTCAAAAGGCAAGTGATCCATTAGACGAACCAGATATCACTGAAGAAGAAAATGTTGAAATAGAGAAGATGGATGAAGATGAATGACAAGACACCAAAGCACCATCTCGTTTCATTCAGAAGAACAATGACGAAAGCCAAATCATTGACAATATAGATGTTGGAGTACAAACCAGAAGGATTGTAAGAAATTCTGAACAAGTGAATCTCTCTTTGTTATCTAAAATACAGCCAAAGAATTTTTTAAAAGCAATTCATAATGAACATTGGGTAAAAGCAATGGAAGAAGAGCTAAACCAAATTGAGAAGAATGAGACGTGGGAGCTGGTACCCAGGCCGAACGATCAAAATGTGATCGATACCAAATGGGTATACAGGGACAAGCTAAATGAGGATGGTCAAGTGACGCGAAACAAGGCTCGATTGGTATGCAAAAGATATGCTCAAATCAAAAGTATTGACTTTGAAGAAACCTTTGCTCCTATGGCAAGATTAGAGGCAATCAAAATGTTTCTTGCCAATGTTGTATTCAAGAACTTCAAGGTATATCAAATAGATGTAAAATCTACCTTTCTGAATGATAAATTAGAGGAAGAAGTGTACATCGAGCAGCTAGAAGGATTCCTCATATCAGAAGATAGCAAATATGTATGCAAATTGAAGAAAGCCTTGTATGGATTGAAGCAAGGCCCCAGAGCTTGTATTCAAGACTTGACAAGTACCTACAAGACCAGGGATTCAAGAGAGGATTTGCCGACAGCAATTTGTACATCAAAACTGAAGGTGAGCATCAATTAATTGTTGTAGTTTATGTTGATATAATCTTTGGAGGAGATAGTGAGAAGCTATCCAAAGGATTTACCGAAGACATGTAGAAGGAATTTGAAATGTCCGTGCTTGGTGAGCTATAATTCTTTCTTGGATTGCAAAGATCTCAGTCCAATAAAGGAATTTTCATCTCCCAGACCAAGTATGCTAAAGACATGTTTCAGATGCACAGTTCTGATGTGCACGTGGACTATTTATATGATATCTTACTTTGCGCAGAGAGGGGAAGCAAACTAGGTCAGCATTCTAAGTTGCTTCTTCCTGAGGTTCATGCTCCTGAGATATATGACACCGAATATAAAGTTGGGTACAGTGATCTATCAGTTGTACATATGTTGGTGCTCCAGGAGTCAGTTGTGGCGGTGAGGGACATTATACAGGTCTTCCCTGGGGACCTAGGTGGAGTGATCTTTCAGAGGGTTCTCTTTTGGTAGTTGAGATTGCTTGAGGACAAGCAATTTCAGGGAGGGCGGATTGTAATGTCCCCCTTTTAGCTTGTTCCAACTTCTTGGTAGATTAGCCTATCACTTTGACCCTCGTAGGCTAATGGGTTTGGATAGAGGGTCTTTTGAGGCAGATACTTGGTTAGTTAATGACATTTTTCTTCTCTAGAGCTTTGTTGGTTCAGGCTTGGCCTTTGCAGAGGTTTTCAAGAATCAATTTCACATACTATTTATAGTAAGTCATTCTATTAGTGTTACTATTTATAGCTGGGAACCTGCACGTGATGTGATTGCAGTGTTGATCCCGGAACTCAGTTTGGCAAGTTGTAATAAGATGTATTGCATAAGTTATAATGTTTAATTATTATTAAATGTGACTTTAATAATAATTAATACTATAAATTTATAGTTGCACTTTATGTCTAAAGGGGGCCATGAGACATAAAAGGGGGGCCATTTATAATTAATGACTTGGGCGCCAACTTCAAGATCATATTTTTATATTGCTAAAGTGCGAACTTTAAATGATCAAAAAGGCAAATTACGAATCGACCTCCTTAAGAAAGGTTTATAAGGAGCCAAAGAGAAAATCAATGCATCTATTGAGCATTTGATATTTGACTTAGATGATATGTTTGGCATTGGAGGAGAGAAACCAAGGGTTTCTGCACAATTTGGTAATTGAGAACATATACTCTAATTGATTTAAGCTGCCTGAGGTGGTGAAATATCTTTTGAAGGTTGCAATTAAGGTTGGCTGTAACCAGCAGTCAAACTGGAGAATATTTGCAGAGATTTTTGCAAGTTTCAACAAGGATTTGTGCATATTTGAAGATGTTGAACACAACTATCTACTGAGAGGGGGGTTGAATCAGTAGATCAGCTAAAAACTAGTTCTTTAACTTTTTAATGAAGATACAAAAACATATGCATATCAACGAATAAATGTAGAGAGTACACACACACAAAAGCATAGTACACTAGATTTATACATAGAAAATCCAAAGGGAAAAACCACGGTGAGAATAGCTGATAGAATCTACTGTTCTAATCCAGCCTCACAGTTAAATCACCTCACTGGCAAAACCACATTGGTTACATTCAAAGACACCTATCCTTAGGAGACACCAATCCCCTAACTGAGCACCAACTCAGTTTAACCTTACTGGTTACAAGATTTAAGGGCACCAACCTTAAGGAGTCTCCAATCCCCTAACTAAACATCAACTCAGTTTGTCTGATAGCACCAACCAATCAGAACTGTGGAGCTACAACTCCAATATACAAGATAGATTCACAAATGAATCCAGTTCAGTTTTTGTTACAAGTCTAGTTTGTAACTGCTCACTCTTGGCTTATTCTGTGTATGCCTATTCTTCTTCTCTACTCAATCTTTGCACATTATCTTTGCTCTCTTTCTTCCTCTCTGCCTCACTCTGTGCCCTATTGTCTTTCACTCTATGTCTGCATACATCCTGAGTTGACAACCTTCGAATTTTCTTTGATGGCACTTTTCAGTTTCAACACAGCAACGGTAGCCCATTTTCTTTTCTGTGTATGTCTCGATATGTTCTATTCAGACATGCTTCATTCCCCCTTTTTCTTCTACCTTTTACTTTGTCTGCATGTCTCCAATTGACAACCTTTTACTCCATCTACATATGTCTCTAATCAACAACCTTTGACTCACTCTCAGAATTGCAATGGCAACAGCAACAGCGGCAAAAAGCAAAATTACAATGTTCTAGAGGTCATATATGTATAGACAATGTAGCTTTTTTCTTTCCCGTGTCTCGGTTCATGCATCACATTGCAATGGTCAAGTCTCTTTACTATGTTTGGCAACTGTTGGATTTATCTCATGAATGCACAACCTCCTTAATCGATGATTGATAGGTTGGATCGATCAATCTGGGTCTCCGTGTAGAATTTTCGAGCTCACCGTCTGTCTGGTCATGTCTTTAATCGAGGATTATTCATCTTGTCTTTGGCACCAATCACTGTCTGTCTTGAACTGTCAGATATTTCCATTTTTAAAACAAAACCGTTGATCTCTCTTGCATTAACCATTGAGCTCTTTCTCTCATCTCGATATTTTCTATATGATTGGTTCGCTTTCGCTCCTTTCGATTTATTCGAATATGCTCAATCCATAACTTTAGTCAGGCATTAATCTTCGACAGATTTGACTATATCTCGCTTGTCACAGCATTCATGAGATCTTTCGCTCCGATAGATCTTCCCAGACTTGCTCGATCTTTAACTTCGCCACTGTGCAGTAACCTTCGAGCACTTTTAAAGCTTTGGATCCACTCGCTTCGTTGGATCTTCTTAGTCCTAACTTGTGTGTGTCGTTGGATCATCAAAGATGCTTGCTCTTTATTGTTGATTAGATCATTAGCCTTCGACATGTTGACTTCATCTCGCTTCTTTCGGCGTCTTTGATTTGCTTCCCCTTCATCAATATCTTCAGACTTGCTCGAACTTTAACATGCCTATATACTTTTTGGGAGTTTGCAAATTGTCTTACGAAACTTTGCAAGTGTTCTCTCCTTCAGAAGACTCCGTACAAATTGTTGCGGGCTTTTTGTTCGAGTCCCCTTTGGGACAATTTTTTTTAGGATAGACACCCTTCGGGGCTTTGCAAATGTACCCTTCAGCTTTTCTATAAGGGTCCACATACCCTTCGGATTTTTTTGCTACGATCCCTTAGGAGGCTTTGAGCAATCCACATACCCTTCGGGTTTTCTGAAAAGATCCTTTTGGACTTTCTACAATGGTCCACTTGCCCTTCGAGACTTTTGCAACGGTCCACTTGCCCTTCGGACTTTCTACAACGGTCCACTTACCCTTCAAACTTTTTGAAAAGACCCCTTTGGCATTTTTGGATGGGCCACTACCCTTCGGCTTTTCTGCAAACTATCCTTCGGCTTTCTTGCAAGCGTCTACATGCCCTTCGAAACAATTTCCAAGGGCTATTTGTCCGAAAGATTTGTCTTTGCCAATATTTTCGAAAGAATTGTCTTTGCCAATTTTTCCAAAAAAAATTGTCTTCACCAATATATCCGAAAGAATTGTCTTCGCCAATATTTCCGAAAGAATTGACCGATTCGGGTTCTCCTCACTGCTTAACTTATAAGATTGAAAGAAGTCAAGTCATTTGATAAACCCGATCAACTTTGCTAGACCAACTCGGGTTCTTGACATTGCTCAACTTATAAACATGAAAGAAGTAAGGTCATTCCATAAACTCGATTAACTCACCTAGACCCATTCGGCTTCTCGACTTTGCCCAACTTATAAAAATGAATGAAGTAAAGTCGTTCCATAAACCCAATTAACTCTTCCTTGACCCATTCAGGTTTTTCACATTGCATGACTTATAAAGATGAGAGCAGTTAAGTCATTCCAGAAACCCAATCAACTCCGCTAAACCCATTTGGGTTCTTGAGACTGCTTAGCTTATGAGGTTGAACGAAGTAAAGTTGTTCTGGAAACCCGATTTACTCCACAAGTTTGTTCAACTCATCCTTTGACATTAATGCATGATAGCACATTCATCCTTTGACGTCAATGACAATATTACAGAGATCAATGACTCAAATTGCCAACTGTGCACCGGCTGGCATGCCTATGGCTACAGGAAACAAGTTGAGTAAGGATGATAAATCGCCGAAAGTAGATCAATCCCTCTACAAATCAATGATTGGCAGTCTTTTGTACATAGCAACATCCAGGCCATATATCATGCAAGTAGTGGGCATGGTAGCACGCTATCAGACTGCTCCTAAAGAAACACATGTGCAAGTGGAGAAGCGGATATTCAGATATCTAAAAGGGACCCTAGACTATGGATTGTGGTATCCTACAGGGAAGGATTTCACATTGGTAATTGTTGACAATTCTTCCACAAGTCAGATTGTCTCTCACCATTTGGAAAATTCACGTCTCTAGCCAAGGAAGAAAGAATACATTGTTTTTTTCTTTGGTAAGGGCCTTTGCTACAACAGGAAATCCTTTGGACTTTTGTCCGAAGGAATGGTTCATCAAAGAAAGCTTCCAGAGGAAATAACAAAGGAAAAAGCCTAAGACAAAGGAAGTAGTTCCTTCGGACTTTTGTCCTAAGGAATACTTCAGAGAATCCAAAAGTCCACCCAAAAAGGCAAGGTACCCTTCGGAAAGGTCATTTTCAAGAATCCTGAAGGGCAGGGTACCCTTCGGAAGGGTCATTTTCAACAATCCCGAAGGGCACCTACCCTTCGGGAAGGTACAGGAACAAATTCGAGACCCCTGCGAAAAACCCGGGTGCCCTACAATTTTTCCGACAAAAGCGCAGATGCAGGACAGAAGCCCTTGCGGAGGGCACTTGGTCAATGACAGGACCACTGCAACTTTTCCGAAGGACATTTCGAAGGCAGTCAGGTTCAAAAAGAGAAGGAATAATTCCTTCGGGCTTTTTGTCTGAAGGAATTCCTTCAGACAAAAAGTCCGAAAAAATTCAAAGATTACAAGGAAGACAAAGCCGACAGCAAACACCAAGGAATATCTTCGGACTTTTTGTTCGAAGGAATTCCTTCGAACAAAAAGTCCGAAGATATTCCTTGGTCTTTGTTGTCAGCAATTCCTTTGGACAAAAAGTCCGAAGAAATTCGGAAAGGTACACACCGAAGGCCCATGCAAAAAAGCCAACAGGGCAAAGTCCATTCTCAACAAAGAGTGAAGGCAAAGGATAAAGGATTAATTCCTTCGAGCTTTTTGTCTGAAGGAATTCCTTCGGACAAAAAGTCTGAAGAAATTCGGATTTCTGAACCAAAGAGAAAACCCGCAGAATAAAAGCCCGAGCCAAAGGAAATGACAAAAGTATTCCTTCAGAAAAAAGTACGCAAGAATAGGTCCGGCAAAATTGGCAAGCATAAAGCCGAATGAAATCAAAGGTAAAGTCAACAAGAATTCCAAAAGAAATAAGAAGACTAAGGGCCCTGACGGAAAATAAGCCCGAGAAAATGCCAAAGGGTGACGTCTTGCAAGACGTCAAATTTTGACCACGGGAAGTAACCGTTGAAATGAAGGTAAAACCAAAATTCCGAAAGAATTAAACCACGGGAAGTTGACCTCAGATTAAGTGACGAGAAGTTGAATAAAGGGCAAACGGAGGAAATATAGACAAAATACAAAATCCCACCACAAATAGACATGAACAGGGAGACCAGAATAGGATAAAATACATGCAAGCAAGGGCTATTTTCAATCAACCGTTCAAAGTCCCAGTTGACTGATTATTGAAGTCCTGCTCATCTCCGAATCAACTCACGCATCCGAGGGTCCAACTCGGCTTCAACCGAAGTTCCAAATTCGAATGTCGAGTTGACTGTTCAAGATTTAGAGTTGACTAATTGTTAAACGCCGCATCCACTAGGAGCTTTCCATGCGAAGGAGAATAATCTCTTCGTCCAACTCAGCTTATCAAATGGCCAACTCAGTCTTTCAACGTTCCAACTCGGCATCAAGCAGCTCACGTAAAGTTCTAAAATTGACATTGGCGTCGATTTCCATGCAAAGAGAGGTGGGCGGTTCAGAACAAAGACAAGTTCACTTCCTCAAGCGCAAGAAGCTTCATGCAAAGACAAAAAAGAAAACATATTTTATTGAAAGGCCAAGTCAGCGTTGAGTTAACCTAAGTAAATCCACCTCTTAAATTTTTCAACACCAATCTTTGGCTTTTGTAATTCTCTATAAAATGGCTTTCAGCCTTGATTAAAAATAATCAATCCCTGTCTTGGCTAGACCAGACTCTGCCATTGGTGAGTTGTGTAACTTTTTCAATCAATAAGACTGTACTTTCAGATTTCAAGTGTTGGCATAGTGTATATTCATTCAGTAATTTGCATAAGTGGTAGATTTCTCTTCCTTCCCAAATTCGGATTCATACCTAGTTGTTAGATTATCCTTATGCAGGTCATGTTCAGTGTTCTTTACGTCTTTTGTTGAAGCTGTAAGTGGATGTTAGGTGGCTGCAAAGTGTCTTGTATCAGAGCTCTCTCCATCGTTTTCCCTCATGTTTTGGTCATTGGATCGAACCTCTTCATGATATATTTATGCATAAGTGATTGATTGAAATCGAAAGTCTTTCTTTTCCCTTGTTTGTTCAGTGTTCAAGGTTCCAAGTTGAGTGGATCAATCTTCTGGTGTATCACCCTTTTTTAGGTAGGATGTCCCCTTATAGTTTCCTTCTCCCTTTCATGGTAGTCTGCAGCATAGAGTAGAGATCCTCATTGATACATCATACAGGAACCACCCTTCTCTGGAGGTTCTTCTCACCGTTGAGGCACCCACCCTCGTGAGAAGATCCCATTGTTTCAACCAGATAGAGGACTGGCCATTTCATGCACGTCTTCGATTCAGGGCGCAGCTCCAGGTTGACAATAGTAGCATATACAGACTCAGACTGGGCAGGATGCCTAGAAAACAAAAAAAGCATAAGCAGAGTTGCATTTTTCCTTATAGATAGCCTAGTGTCTTGGCTAAGTAAGAAGCAAAATTCAGATTCATTATTTGTAGCAGATGTAGAGTACATAGCGGCAGTATTTTGTTGCACTCAGGTTCTTTGGATGAAGCATACCCTTAAAGACGTCAAGGCAGAATATGATCATCCAATTTCAATATACTGTGACAATACCAGTGCTATCAACATCTCAAAGAATCCAATGATGCATTCCAGAACAAAGCACACTCCAACTAGATAACATTTCTTGAGAGAGCAAGTTGCAGAACAAGTAAAATTGGAATATATTGCCACCACAAAGCAGATAGAGGACATTTTCACCAAGCCACTTGCAAAGCACACATTTGAATACCTACGTGAGAAGCTAGGAGTAATCGCTTTTGCTTCTTGCCACTGAAGGGAAGTATTGATTAAGGGCGAGCTAAGCATTGCATTATCTAGCTCCTGGGTAGTCCTTTTGCCATTGATGTCAAAAGGGGAGAAGTGCAGAAAGAGGGAGTCACAGAAAGGGGGAGCTACAGAAAAAGATCTCTAACAAAAGAACCAGTATAGCAAGGAGCAGATTCAGTGTGTGGTTACCATCAATGACGAAGGGGGATATTGTTGGAAATATTGTCATTGATGTCAAAAGGTAATCGTGAATATGACTAATGGCAAAGTATTTCGATAAAAGAATTAAATAAAGAATATTTAATTTAATGGAGGCAATTAAAAGTGCAAATAATGGTCATATCTTTGCATGGAATCAAAGACAAATTAGCTATGTTTAAACGGGCTTAAAGAGGTAATTATGGTGAAGCTTTCAAGACAGTTTGTAAGGCTAAAATGGTCCCCAACCTTGGCCAACCTGCTAAAAGACTATGGCATTGATTTCTAGGAAGTCGTCCCACCTTTGGGAGGAGTTGTGACCATTGAAGAGTCACAACCTTAATTTATGGCTTTCCGTGGGCTATAAAAAGGTGCATAGCGAGTGGCAAAATGAGAAGATCCGAAAGTGTAAGTTAATAAAGAAGAGCAAAAAATATTTAAAAGCAGAAATTGTTAGAATATTGAAAGAAATATCAGCAAGTATAAGGCAAAGCATAGCAGTGAAAATACTCAAGTGTATATCGGATCTAAATGAGAAAAAGCAATGCTATCATCAATTGTGTTAGCAATAAATTAGAGATAGAAGAGTGTTTCTTGTAAGAAGGTTGGTGCCTTCATATTGAAGATATTGGGGTCTCTTGTTGAGTTGGTGCTCGGCGAAAGGGGTTGGTGCTCCTTGTAATGTCCCCTTTTTAGCTCGTTCAAGCTTCTTGGTAGATTAGCCTATCACTTTGACCCTCGTAGGCTAATGGGTTTGGACAAAAGGTCTTTTGAGGCAGATACTTGGTCAGTTAATGACATTTTTCTTCTCCAGAGCTTTGTTGGTTCAGGCTTGGCCTTTGCAAAGGTTTTCAGGTCTCAATTTCACATACTTACTATTTATAGTAAGTCATTCTATCAATGTTATTATTTATAGTCGGGCACCTGGACGTGATGTGATTGCAGTGTTGATCTCGAAACTCAATTTGGCAAGTTGTAATAAGGTGTATTGCATAAGTTATAATGTTTAATTATTATTAAATGTGACTTTAATAATAATTAATATTATAAAGTTATAGTTGCACTTTATGTCTAAAGGAGGCCATGAGACATAAAAGTGGGGCCATTTATAATTAATGACTTGGGCGCCAACTTCAAGATCATATTTTTATATTGCTAAAGTGCGAACTTTAAATGATCAAAAAGGCAAATTACGGATCAACCTCCTTGAGAAAGGTTTATAAGGAGCCAAAGAGAAAATCGATGCATCTATTGAGCATTTGATAGTTGACTTTGATGATATGTTTGGTGTTGGAGGAGAGAAACCAAGGGTTTCTGCACAAATTGTTCATTGAGAACGTATACCCTCATTGACTTAAGCTTCCTAAGGTGGTGAAATATTTTCTGAAGGTTGCAATTAAGGTTGGCTGTAACTAGCACTCAAATTGGAGCATATTTGTGGAGATTTTTGCAAGTTTCAACAAGGGTTTGTATATATTTGAAGACGTTTCTCATTGCAGGTCCAATAAACATTGATTGTTGTCCCTTAGAGGACGTACCAGCAGTTTATGATCCAGCCGTACGACTCCCATAGCTGGGCGTATTCATTCCCAGCCAAACCGCTTGGCCTTTGGTGCTGGTTACTCATCCATAGTGGGCGTCTTGGATTACAAGTGCATTTCTAAGGGTATTAAGATTGAAGAATTTCATACCAGCTGCTGATCGACCAATATCAGGTCTCTAATTCTCATTTCCAGATTTATATTGTGGCAGCCATAGTTTCAGAATTGAGGATATTCCTTATGGACATCTTCTGGGTATGAAAAGTAATGTAAAAGACATTCATTATATTGCTGTTATATAATTTCAGTTTGCTGCTTGTGATCATATTTTTTGTAAGCAGATTGTAATTGAATGTCATATTATAAGTGTAGTGGACATTGCATTGTATCGATTGGAGTCAGTAATGTCCTTATATTATTGCAACTCTTTAGCAAAAGAATGTAAACAGTTTGAGCAGCAATATACATGAGTTGGGGTGTGCATATCAACTGTTTGTCATAATGTCAGTTTGTTGTAGGTGCATATTCATTTAGTTTCAGTCATAATTATTGCATTAGAAAAAGGCAAAAACACTTGCATTCCATCCTTGAATTCATTTGCAAGCATTGTACATCACTTAGTAATTCTCTTGCATCCATATAGCATCATAACAAGAAGCAAAACAAAAGCAGAAACCTATATCAGCTTGAGGACAGTTTACATGCCAACCGTTTGACAAAAGTACCAAGAGTAAAAATCAGAATATTTGGATCAAAATCTACAAGGGTTCTTACACTCCTGTAGGTTGGTGCCTACGAAATTGTAATTGGGGTTGGTGCTCCAGTAGGTTGGTGCCTATGAATATTTATATTAAGAAAAATTTCCATGTGGTTTTCTCCTGAAAGGGTTTTCACATATATCTGGTGTCATTTTGTATTGTGTTATCTTGTGTTGTGATTTGATTGCTTTGAATATCTTAATTGGAATAAGTGATTAAGTGTTAGAAAATAAAAGAATATATAATATTGATTCACCCTCTCCCCTCTCAGTATTAGCCTATGCTCAACAAGGTTTCATAGAACTGATCCAAAAATTCATTTTCGAAAAAAAGCTCAGCTGAAACAACACAATATAGTGGATGATTATGTGCCTGAATTTCAGAAGTTATTTGTTGATGGTACCAGATGTAACAGAGAGGAGACTTGTGGTATTATTTGTTGAAGGGTTGGCTGAACCACTCAAGGGTTTGATGAAAGCTTTCATCCCTACTTATCTTCAAGAAGCCACTAAAAAGGCTTTGCATTTGGAAAAATCAGCCCCAAAAGGGAAATTTCAGCCTGTAGGACAGCCAAAATCAGCACCTTATGGGCAGCCAAAATCAGCACCTAATAGGCAGCCCATGACATCACCTTTTGAGCAACAAAAAAAACCATTTCAACCAGAAATTTTTCAACAAAAAGAGCTGCCAAAAGCAAGCAGAAATAGAAACCAGAAATGAACTCAAAAGGAAGAAATTGTGCTCCACATGCAAGGATCCATGGGAGCTAGGGCATAGATGCCTTGGAAAAGGACAGATACATTACATAAAGATAATATCAAATGATAAGACAGACACAAAAGAACCTAAACCAAAAATTAAAGTAAGATTACCAAAACCTGAAAGAAGAGAAGAAGGAAATAGTTCAGAAGGCACCTTTGCCAAACTTATTTCATAAGGTACTTTTTGGTGCACCCAGATAGTACTCTTTCAGAGTTCACGGAGTTATGTGTGGTTATAAACTCATAGTGTTGGTTGATAGTGGGGCAACCCACAATTTCATAGATAAGTGGTTGGCAGCCACAAGAAGTTTGAAAACGGAGAACGTTGATGGGTTCAATGTCATTATGGCTGATGGTTCTATTATTCCTTGCACCAAGAGGATTCAACAATTGGAGATGACACTTGGTAATTGTTGTCAACCTGGAGCCGCACCCTGATTCGAAGACGTGCATGAAACGACCAGTCCTCTATCCGGCTGAAATAATGGGATCTTCTCACAAGGTTGGGTGCCTCAACGGTGAGAAGAACCTCTAGAGAATGATGGTTCCTGTATGATGTATCAATGAAGATCCCTACTCTACGCTGCGGACTACCATGGAAAAGGGAGAAAAAAACTTAAAGGGGAAATCCTACCTAAAAGGGGTGATACACCAAAAGTCTAATCCACTCAACTTGGAACCTTGAACACTAAACAATTAAGGGAAAAGGAAGACCTTAGACTTCAATCAATCACTTATGTATAAATATTTCATGAAGAGGTTCGATCTAATGACTGAAACCTGAGGGAAAACGATGGAGAGAGGTCTGATAAAAGACACTTTGCGGCCACCTAGCATCCACTTATAGCTTCAGCAAAAGACAATAAAGAACACTTAACATAACCTGCATAAGGATAATCTAGCAACTAGATATGAATCAAAATTTGGAAAGAAAGAGAAATCTACCACTTGTGCAAATTGCTGAAGAAATATACACTATACCAGAACTTGAAAGCTGAAAGTACAGTCCTTATTGATTGAAGAGATTACACAACTCACCAATGGCAGAGTCTGATCTAACCAAGAGAGATTGGATGAATTTTAATCAAGGTTGAAAGCCATTATATAGAAAATTACAAGAGGCCAAAGATTGGCACTGAAAATTTGAAGAGAAAGATTCACTTTGGTTAACTCCAGGGTTTACTTGGCCTTTAAATAAAATATATTTTCCCTTTTGTCCTTGCATGAAGCTTCTTTGTTTGATGAAGTGAACTTATCTTTGTTATGAACCGCCCACCTCTCTTTGCATGGAAATCTATGCAAATGATAATTTTAGAACTTCTTCGTGCGCTGCTTGATGCCGAGTTATAGCGTTTGAAAGCTGAGTTAAACGAAGAGTTTATGCTGAGTTGGACGAAGACATCAACTGAGTTGGACGAAGAGATCAACTGAGTTGAACGAAGAGATTAACTTCCCTCGCATGGAAAGCTCCTAGTGAATGCAACACTTAACAATTAGTCAACTCTAAATTTGGAACAGTCAACTTGACATTCGAATTTAGAACTTCGGTTGATTCTCGGATGCGCGAGTTGAACCGGGGATGAGCATGTCTTTAATAATCAGTCAACTGAAGCTTTGACCGATGTTCGAAAATAGCTCCTGCTTGCATGTATTCTGTCCTATTATGGTCTGCCTGTTCGTGTCTATTTCTGGCGGGATTCTATATTTGGCAATTTCCTTCGGACTTCTCTCATTTCCTGTTACTTTTGGGTGTCTCGGCTTGGCTGTATTTTCTTCAGGTTTATTTACGCAGAATTCCTTCGGACTTCTCCTTTGGTCATTTCCCCAAATTTCTTCGGATTTTTGTCCCTTTGCCTTTGCTTTGTCGGCCTTTTGTATTGAACGCTAAGTCATATTCGTGCAGAAAAAATGTCCGCAAGAATTATCTCGGTCTCTTTGGGTTAGTTTTATCGGGCTTATTTTGTGCGGCCTTTCTCCGAATTTCTTTGGACTTTTTGTCCAAAGGAATTCCTTCGGACAAAAGTCCGAAGGTTTTCTTTGTTCTTCGTTCCTTACTCTGCTTGTTTTTCCTTGCTTTTCTTCCGAATTTCTTCGGACTTTTTGTCCGAAAGAATTCATTATCTGCCTTCGCCTTTTAACCTTTCTGAATTTCTTCGGAATTTCTCATCGGCTCTTTGTCCGAATTTCTTCGGACTTTTTGTCCGAAGGAATTCCTTCGAACAAAAGTCCAAAAGAATTCATTTTCTTTGTTCTTTCTCTTCTTTTGGTCCCTCCTTGTGTCTTCTGAATTCCTTCGGACTTTTTGTCCGAAGAATATCCTCCCTTTGCCTTTGCCTCTAAATGTGCCCTTCGGCCTTTGAAAAGTGCCCTTCGGGAAATTTGCCATGGTCCCTTCCGCCAACCAAGTGCCCTCCGCAAGGGTATTTAGCTCCCTTTGTGCCCTTCGGAAAAATTGTAGGGCACCCGGACTTTTGGCTAAGGTTCTAAATTTGGTCATGTGCCTTCCCTAAGGGTAGGTGCCCTTCAGGAATGTTGAAAATGATCCTTCTGAAGGGTACTTCCTTGGCTTTGCTTGTTTGAATGGACTTTTGGTTTCTCCGAAGTATTCCTTCGGACAAAAGTCGGAAGGAATTACTTCCTTTTGTTATTTGTTATTTCCTTGGCTTTGCTCTTGTTTCATGAACCATTCCTTCGGACAAAAAGTCCGAAGGAATTCATCCTTTTTGTAGCAAAGGCCCTTACCCAAAACAATGCATCCTTCTTCCCTTGGCTAGAGACGTGAACTGTCTAAATGGCAAAAGACAATCCGACTTGTGGAAGAATTGTCAACAGTAATCATAGGGTGTGTGATGGCTTTTATGTTGTGGGCATAAGAGAAAAAAATATAGTTTTAAGGGTGTGGTGGTTACATTCCCCTAGGGAATTCACACAAAATTACCAAACCATGGAGCTGAAATTCAAATCTGATGGAAAGGAGGTGGTGCTTTGTGGTATGGCCAATAGAGCCCCTACAATTGTCATAGCTAAAAGGATGGAGAGTTCTTTTCTTGAAAGACAACTGGTTGGGGCGGTCAAATGCTTAGCTTTGGTAGGCAGTTGTACCTTCTCATTGTATAGTAAGTTGGGTCGACACCATTTTGATATTCACAGTTTTATGTCTAGAATATCCCTAGCTAAAATATTTGACAAAAAAAAAATTCAATTTTACAGCTTCATGTTCACGGGCATTTCGTCAAACAGTTTGCTTGCATGCTAGTCTAAGTGAGTTTGCACTTGTTGTTTGGAGTATATTTTGTGAATATATGACATATCAATATTTCCTCATAATTTCTAACATATATCAATTCATTTTGCTTCAAAACTTGCATAATATGAATAACATAAAATTTTATACTATTTCCTAAATGCTGGTACAAAGTGTTGATACTCAAAAGTTCATAAATAGTAAATAAAATTAACAATTTTATTCAATGGCTGACCTGAAAACATACATGCTATTTTCTTAAACATTGAGAATCCCTTTAGAAGGGAAAATAACTCGTAGGCAACGGTACGACAGCCTTTGGAGTAGTACAGCACCTTTTCCAAATGGTACAGCTGGCTAGACCAGCAATTGAATAATTAAATTTTTGTTTGTTCTTAGCTCCACAACAAATAAATAATGTCTTCAATTCACTTGCACACACAACACCAAAAATCCTTCACAAACTTTTGAAAAATAACATTTTTTAAACGCAATAAATAATCTTCCCTGCAAGACTTCACAATTTACTCAATCGCTGTAATGTCCCCAAATTGGGACAATGATGAAAAACGGGTTTTCCAACAAACCCAAAGAAAACTGAATTCTGAAAATTTAAAACCAGCCAATCATAGAGTTGTATATGCATCATCAAATTGAAAATCTCACACTTCCAAATGTTCAAAAATAAATATAAAAATACCTTATGAGATTTAGCCCACAATCGCTGACACTGAAAGGGGAAAGGGAGTTGAATTGATGTGTTTACCCCTCCAAACTGTCAACGCCCCAAAGCTGATTTTAATAGCCTCTTCCTATCACTAAATCCACTCCAATAAACTCTCTACAACTGAAGATAAATTGTAGACAAATTCCAGCATATGTGTTATGTCAAAATTGGCCAATGTTAGGGCCTAAAACATGATCAATTTTCCTACAACCAAGTCGCCACATATAGGAATAAATATCATGTAATAAATTCAAAAATCAGACTTATATTCATGCCAAAACCTGCTAAAAATATATTATAAAATTCACAAATATTACTAATAATTAATGGCCTATTGTTTAGGGCCAAACAAGGCACCTTGAACTCTTGCACACCCTTCACAAGTGAATCACCCCACTCAGAAAATAAGGGAAGGATTTTAAGAATGAAACCCTTGCGTTTCCCTTCCAAATTCCTTCAAACACTTATAATTAATTGCCACAAAAATGAAAAATAAAATAACAATTTGTACCTTGTCAAATGGAGTCTAAAAACCCTCCGAAGATGCTCAATTTCTCCCTCTACTAATTTTCCCTACCTCAAAAAAATATGGGAAATAAATCAGAGTATTTTACTCACCAAAAATGCTCAAAATGGCTTCCAAAAGACTCCTAGGTCAAGTCGCCCAAGCTGGAAAAATTATATAAAATATTTGCAATATTCTACACTGTGAACACTCCAAATCAGTCTCAAAATCTTCAAGATCAGCCCTCTAATCAAGTTGCTATACCTGGAAAAACAAATAAAATGTTATGCAACACTCATTGGCTTCAACTACCCCTTCAAATGGCTTGCCCAACTCTTTAGGCAAGTCGCCACACTTTGGAATAATCTTCTGCACCACGAACAAGCTCCCAAGGTAATTCACCACTCTCCAAGACTTATAAAATTATCAAAAACTAGCTTCCGATAGGGTTTGCAATATTTCCTCAATAAAGATGGTGTCCAAAAACACCTTTGTAGCCACTTGCATATACACATGCAATTTTGAAGCTCACTTACAGCTATTAAATAGAGTTGTCAAAGTAGAAGGAATGGAGGTTTTCGTCCCCAAACCCTTGACACTTCTTAAAGGTTTTTGTCCTCAAGATGTGGTTATCAAGCTTGGTATACTTGATCAATATTTCCAATTCAATCTTCAACATAAACATTTACAAGATTCCTTCTTTGCTTTTATGACCAACCTCCAAAGGTGGCGCTCAAGTTGGAGGGTTGTATCTTTTCAAAACATAAGCACTTCATCCTTTTAAAACTCCCCTTTTTGAGGGTTTAGGCTCTCATGGCCCCAACTTAAGTGAACATAAGATTAAAATTACCTTTTTGCAAACTCAACAGAAAATTAGAACACTTAAGTACTTTTTTTACCTTTTTGTTCATAGATTAGCCCCCATCAATGTTCCCTTTTCTTCCTTCCCTTAGCTTTGTGGGAACAACCAAGCTAAGGACTCCAAAAGCAAACTATGCCAAAAAGGGGGACATTACAATCATCGAATCCAAATTTGAAACTTGAGTGGCTCTACCATTAACCAATTAGGGTAGATGGTTTCACTACCGATTGCCCATAGGGTTTCCGCCCTAGGGTTTCTAATCCACAAGAACCTCTCCAAATCTTGGGAAATGAGAAAATAACCAAGCATGAAGAAATAAGCTCGAAAACATTCTTTTATAAAAACCCAAGAAACTTTCTTGAATGACTTTTCAAATTCCCACGTTTTAATATTTCATTAAGCTTAATAATAAAGTGACGCTTTTAATATTTCTTTTCATTTTCACTTTTATCCCTTTAGTAAATTAATTAAAATAAGTTGTCCATAAAATGTTACTTTATGGGACCACTTAAAATAATTAATTTAATTTATTCCTTACTGCTAGACTTTAGCCTACAAGAATAAAATAAGCTAAGCGTCACTTTCATCTAATCCTTGGAAAGAGACATTACAGTCCTCCCTTCCCCAAATTGTTTGCCTTCAAGCAATTGCAGATTAGGATGCTGCAAAATCTATTCACCCTCCCAAGTGGCATCCTCAATGGGCAAGTCCCTCCATCTAATGAGATACTCCTTGATCACTCTGCTCCTCAATCTCAATTAGCAATTATGAGTGGGGGTTTGTTGGTAAACTCTTTTGATCTAAAATACACCAAAAACAGGGCACTACAATGGTATCAGAGCCAATTTCTTGGCCAACTATGGGGTGTAAGTGACTTCAATGGATTGGCGATCTAGGTTTTTGCCGAAAGAAGTATACAAAGATCCCTTTCAAAAGGTGGGGATAAAAAAAAATACAATAGATGAAGCCATGGATGATTTGTTGCAAGCCATGGAGAATTATCAAAGGGAACTAAAAGCAATAAGTCCCAAGGTTCTAGCAAAGTCTATGGGGTTAAGCCCTAGATCTCAAAAGTCTCTCTTAGAAGAAGAGAAGATTGAACTACAGGTGAATATGGAGCTTCAAAAGTCTGAAATTGGGCAGCTAAAGAATAACCTCCAATTACACAAAGGGTAGCCTAAAAATATGAATGATGAACTTCAAAAATCTGAATCTTTGGAGAACCCAAACGGGAGTTTTCAGTTGTTTAAGGGGCAGACAACACATGATTTTTCTAAAACCCTATGTAATATCCTCAACACTCCGAACTATAGATCACACTCTTACCACAAGCAGCACAGGTTCTAAAACAACATTGCAGCCTACAAGGGAAATTGTGGAGATCGCAGACTTCCAAGAAGAGTGCCACAATCAACAAAGGGTATTCCCATTGCCAAGGATCCATTGCAATAGTCAACAAAATGGCAGCGAATAATAAAATCACAGGTCTATGAAGCGCCATAATCCAACAGTCTAACATAGCATTCTTAGTCATTAATTAATTCATTGTTATTAGCATTCAATTAAAATAAAGGGATGCCACCTTTGGAAGAGTCATATCTTTCAATAGAAAGTCGAATGTATCAATAATCCATCATGGGAATGAAAGAAGGCATCTAAAAATGTATTCAAATATTTAATCATGTATAAGGATCGCGCTTTACAAATGCTATTAAGGACGTACCCCCTTAATTGTGTAACTTGATCTCAAAGACAAAAACCCTTGTTATCAAATAACTCGACGAAACACCTTGAGGATTAATACTTTTATTCGAAATTCTATATTATAATTCATTTTATTATATAAATTATTATTTCAAGTTTAAAATCAATATTTCGTTTAAAAGGGATTTCCAAGGAATCCAAATTCTTGCATAATATTCCAATTTGGGATATTACAATGGTATCAAAGCTTTCCATCCTGTCAGCGTATGAAATAACAATCATATGCAAGATAACAATAAGAATATTATGTTTTACAAAAGGAGAAAAAAAACTAAGGAGGCAAGCCAGCCAAAAGGAGACATGGAAGACGATATAAATATTGAGAGGGTAGATAAACTTATCCAAGGCCAAGAACAATTGGTAAATACAGTGGCACAAATGGCCTATACCATGAAAATGATGATAAATTTCAATACACAAAAGGCAAAAACTAGTTCGTCCATCTCTAAACTCAAACGTAAGACAAACACCACGTCATCATATCGGCATTGCAAACCAACAATCATTTCGAGAGAAGAATTAGATGAAGAAATTCCAAAATCATTTAATGATGATCTTTTAACTCACTTCAAAGCATATCAATCACTTCCGAAGGGAATCCAAAGGGGAATTACCCTACAAACTTATATGGCAAAGAGAAAAAATGGAGGTGCATCTCTTCCAAAATATAAACTCCAAAATAGACAAAAGGATATGCAACATGCATTAGGCAAAATGTCACTATCACTTTTTGATGGTACAAACAAATGTATGGCTAGGGCATAGATACAAAAGTTGGACATGTATCTTTCGTTACGTCCAATGATGGAAGAAGAAGCCATAAAATTTACGACTCTCCATCTGAAAGGTATAGCCGAAGAATGGTGGTTCCATGGATGGGCCACCTAAGAACATAGCCATATCAATTCATATGACGAATTTGCCAAACAATTGATTAAAAGGTTTGATAGGGCAAATCCCGAGGTCCATTTTAGGAAATTAGCACTATTAAAACAAAACATTGCATGTTCACCTTTAGATTTGCCTGGCTATATTAGAGAAATAGGAAGTTTACATGTTCATGGAGAGCTTTTTCGAATATTATGGGAAATCAAATTTACAAGAGGTTTATAAGGGTAATTCAGATTCCATGTGTCAGGAGTTCGCAGAGTCAAAAATGGCAGTCCTTCTGCAAGTATTGCCTTTGTTTAGACAAGCTAATAAGAAAAAGATTAAATTAGAAACTGGGCAAGCTGCGTCTGATAAACATGTAATGGATCCATTGGATAACACAAAAATTCATCCAGAATCATATGAACTACCCAAAAAAATGGCCGAAAATGTCTATTGTGAATATGTGGGGTGCGATTTAGATGACAGGGATAACAAACAACAAGAGATGGCAATTGAACATGTCAAAAGTCATCCACATTTGCTAAAGGTCCTTGATATTGATGAATATACCATAAAGATGGAACAATGATCAGACAATAAAAAACATGAAACCCTTGATGACATAAAGATTGAACTGTTGCATGGAATTCAAGATTACCAACCATCATATAGAGAGCCAAACCAAAATGAGGAATTTCTTTTGCTTACAAGAGAAAACAAAGAGACCCTTGCAGAGGGGAGGTTTGTGCAAGCTTTCAAAGGGACAAATATTCATGTGAGTCGTGTATTAGCTAGAGATGAACACTCAGTTGCACTTGATTCCAATGGATATGTTTATACATGGGGAAAAGGGCACTATGGAACGTTTGGGCATGGTAATAAAATCGATAAAACTATTCCAAAATTAGTGATTGTTGTCAAGGAGCATCAGGCAATGCAAGTTTATGCAAGGAAGAGGAAGACTTTGTTTCTTACAGACCATAAATTGGTATTTGCTTTTGGATGGATGGGTCTCAAAAGCTTGAAATGTATGGACCGAGATATATCCGATAAAGTTGTAAGTCCACTAGTGCTAAAAATTATCAAAGGAATTCAAAGAGAACTCTCAATACGTATCAATATTTAGTCAATGAATATTTACGTTGATGCTTCAATCATCACAAATGATCTTGGGATAGCATTTTCTACAGGAAATCGATCTCATACTCATAAATTCAATACCAAATGCACTAGTGTTGTGGCAAGCTTCAAGTCAACAAATCCATTGCAGACTATATCTGCAATGTGCATATTGCAACTGAAGGTTCAATATGCTGCAAACACTAATCATGGGCTAGCTAATGAAGAGGTATATGTGAGTGAAGACATTGATGACAGAAAATCAGTTTTGGGTGATGAATTAGACTCCATTAGAGAGCTGCAACAGGATGCTATTAACAGGGCACAATCTGATTTTAATGAGACTCGCTTACTAGATCATATGGATAGTGATCATGTTGCTCTAACCCATTGTTTATTGATTCATCATTCTTGGTTAGAGGACTGTCCTACATTGTTAGGTGATAGATGTGTTGATTTCATTGATGGTACAATAGTGTTAAGGGCTAATTGGCATGATGTAATTCACTATTATCTTGATAAGGATTGGTTTGCCAATGATCTCCTATCATCTTGGGTTCGAGATGGCATGTTGGACACCATTAGTGATGACATTTCCAGCTCATATGTTGCTGTTCTGAGCTATGGCAGCGACATATCAGAGTTAGATACACTTTCATATGTATCTATGTTTGTCACCCAACACTTATCCAAGCTACGATAAAGTGTTAAAGGCATTTTCAGTTTGGTTGGCACTATAATTGGCTTCTATATGCACCTTATGGATATGATTGGATACATTATGGTATGGGATCTAGGTGGTGACAGGGTTGGCATGACAGTTTAGTTGGATTCCGATGAGTTGCTTCACCACTCCTTGCATGAAGGATTTATCAGAGTAGCGCAGCGTTGACATGGTGGTTTTATTTTGAGAATAACGTGGGACCCTGGGATCACTTTTGGTTTCAGTTCAGTTCAGTCTGTTGATTGGAGGTTGTATTGGCATTGCTTGAGGACAAGCAATTGTTGGGAAGGGTGGACTGTAATGTCCCCATTTTCGAGTTCACTTGCAGCACAATTAGAGTTGACTTTCTGGGTTGGTGACAACATAATCAGAGGAGTATTTCAATGTCACCAAGGCGTTCGGGTGATCCAATGCGCTGTATGACACTTTTCGGAGAGATTTCGGACTCTAGGCTCGGACTTACTATTTTTTGCAAATTAGGGTTTATCTCTGTTTTGGGTTTTTCGATGTTGAAGATGAAGCGTCTCATCGAGACCTTTCTGGCGAGCTATAGATCATTGAATTCCGAGTTCATTTGGGCCTTCGTTTTAAAGTTTGTAAATTAATATTTTTATTTTAATATTAGACTTTGGGATTTAATAACTAAAGTGACTTAAATAAAATATTAAACCATAAAAGTCACTTAAGTAAAATAATATTATTTCTAGAAGCTTCTTGAAGTGGTGGAGAAAAAGTATAAAAGAAGGTCAAGTTAAGCTTCTAATCATCCAAGATTTGATATTTGACTTGAAGTGTTTTGTTGTAAAGAAGAGGAAGCCTAGGGCTTCTGCAAGTGCTACAATCGTGATCATTGGGAACGAAAACTCTTTTTGATCGGCATAACTGAAGTTGTGAAAGATCTTCCGAAAGGTTGCCAGTATTGGGGAAGATATTTCAGTCTTTCCATTTGTGTTTTCATTGAGAATTTATTTGAGTATGATCGCTAATGTATTATTTTACTTTTTGAATAAGGGTTTGACTTTGCAATAGCTGAGGTATTATTGCATCTTGTTGAGTTTGGGGTCATCATAGCCGCTGATGTATTATTTGATTTGGAGAATTTGACATGTTACTTCAAACTCCGCAATTGCTGCAATTTTGTGGCCAAGGGCCAATTTTAGTTTAATACGATTTGGAGATTTTTGGCACCATTGATTGCATTCTTATTGAAGGACGATTAGCATCACAAGGAAACAACTGGAGGTGTTGCTGCCATCAAATTACAATCATAATTCTGCAGACTTAAGACCCACGTTTTCACTCATACCAAGCCAAAGGTAGATCGATTTCATATGGGTATTGAGGCGTTGCATACTTAGGAGCCAGGAAATGATGTTTGATGCTTGAAAGGGGAGTTATAGGTTGACATTAATTTATTAGAGAAGACAGTCCAGAATAGGGGCGGCTCCATTAGAGGGTCGATTTGGCAAGTTGAAGACTCATTTCAAGATAGCAAGGCTGCCACAACATCTCTTCTCAAGGGCGCTTCATTGTATCAGGTTCTACATTGAGTTTGCATCATTTAAATTGGTCATTTTGGCATTGTAATGGTGGCTGTCTTATGGTAGCTGTAGATGCACATTTTATATCAAAATTATAATGTCATTAGTTAATGCCAAGAGTCTGGGCATTTGCATATGATTTGTATTCAGTTCTTCATACATTATTGTAATCAGATTTCCTAAGTCTTTGTAACCAGCTCATTGCATATCCAAGTGAAGAGTTTAAGTCTGAAGTTTGTATGGCAAGTGTTTGTAATTATGCCTTTGGCTGAAGATGTTTATTTACAATCCTACAATAGTATGCATAATGTTTGTCAAATTGCCTAGGAGATGTAGGAGATATTTACATGCAATTTCAATGCATCTCTAACAGTTAGAGGTTGCATACAAAGTGTATGACAAAATGTCAACTTGTTGTAGCTACTCATTTGCATAGAGTTGAGTCATTTATTTGCATTGGGAAATATCAAAACATAGCTGCATTTCATCTTAGTTTCGATTGCATACATTGGGCATTATTTAGTTGCATCTTTGATGAATTACAAATACATCTTCAATCAAGAAACACCATCATAAAATTCATATCAGTCATAGACAGTTGCAAGACAAGTGTTCGATGATATTCCTTGAGCCTTTAATCAACAACTTGAGGTCAGATTGGTCAAGGGATATTACATACAACTGTACTTCCTTGAAAAACCTCTTTGTAGGATCTTGCTCTTTGGCATTTATGATAGACCTAATCTTCTCAATCATTAAGTCGATTCATTCATAAAACTCACCCAAACACGGATGATTCATATCCACAAATCTCAACATACTCACGATGGGCTCAGTAAAACTGAGCAAATACTCCACACGCACCACCACACGTCATCAAGAATCCACCCCTTCACCTTTGTGGCCCTCTCACTATTTGTTTGCCTCCATAACTCCAAAGGCTATTGATAACCATGATGCTCAATGCCTCATGCACCTTGACAAATCGTCTCAAAATGAGTGTGTGAAGCAAACCGCGTCTCAACAACCTAATACGAAATTTAAAAAATTAAATTAAAAAAAAATGTTCAAAAATAAAGATACTATGAATTACAAACTTATAAAATTAAATTAAAGTTATAGGTGATTCATGAATGATTAAATAAAAAGTTACCTTCAACAACTGCTACTTTGAGAAGGCCTTGAAGATGCCTTGGGACATGTGATGGTTGCTTATGTACATTTGGATATTGCTCGCCTCCTCATAGACTTGTTTGATCCAGTCAATTTTGGTCCCCAATTTTTGCAACATAAGGTTGAGGGAATGAACAGCACAAGGTGTCCAAAATATGTGCCCATACCTTGCTTCAACCAACATGCTCGTAGCTTTGCAATTTTTTGCATTGTCCATTATAACTTGGACAACATTTTGAGGCCCCACCGCCTCAATGGAACCTATCAGGATGTCGGCAATGAATCGCGCATCCTTCACTTATCCTTCGCAATCAACGACCTTCAAAAAACATTGCCCCTTTAGGGCACACTGCGACCACGTAAATCAATGGCCTATTTTTAATATCTTTCCATCCATCATAAATGATGGACACCCTCGTTTCGATCCATGAAATCATGATGGGTTTCAATGCATCTTCAATGTGTTTTTTTCTTGTCAACAAGATGGTGCACACCTTTTCATACCTTGGGCTAGTGAACACTTTAGGGGCATCATTGATAGATTCATTTTATCACTGGGCTTGGATTCATTCTGGAATGCCCTTTCCAATGGGACTGCATCTTTTGTTCTCTTGTAATTAAGAGGTGAATCCTCTTCCTCCTCGGCCACAACAGGTGTAAAAAAAAATGGGTGTGACGAGGTCGCCACATTAGCATAGGATGGATCAATAGGAGACAATCCTTTCTTTCTCAAAGGATGCTTCAATCTTTTCCAAACATCGGCATTTGTTTATTCTTTCTCTTTGATATATGCAAGGATCTTTGCCTATGGCAAACCCTTTCCCAGATTTTCATTTATGCTTGGCCCCCCACAAGCTTTGATTCCAGTACCAGAAATCGCACACAAATGGGCGTTCACCCAATTATACGAACTCTTGAATTTATAGTTACACTCTGAGCAAAGACAAATGAAGCACCCTCCAACTAGTAGTTGTTCTTACATCGTCACATAATTCCAAAGGGGCATTTGCGGATCGGCTTTGAAGGCTATCCCTTGGTCCACCAAACTAGCATTTTCAGCCTGAGACATTATAGCAAATCCCTATAGCCTCTGGTAAAAAATAGTAATATTGCTATTAAAACTTAAAGCATTTGGCATTTTCTTGAAAGAATGTTTAAAAGAACAAAAAATAAATAAAACTAGTTACAAACATTTAAAAACTAAAAATAAAAGCCACAAAACTAAAAAACTTATCTTAAATCAACAATCCTCTTTGTTGCAAGCTCCTTAAACTCCTTGGCGCCAAACGGATAGAGGTAGTAGTGTAGGATTAGCAAAAGGAAAGTTTCAATCCAAAACAATTGAAAAATGAAGATGAGAGAACAAATGTGCAATGTGAGGTAAAAATGCAATGAAAGGTAAATGTGTTGTTTTCTTTTGATAAAATGATTGACATTTGATTTTAGGGTTGAGAATCTACTTTATTTTGTTTTTAATTGTTTTTTGAAGTCCATGTTTGACTATTCATGAAGTGAAATTGAAAAATAACATTTTTTCTGGCGGATACGCTTGGGATACGAGCAAGATATGTCCCCGCCCCTATGGATATGTTTGGATACGTCCCATATCTGGGCATATCCATAGGGGCAGTGGCATATCCTGCTTGTATCCCTGGTGAATCTGTATTCTGTGCCATTTCGTATCGTAGCTAGAGCCCTTACTAGTAGTATCCGGTAACGTAGATTCTAACATCCCCCCTAAAGCACCACTAAGACGGCCCAAGGGAAGGTCGTATTTACTCATCAACACTTCCCCCGAAGTACGCATTTACTCACCATCACCCTAATGACAGCGCTTGATAACCCAAGCAAAACTCTCAATCTACAGTAGCTTCATAACATTGTCTTTCATGTATTCATCAGTCCTCAAAAATCAAAGATCCAATATCCTCTCCTTAATACAATACAAAATATAATTCATATGGACCTCAACATGCTTTGTTCATTGACGATCCACATGATTATGAGAAATACAAATAGCATCCTAGCAATCTTTGTAGAGTGTGGCTACTAACTCCTACAAAAGACCCAACTCCATCAATAATTCCCAAATACACAACCTATTGTGCCGCATTGACTACTCTTCAATACTCGGCCTCAATAGTGGATATCACAATTACCTTTTGGTTCTTACAAGACCAAGTTACAGGACCCAATCCAAAATCAAGCACAACTAGAAGTAGAATATTGAGTGTCTACATCTCCTACCCAATCTAAGTCTGTATAACCCTCCAAGCGCCCGCCACCACATTCATGATCCTCAAATAAGTAATACTAGGAATGTAGTTCAATATCCTTTTAGCGAACTAAAAAACTTGGTAGTTGCTCCATAAAAATCCCCTCCTGAAGATATCTATTGAGAAATGAACCTTTCACATCCATCTGACGCACCTCCCATCCAAATCTTGCTACTACAAAAAGAACAATTTAGACATAGTATATCTTCATAGCAAGGGAATGCATACTATTAATCAATTCCCTCCTAAGATTATGTCTTAGCAACCAACTTTTCCTTATTCATATCAATGGAACCATCTGAAGTGAATTTAGTCATATAAACCCAATTGCATTTCACAGTGTTCTTCCCTTGTGGATAAGGTAAAAGCTTTGAAATCTTATTCTTCATCAAGGAGTTATACTCTTTCACCGTTTCCTTCTTCCACTCATCTCTACCCTTGGCCTCCTTATTGGATTGTGGATCACAAGTGCCCATAGCCCTAGTCATGAGTGCAATTTAGCACTATTTCACTTCAGGTCCTCCAAGTGGTAATCTCATCCACCTATCATCCTTAGCCTCCTTAAGGGTAAGAGCAGCCCACTTGGGACAACTAACTTCCCTCCTAGATCTACGATCCTCTTATGTAGGGCCATACTCAATTGGAGCCTCATCACCTGAAATTGCATTTACATATAGAATCTACCAAAGCCTCTTGTGCATCTATTGCAGAATCAACCTCCTTATCAAGCATAGCCATGACTCAAAGAGCTTGTTCATCCATCATAGGCACCTCGTCATCATCAAACACAACAAAAATCTATGGAATGCTCAAAGAATCTACACAACATTGACACTTGTGTGCCTCTTCCAAATGATATAATGTGATCGAAGACAACATCCCTCCAAATGATCACTTCATCTTTCACCAGATCCCATAACCTGGAGGCCTTAGACAACCTTAGAATAGCCCACCAACACAGACTAATGACTAATAGTATCTAGCTTCTTCCACTTCTCCTTCAGAAAATGAAACCATACCACACAACCAAACACATTGTAATGGGCAACAGAGAGCTTCCTATCACACCAGTTCTTATGCGGCTTCACATCCCTTATGGGCCTTAGCAAGAACCCTATCTAGTACATAGTTGGCACAATCAACAACTCTGGCTCAAAAGTTATCATGCATACCTTTGTCATGTAGCTTGCATCACGTCATCTCAACCAACATATGATTCCTCCCTGCTACACCATTTTGTTGTGGAGTATATATTGTAGTCTATCGCCCTAAAATACCATGCTTCAAACGAAAATACTTCAAAGAATGATTGGCATACTCTCCTTGATTCGATCTCAAAGTTTAAAAATGATGTGCATTTTGTTTCTCAACCAAAGCTCTCCACTCAATGAACTTATCCAAAGCAATAGACTTTTGCTTTACAAAATAGACCCAAGTCCTCCTCAAAAATTCATCAATGAATTTCAAGTTGTATCTCGCTCCTAAAATAGATTGATGAATCATGTAGCAGATATCAGAACCAACCAACTCTAGATATCCCTTTACACACCTTGCCTTCCTCTCCTCAAACTTTTCCGAGTGATTCTTCTTGAGAACACACCCCTCACACACACCCTTGGTAAGAGAAATAGAAGGTAGATCATGGACCATATCTAAACGACCTCTCAATTGCATGCTTCTAAAATTCGGATGCCCTGATCTCTAATGCCATAGATGTCTATCGTCAATTTGAGCCACCCAAGCGAATAGCCCTTGAATCTTTGAAACATATCCAAACCTAGTAAGCTTATAATCCTTGGCACATTTATCACGTGCACCACCTTCAACTACCTAGAACTTGTTCACAATATCCTTTACTAGAAATATGTCATGCAAAAACTCAACTTTCTTCCCTTCCAAATTATTTAGAATTTGGGTAATAGATTAGCACTCAAAACAAGAATATGGTAAACATCATGAACAACCACATTATTCAATACAACATCACCATTTCCTACAAATTTTGGTGTTGAACCATCTACAAAATAGAACTTCTCATCATCGGGTTTGGTAAGTGAAGGGAGCAAATTACCGTTCTTGGCGACATGATGAGTGTATCTGAATCCACAATCCATGTTGCATGTATGTTTCCCTACCCATGTTCACTTCGAATAATATTGCAATCATTAAAGGAAAACCCAATGTGCTGGCACATCCTCCATTAAGGAAGGCTACCATCCTAAAAAAGGATGTCTCACACAAAGTGCAAGAGAGCCTGAGGGTAGTCAAGTTGTGTGAGAAAAGGCATGGGCTATCAAACACCATGCAAATCTGACCCATAGTACCACAATGAGCATGACAATAATTCCTTCGAGTTTTGATGGATCTTACCACTGTACCGCAGGCTGAAACCCTCACGAATTTGTACCACTCAACTTGCATGCAAGCTGGAAGGAAGTTGCAACAGCCATAGTTCATTCAAAGCCACACCCAAAACATCAGTATGACATCTGGAATAATTGCTTTCAGCAGCTCTAATGGCTGAAACCCTTCACAAACAGCATAATACAAGAAAAAATCCTTAAAGTTTGCAAACTGGGGGCTGAATGTGACTGATGACAGCAAACCCTTCTTTAATGTGCTATTACTTCCACACAAATACAGCGCATTACATATGAAGGATATCATGCCAATGTTGAATGGTAAACTAGCAACTGTATTATTATTAATGTAAGAAGAGAACACTGCTGCCATATCTGAATGTTGAGTTATTCCATTGCTGCTTGCTTTGATTTTCTGTATTTGATCCATGTGCTCCAAACACTGAATCCAGTTTTTATCTACAATATCTTCCTTATGCTCAACTAAGGTCAATTCGGATTTCCCTCTTATCCATTTGTATGGGATGTCAAAATCATAAGCAATAATGCTATTAAATATAGAAATTCAACCCTTTATAGATCTCAATCCATCACCGGGATCCCACACTATTATACACAAATAATTTTGAGTCAAAGGATTTATCTTCACACCTTTACCCTTCCTAGAATGACAACAAAGCTGGAATAGTTCATTGCTGTTATTACCACATCTTGAGCTGAAATTATAGGGGTGCTTACCCTCTTGACAGAAATTTTGTAATGGCATACTATGGAGCAATGAATATAGGATATGACCATCATATCTTGGGCTGTAATCAGGATGCTTACCTCCTTTGGCTGAAGTAGAAGCTTTTGATAGCATCGCATCACCACCACTATTCTTTTCAAGTGCCTTTCCATAGTTGTGCTGGAAATCCATCTCATAAGGTAATGACTCAATCTTTGGAGGAGTGATAGGTGCTTCTTGGGCTAGAACAAGTGCTAGTCTCTTTTCCTTGACTTCATTGAAGTCAATCTTTTGCTAGGCTGCAATTTTAGAAGTCAATAAGATATATTTTCTTCATTAGATTTCATACATTCCATGGATTGTTCCCTCTCAATTTCTTGCATTTCTAATTTTTCTTCTTTCCCATGCTTTTCCCTCACAAATTTTCCCTCTCGAGGTTCTGATGTATCCAACACTTTCCCTGGTTCTATGGTCTTCGTTTATGGCTAATCTAAGTCTTCATTTGACAACGCGTTCTCATAGTGCATAGTGCACTTGTCCACTTTTTGTCTTCATCAATTTCATGAAGTCTGTAAAAGATATTTCCTTTTGAATCTCCGCTGGAAGAACTCTATATTCAGCTTAACTGGGAATAATGTCATCCACCATAGTTCTCTCCTCCGGAAACAATACCATTATTCACAGGCTGGCAAGGTCACAACTTTGATACCACTGTAATGTCCCTTTCTAGACAAATATTAACAATCTTGGATTTTTTGTAAAACCCTAGCTGAATTAGGACGAAAGCATACACGCTGAAACAAACCATACCACTGAAATATGCCAAAACTGAAAAATAACCAGTTGATATTTATTGCTGAAATTGGATACCCAACTGAATTTTTATAGAAATCACTTGAAATTACACATACCCAACTATAAATTTATTCAAATATGTTGATTACATAGTTATTACGGGAACCTAACCTGAAACAACATGGATAGGCAAAACATTGAATTTTCCCCTAAAATCGTAGCTGTAGATGTCTCCTAAACAATATGGCAATCTTCTAGCAGGTATGGTAGACCTCTAGAATCTACCGCAGTAATCATAGAGGGCAGAAATGATGATGTCAGTCCTAATAAACCCTAGGAAGAGGGTCAAATTAATTGGATAGTGAAATGCCCAGCGACGAAAGTGGATTAATACACCTTGAATGGACCAAAAACCCAAACGCCAACGTTGGGGGTGTGACGTCACTGAACTACAGGTACAACAGGTTGTACGACAGCCTCGAAAAGGAATAGCAGGCATAAAGCAGCCCTGGTTGAGTGATGCCAAGGCTGGAAAAAGTCTCGAGGGTTGACACCAAGCTGAAATGATGATGTCAATGCTATAAGTGGGTGCAATCCCTGAAGTTTTGGTCTTCACAACTGATAACAATGCTGAAACTGTAACTCTAAACCTAATCTAAAGCACACATGTAATCCATGGATGGAATCACCAACTAGGTATGAGGGTTTTCGTCCTCAAGCCCATTCACTAGAGGGTTTTCATCCTCTGTGATGGTGATCCAAAGCTCATTTTTGGAATGATCTCCAATGGTCCTGAAATCACCAACATTGCATAGAACTTGTCAAGAGCTTTTCAACGGTACGCAAAACTCAAGAAACAAAGCTCGTTTGCTCCCAATGCAGCTGGTCAGAGTTCGAGTCAACAAGTTGTCAAAGGTGGTCAAACTAGAAAAATTGATCATCATAGAACATTTCTGAACTGGTTCCATGGCGTAGAGCTCATCGCAAGCTTTCTGACACATTTTGAACAAACCAAATCCGAGTCTGTATGCAGAAGTTATGGCCAATCAAAGTTGTGGTCAAAACCCAATAAAAATGATGAGGTGGCCCAATTTGAGTGACACATGGCAGCACGTCAGGTAAAAAATTTGGGTTTGTTTTCGTCCTTAGTCTTTGACAATGTGTATGGGTTGGCCAAGTGAGTGCCCTCGAGCTGCCACATGGTAGAATCTAATGTTGCTGCTGCCACATCGAGCGAGCCCAACACTGCTACGGGATCGGATGGGAGCCACATCACAATACCAACTTTGGTTCAAGCATTCCAATTTAGCCAAGCCCGTGCATTGTTCCAACCGAATACCAAGTTTGGTATCGAGCCACATAACATCCACCAACCGCCGACCATATTAAGCCTTTGCCAACAAAAGTCATGTCGGCAACTTGAAACGTGCAGGTTAAAGCTTAAAAAAGCCAAAATGCATTGTCATTTGCCAAATGTGGGATAATGATAAGACTTGGAGTGTAGAATTGCTAAGTTGGGAATTGAACTCCCAACCTCCAAGCAAAAATGAGAAGCCTTACCGCTACGCCCACGGATCTAAACGACTATATAAAGTTGCTAAATTGTTTTTCAATAGGAGGTTCTCAGCCGAGTAGCTAAGACATAAGGACCCGTTTTCACTCATCCTTAGTTTTGAGGTACCTAGAGGTATTTCCAGAATTCAAAGTGACTAGAGAGTTGTTCTAGACTCCGAGCCGGTTCCAACCATATGCCGAGTGTCTAGATTTGAGGTCGTTTGAGCCTATTTTTAATGCCTCGAAGTGAACCCTTGCAGACTGTGTAATGGCCAATTTAGGACCAGTCTGTATGTTTCACCATTTTTGAAGCACCTAGAGTCATTTTCAGACTTCGGAGTGAACTAATGAAATGTTCTAGACTCCGAGACGCTTCTGGTGATATAATTATTTTCCTGGTTTGAGTTCGTTTGAGCCACTTTTTTAAGCCTCGAAGAGAGACTTTTGGCAGAGAACTTCAGGAATGCGAAATTGTGTTCGCGACAGGAAGGTGGAAAGTTCGACCATAAGTATTGAGACTTTTCGAAGGTTTGTTGCTGAATTGTATGCAATCTTAGAGTGTCCATTTGACAATTGTAACATTTGGCCTTGTACTTGCAATTCATGGAAATGGATCGGTTCACTTAAAAAGCGAACCCGGAGATGTAGGCACTGCCGAACTCCATAATCAACTCTTGTGCAGTGTGATTCATATTCTTGCATTGCTTTTCTTTAAGTTGATTATTTTTCGGAGTAATTTTGGTGTGTTTATTAAATTGCCTACAAGGATTCCTTGGTAAACGTTCCGGTATGTTTTTAGTGCCAGTTACGGATCAAGTTTGGTATCAGAGTGGTTCTTGCCAATCGCTAATAGTTTTTTTGCGTTGTGTTAGTGAGCTTCTATTTGTGTATTGACATGGAAGCACAGGCTATTTGGGACTAGCTTGAAGCCATGGATTTGTATCAGTGGATGCAGATGCCCACGATATTGTTGTTCTTGGGCACGGTGATACATATGGTTGTCACACCGACGGGAGCAGGCACAACAAATAGCTACCCTGAACATGATTGTGGTGAAAGTGAGTGCGCATCAGTGCAGACAGGACCAACGGATCATCGAACTCCAACAGAATGTAGACTCTCTTTCTAAAGAGTCGAGATGAAGGAAATCTCGTCGAGATGCTCCTAGTGCTTCAACCAGTCCGATCTGCAGTCATTGCTCGAGACGTGGACATGAGGCGGAACATTGCTGGTTACAACATCTTAATCGTGCACCGTGGTGGTTCCAACAAAGGAACGTGGATAGAAGAAAGGCTCCTGCTATTCCAAGTACCAGTCAGCATTCAAAATCCCCAGTTCAACAGAGGACACCATCTAGACCTCCGGACATTGTCTTGCGATCCGCAAGAGCCTCCAAAGAGAGTGTTCCAGTTGTTTCAGAGGGATGTGTCATTAGACTTGTGTTCGATGGGGACATCAGAACAGGTTATGTGACCGCTAACGTAGTACGTCGATTGGGCTTGCCAACGTTGCCACTGCCACATGCCAAAACAGTTGGCACGCAAAATGGCGTTGTCTAAGGTATGGCAACATGTTATTGCACCTTGCGATTTGTAGTTGGGAGACAATTCTCAGACATGGTGACTCTCAATATCATCCCATTGGAGATGAATGAGATTGTTTTGGGAAATTTGTTTCTCTTCACTCAGCAAGCATCTTTCATAGGTGATAGCATAGAGCTTCGCCTGGATCACACTTGGATCATGCAGTTTGAGACAGGGCAGGTCTCTAGACCCAATCACGATGATTCCAGTGAGACATCGGACTCGTATGTACCAGGTGACCATCAAGACCCTGAAGGCGAGCCACATAATGATCCGTAAGGCGACTACTGAAGGAGCCAGGCCCACACCAAGATTCAATGGCTGGTAAGGAATCTTAGGTGGTAGTTAAAGACTTTCGAGCATTTTGGTTTATCCATTTGTATATGCTCATAGAACCAGCAAAAATAATGTGCTAGTTAGGATGTATGAATAAGAACCATACGGGCAGTATTGTGATATACACCATGCACAGTTTAAAAGACCCAAGAGGCAATGTTTGTAACATGTATATAGATGCATTGTAAAAATTGCAATTTGTTTTGTTGTGGAGTCACCTGTAGAGAAGAACTGAGTGACAGGTTTATCATACTCAAGTTGTCTTCTCACATTTTGGTAGACATTTTTCATTAACAGTACATGCAGATTGTATAGGGTATGCTATATTCTCGTTTTTGTTAAGTGTTATTATGCAAAGAACAGTTTAGCAGACCCAGGAAGCACTAGGTCCACATGCAATTTTGTGTAGAGGCTCGTTGAGGCCATGCAACAGAAGAGGGCGTTGATGGACGTGCTATTGTCCACACATAGTTCAATGTAGAAGCCCTTGGATGGTCGTGCAGTAGAAGAGGATGTGGATGTACATATAGAATCTCAGACCTATGTAGAGGCTTGTTGAGGCCGTGCAGCAGAGGAGATTCCGGATCTCAAATCTATGTAGAGGCTCGTTGAAGCCGTGCAGCAAAGGAGATCACTAGACTTCTATGTAGAGGCTCGTTGAAGCCATGCAACAGAGGCGACCACTAGAATTTTGTGTAGAGGCTCATTGAAGCAGTGCAGTAGAGAAGATCACTAGACTTCTATGTAGAGGCTCGTTGAAGACGTGCAACAGAGGAGATCACTAGACTTTTGTGTAGAGGCTCGTTGAAGCCATGCAGCAGAGGAGATCACTAGACTTCTATGTAGAGGCTCGTTGAGGCCGTGCAGCAGAAAAGATCACTAGGCTTATCTGTGTAGAGGCTCTTGTGAAGCCGTGTAACAGAAGAAGTCATCGCATTTCGAACCCTAGTTCTATGTAGAGGCTATTGATGGTCGTGTAGCAGCAAAGGAATTACGGAAGATGTGATCAGTCAGTTGTTCCAAGCATTGTAGGCGTAGTTGCGGAACCTGAGTAGAGCGAAAAGACCCGTCAGAGTATCTTTGGAACTGACTAGCATTTCAGAGGATCAAGTCGGGTCCCAATTTTTGGTGGACCAAAAGCCTTCTTAGTGGGGAGGTGTGATCCGGAGTTCATTTTTGGAATGATCTCAAATGGTCTTGAAACCACCGGCATTGCATAGAGTCTGTCAAGAGCTTTTCGACGGTATGCGGAACTTGAGAAACAAAGCTCGTTTGCTCTCAATGCAGTTGGTCAAAGTTCAGGTCAACAAGCGGTCAAAGCTGGTCAAATTAGAAACATTGATCATAATGGAACATTTCTAAACTAGTTCCATGGCGTAGAGCTCATTGCAAGCTTTCTGACGCATTTTGAACGGACCAAATCTGAGTTTGTATGCGAAAGTTATGACCAGTCAAAGTTGTGGTCAAACCCTGATAAAAATGATGACATGACCCAATCTGAGTGTGACACGTGGCAGCACGTCAGGGAAAAAATTTGGGTTTGTTTTCGTCCTTCGTCTTTGACAACGTGTATGGATTGGCCAAGTAAGTGCTCTCGCGCTGCCACATGGTAGAATCTAATGCTGCCACATCGAACGAGCCCAACACTACTATGGGATTGGATGGGAGCCACATCACAATGCCAACTTTGGTTCAAGCATTCCAATTTAGCCGAGCCCATGCATTGTTCCAACCGAATACCAAGTTTGAGGTCAAGCCACATAACATCCACCAACCGCCGACTATATTAAGCCTTTGCCAACAAAAGGCATGTCAGCAACTTAAAACGTGGAGGTCAAAGCTTAAAAAAGCCAAAATGCATTTTCATTTGCCAAATGTGGGATAATGATAAGGCTTGGAGCATAGAATTGCTAAGTTGGGAATCGAACTCCTAACCTCCAAGCAAAAATGATAAGGCCTTACCACTATGGCCACGGATCTGAACGGCTATATAAAGCCGCTAAATTGTATTTCAATAGGAGGTTCTCAGCGGAGTACCTAAGGCATAAGGACCCGTTTTCACTCATCCTCAGTTTTGAGGTACCTAGAGGTATTTCCAGATTCTGGAGTGAACTAGAGAGTTGTTCTAGACTCCAAGCCGATTCCAACCATATGATGAGTGTCTGGATTTGGGGTCGTTTGAGCCTGTTTTTAATGCCTCGAAGTGAACCCTTGCAGACTATGTAATGGCCAATTTAGGACCAGTCTATATGTTTCACCATTTTTGAAGCACCTAGAGTCATTTTCAGACTTCAGAGTGAACTAATGAAATGTTATAGACTCCGAAACACTTCTGGTGATATAATTATTTCCCTGATTTGAGTTCATTTAAGCCTCGAAGAGACTTTTGGCGGAGAACTTCAGGAACGCGAGATTGCGTTCGCAACAAGGTGGAATGTTCGACCGTGGGTATCGAGACTTTTCGAAGGTTTGTTGTTGAGTTGTATGCAATCTTAGAGTGTCCATTTGACAATTGTAAGATTTGGCCATGTACTTGCAATTCGTGGAAATGGATCGGTTCGTGTTTTAAGCGAACCCATAGACGTAAGCATTGCCGAACTCCGTATTCAACTCTTGTGCAGTGTCGTTCGTATTCTTGCATCGCTTTTCTTTAAGTTGATTATTTGTTGGAGTAATTTCGGTGTGTTTAATAAATTGCCTACAAGGATCCCTTGGTAAACGTTTCGGTATGTTTTTAGTGCCAGTTTACGGATCAAATGGAAAGTAGAACAATTGTTGCTCAAGCTCTGAAAAGGGTTTTTAACTTTGTTCAAATGAACGAATCCTCATTTCTTTCCATCCAACCGTTTTAATCATATCTTTTCCACCAGAACCTTAAAAAATACGCTTTATCTTCTATTTTGACGTTAACATGCTTTTATTTTAATAAATCCGTCTTTATCATTGCTTTTGGCCTAATTAATAATCAATACTTTATGGCCCATTTTAATAATAATGATTGTCATTTTTCCATGATTTTAATTAAAATGACTTTAGGACAACTTAAAACATTAATATTAAATTATTTCTTTATTAATTATTTTGAAAAGGGGACATGACAGATCTCCATCACTTGATCTTACCTATTGCTGTAGACATCTCTTTTCTCCATAGATTAAGGAGTTGTTCCGGTCTCTTGTGCAATCAGCCACAACCGCTTGGCCATCAAAGTTGTAACAATAGTTGATACCCAAACCCTATATTTGGGCCCTTCCATCATGGAAATACCTAGTACTGGCTCCATCTTCAGCTAAGATAAGCATAGGCTAGAAATTTCCAGTGCACCATAGTGAAGAACTCTAAAATACCTTTCCAACACTTTGAAAACGGGGTCAAACAAATTTTTTAGTTATGGCCCTAGGAAGTTGAGGTATCCAAGCATTGAATTCTCCCCCAAAACAATAAAATTCAAATTTCAAATTTTCAAATTTTGGCAGTAAAAATCGTAAATACCCCAAGTGTCCAACTCATACTCAATGCTCTTCCACCAATTGTGTGTTGGTTGTACCTCCTCTTCTCGCATGGCACCACCACTTTCTGTTTTGTGACATTTCCTTAAATAGGGAAAAATGAAACTTGTAATGACACTTATACATGTGTCAATTGCTTCATTATTATGTAAGGAATATGGTATTATGCCGGCTGGTACAAGCTGCCAAGTCACCAGTATGACCAACCAAATTGTGCAATGTGGCACCTCAATGGACTACCACGTCACTGTTGTCAAAGCGCCAAATGCCACAAGACACTCGCAGAACCTGCCACATCACCAGAGATAATGTGTGGATTTTCCAAAGGAACCCCAAAACACAATATATGTTACAACCCTAATATTATATCTTTATAAGTGAAGAGGCAGATTTGTGGCCCGCATAACCTTTATCTTTTCATTCATTAGCTTTAGATGTTTGTTTAGGCCGACCTAATTGGGACTATGGGGTCACCCCTACCCGATTATTCTTTTAAATAAGGATAGATAGACTCTTCTATATCATGATAAGATATATTCTTGAATTACTTTCATTATTATTATGCTTTCTAGAGGTTGCCCCTCGAAGTAGCCATATATCTAATTTAGTTATATCACTTCATTTATCATTTTCAATCATTATCTTTGGATTTGTGCTTCTTCTTTGCATTCAAGTGTGTCTTCTATTGTTGTTTGAGTTTATTTTAGAGAAAAATATTAACAAGTGGTATTAGAGCAATGGTTTGGGTGGCGAATTATATGGTGCAAGGAGGAAAGAAGCGATCGAGAATTGTCTAGCACAAGGACAAAGCAAAACTTTATCAAATACGAGTACCATTATGTTACCCATTTTTTCGTCGCATGTTTTGCATCCATGTTCAACTTGGGTAGAGAAGTAATCAGTTACCCTTTTTTACTAAAAACCAAGTGAAAAACACGATCTTGAATATCTTTCAAACCAAGTAGAATTTGGGGGATTCAATTGGAGCACTATAACCATGGTAAACAAAGTATTTTTCATGTTTTGGATGTGGTAGTTGGTAGTCATTGGATTCATCTCACCAGGAGGATAACAATGGTATAGCTCTCTGGAAACCAATTTGTTTCATCTGCCCTAGCTCTTTTTTTTTGGATAGAGAACCATTATGTTACCCATTTTTTTTATCACATGTTCTACATCCATGTTTGACTTGGGTAGAGAAGTAGATCGGTTGCCATTTTTAAATCAAAACCTAGCGGGAAACATGATCTCGAATCTCTTTCAAACCAAGTAGAATTTGGGAAATCTGATTGGAGCAATATAACCAGGGCAAACAAAGTCCTTTTTCATGTTTTGGATGCTTGTGGGAGTTGGTAGTCATTGGATTCATCTTGTTGAGAAGATAACAATGGTATAGCTCTCCAGTAACTAGTTTGTTTGACCTGCCCTAGCTCTTATTTTTGGGGTTTTGTCGACCCTAGTTGGAGCCATATATCATCAAATCCAATCTTCCATTCCGATAAATTTTTTGTAGGTTCTCGATAATGCTCATTTTTGCTACCAAACCCTATTTTTTTATGGTCACGACTAACAGAGTACTTTCCACCTCTTAGTGATCACAAATCTAGTCTAGGAAACCAACCATATCAACAACCATGTCATCCTCAACCCTGTAGCCTAATGGACCTAATGCTTTTTCTATACACTAGGAAATAAAAATTTCCCTATCGTGCACCACCACATCTAATTGAACAAATTCCTTCGTGTTATGAAGTGGAAGTAAACTTTATCATGTATAATATTTTTGCCCCTTTTGTGATTTCACTAAACAATGGACTGTAATTTTTGTTTTAAAGGATTCACATCCAATCTACATCAGCATCTCCCAAACCTACCCCAAGATGACCTTATCCATGGATTTGGTCCAATAACAACCAATCATACATAGCCAAAAAACCATGGGGTGCACAACCATAACTAGCTAAAACAAGGGATGGGGTATTATTCCCAAGGGAAAAGGCTGCAATTGCAATTGCCCAAAATAGACATCCACAAGTTTGATGGTATAGACATGACTTCTGGGCTAAGCCTCATGGAAACATGGTTACCCACGTCTCGAGGACGGGGCGACATATTTTGAGGGACAGCAAAAAAATCCTTGGATTTAGAGGACGACAGGGAAATGGTGACTAAAATAATATATTTTTAAATTTTTAAATCTTTAAAATACAAATAAATAAAAATAACATAAACAAACTAAAGTTAGCTGAAATTTAAAACAATAAAACTATTGATCCAATAATCCATTTGATAATATCATGGTCCCAAATCATGGATTACAAATAAAGATTTTCATTACTCAAAATTACAAAGTGTTATTGTCAAACTCAGCGGAGAAGAGTACATGATACATCAACATGCTAAGGCCCAAAACAAAAAAGCATAGTCTGCAGCTTAGAAGTGTTGACAATTCTTCCACAGGACATAAAATTGTCAACTTTACTATTCGGAAGATAGTCTTATGGTACCAGTTTGTCTTGTAAATCAGTTTTTTTTTGGGGGTCCTTAAATAGCCATCTACAGCCTTCATATAAAGCATGGGATGATCTACTTGAGGATGTTACAGGTGCCCTGAGTTGCGACTAAAGATACATATGTTCTACTTGAGACATACTGCATAGGCAAAGGTTGTTTTGCATACGATGCGCAAACATGGTTATTCTATACTGCATACAATACATCAAGAAAATCAAAAGGCAAGGTTAGAAATTGCACAAAGCAAAGGAAAACAAAGGCAGGAAGATATCCTTCGGACAAAAGTCCGAAGGAATTCCTTCGGCCTTTTTGTCCGAAGGAATACTTCGGAGAATTTGCAAGCAAAAAACCCGCAGCCAAAAAGTCCAAAAAAAAAGACAAAGTCCACAGCCTCCAAAAAGTTCGCAGGAAAACATAAAGTCCGAATGAATAAGGACACTTACAAAAAACCCAAGTTCCCTACAAAACGACCGGGTGCCCTACAATTTTTCTGAAAAACCAGGGAGATAGACGGAAGCCCTTGCAGAGGGCACTTGGTTGGTGACAGGACCTTTCTAACTTTCCCGAAGGGCACAAAGGAAGGACACAATCCCTTGCAGAGGGCACTTGGTCGGTGGCAAGACCTTTGCAATTTTTCCGAACGGCATTCTGCCAGTGGCGAAGTAAAGATAAAGGAGTAATTCCTTCGGACAAAAAGTCCGAAGAAATTCAGGACAAAGAAAAACCTGTGGAAAATTACACAAAGGCAAAACGAGAAAACAAAATTGAAGGATATCCTTCGGACAAAAGTCCGAAGGAATTCCTTCAGAATTTTTGTCCGAAGGATTAAGCCGTGAAAAAGTGAAAAAACAAAAGTCCATAGAAATTCAAAGGACATAGAACGCGTGGGAAAATTGGCGGAAAAAAGTCCTCGAAAATCAAAGAGAGATAAAACCAAGGGGAAGCCAAAAAGTCCGAAAGAAATGGATATCCTTCGGACAAATTGTCCAAAGGATTCCTTTGGAAAGCTTGGTCAAAGCAAGGAAAGTCCGAGGGCAGAGAGAGACAAAAGCGAAGTCCGAAAAGAATGAACACGAAGGGAAAATGACTTAGCAAATAGCCCAATGGATTATTCGAAGAAATAAAACAAAAGGGAGAGGTCCGAGATAATAAAGACCCGAAGAGAATGAACATTAGGCCGAAGGAATAAGTAAGAAGGGAAAGTCCATGGAAAGACAAATATAGACAGAGGTCAAGAAGAAGAATTCTAGATTTAGCCAAGAGAAATCACGGATAGTTGGGTTGAGAGAAACCCATGCACAAACAAAAGATGAAGTCAATGTGGAATTCCATGCAAGCAAAAGCTAATTACGGTTGACTAGTCAAGGCTTCAGTTGATTGGTTGTTGAAGTCAAGTTTATCTCCAAGGTCAACTCAGTGTTTTAAACGTTCCAACTCGGCTTCCAACAGATCAAGTCAAAGTTCTAAAATTGGCATTGGCGTTGGATTTCATGCATGCTATTGTCATCTCATACTTTCAAGCGTTCCAGCAGCTCATGAAGAAGCTAAATTTAGAGGTGAGCGTGGATTTCCATGCAAAGAGAGGTGGGTGTTTCAATGAACCCAGCCGTCCACTTCCTCTAACGCCGGGAGCTTCATGCAAAGACAAAGGGAAAATATATTTTATTGGAAGGCAAAGTTGGTCTTGAGTTAATCTCAGTTGATCTTCCTCTTCTATTTTTCAATGCCAATCTCTTGGCTTTTGTAATTTTCTATATTAATGGCTTTTCAGCCTTATATTTTTTCATCCCTCTCTTGGCAAGGCCAGACTCTGCCATTGGTGAGTTGTGTAACCTCTTCAATCAATAGAAAGATTGTACTTTTAGATTTCAAGTGCTGGCATAGTGTATATTCATTCAGCAATTTGCATATGTGGTAGATTTCTCTCCCTTCCCAAATTTTGATTCGTACCTAGTTGCTAGCTTATCATATTATGCAGGCCAGGTTCAGTGTTCTTATGTCTTTTGTTGAAGCTATAAGTGGATGTTAGGTGGCTGCAAAGTGTCTTGTATCAGACCTCTCTCCATTATTTTTCCTCATGTTTTGGTCATTGGATCGAACCTTCTCATGAAATATTTATGCATAGTGATCAATTAAAATCAAAGGTCTTCTTTTTCCCTTGTTTGATTTAGTGTTCAATGTTCCAAGTAGAGTGGATCAATGTTTTGGTGTATCACCGTTATTAGGTAGGATTTCCCTTTCAAGTTTCTTTCTCCCTTTTCCATGGTAGATTCGCAGCAAAGAGTAGAAATCCATTGATACATCTTACAGGAACCAGTCTTCTCTGGAGGTTCTTCTCACCATTGAGGCACCCACCCTCGTGAGAAGATCCCATTGTTTCAACCGGATAGAGTATTGGCTATTTCATGCACGTCTTCGATTCAAGGTGCAGCTCCAGGTTGACAACAAGAGGTTAAAGTCATCATCTGAGGGAATACTCGCAAACCGCTCCTCATCATTTCATGTTTTATTTTGAATGTTTTTATTTTTTTTGGTGTGCTTAAAAAAAACGTCATAGAAATCACATCCCTAACCCCGTGTTTTCAAAGGGGGCGTCTTAGGGACATCCCCGAAACTTGGTTTTCACAAGATGTCCCAATTTTTTCCGCCTTTTTAGGACACAGGGGGACATCCCATGCTACTATCCATGAGACGTTTGTAACGTCACTCAGACCTTAATGGCACATCCCCGCATAACACTACATTGAACAGTATTTTAAGCTTCATATTATAACAAATTATGAAAGAACGCCCCACTATCTCGCTACATGGATTAGATGGGATAAGCACACCTCAAATGCTCAAAGTGGTAGTGTATATCAAAAAGAGGATGATGACCAAGTTGGTTGATATAGGTAGTACCCACAACTTCATCGACAAAAGGTTACCAAATGAACTCAATTGCTTTGTTTTTTCCAGTTTCTAGTTTTCGGGTTATGATCCTTGGTGGAAGGAAACTCTTGTGGGGTTATATGGCATCACATCAAACTCTCAATGGGGGACTATCAACTTGCTTCATAATTGTTTGACATCCCTCTTGGGGAAATAGATGTAGTTTTGGGAGACCAATGGCTAAAACAGTAAGGGACAATATCCTTCAACTTTCAGCACTTATGCATGGCTTTCAACACAAATGAACAAAGGTAAAAACTCATGTGACTGCAATCACCCCCAAGCCAAATAATCAACTCTCATAGGATGGGCAAGTTGCAAAATATGGGATCTTATGGTTTGGTGGCACATTTACATTCATTAGAAATGCACATGGTATAAACTCCAACTTCGCAAGAGCTTCAAGAGATCATTCGACATCATTGGTAGGTTTTTTGAGAAACCGAAGAGTCTACCTCCAATCATAGATATGATTATACCATTGAATTGATTCCAGGAAGTATTCCTCCTAACATAAAACCCTGCCAATACCCTTATGAAGGGAAGCTTAGAATTCAAAAGTTGGTCAAGAAAATGTTGGACTCAGGTATTCTTCTTCCCCGATAGTCATCGTTTAAAAAAAGGATGGGTTATGGAGAATGTGCCTAGATTATGTGGAACCCAAAACGCTCACTCTTAAAGATAAGTTTCATATTCCTATTATTGATGAATTATTGGATGAATTCTATAGTGTTTTTTCATTTACTAAGCTAGAGTTGCATTTGGGTTATCATTAAATCTGAGTAGAAGAGGATGTACATAAGATTGTGTTTAGGACCCATGAGGATCAATATGAATTCTTAGTTATGCCATTTCATCTCACTAATTCCCCATCTATTTTTAAAGTTTCATGAATTCAATGTTCCATCCATTTCTTCGGAAATTTGTGTTGGTTTTCTTTAAGGACATCTAAATATATAGTAAAACATGGAAAGAACATTTCAATCATGTGGAGAATGTATTACAGGCATTGGAAGACAAACAACTCTATGCCAAAAAATCTAAATGTGCCTTTGCAATTAAAGAAGTGGAATACCTACGACATGGTGTCACATGAAGGTTTAAGGTAGGCCCTAAGATTGTATCAATCAAAGAGTGGCTAATACCTAAAAACATCACGGGTTTGAGGGGGTTCTTGGGCCTAATAGGTTACTACAGAAGATTTGTTTCTGTAATGTCCCCATTTCCAAACCATTCATGAGCAAGTATTGAAGACCTTTAGTCTACTTCCCCATAGACTAAAGGATTCATGCTGAGGTTTTATTTTATTAATTAATTATAATGGCTCGAGTAGTGATTTTAATCATTTGCTCATATAAAGCAATTATTAGTTGATTAATAAAATATTTTATAAAAGTGGCTTTTATCATTAAGGTATTTAATTGAAATAATTATTGAATTATTGCCTAAAAGTAATTTAAATTACTATTTATTATTTAGGCAATTATTTAATATTATTTTTGGTAAAAAGTGAATGTCGACTTGTAAGTGATCAAAGGCAAAAAAGAGATATGCTAAAAGTCGGCAAAGAGAGTTAAGAAAGAGTATTTGGCCTTCTCAAGGTGGTTCGCCCCCCTTTGAAGGGTACAAGTACATGGTGGAGTTCTCTTTTGAGAGATATGTTGAAAATTGATATTGATTCTTCATGCTTGAAGAAGATATTGGGATGGATGCCCAATAAGTGTTTGTAAGTTTTTGGAGCTAATTATTCAACAAAACAGTTTCTTTTGACGCTACACTTGCAAAGGTGGAATTTGATTATTGCCCTAGAGTCGAGCGACTTGCTTGGTGACTTGTTTGTGTGAGTTTCAAGGCTAATTTGAGGTCAAATTGACCTAGTTTTATTGCTAGAATTTATAGATAATTATTGTTGAAGTATGGCATTGACTTTTTATGTGATTAAGCAAGGTTTGCAAGGTCTTTTCAAGTGGATAAATAAATAATAAATTTTAATTTATTTATTTATATTTTTTCGCAGATTTCATGAGGGTTTTGACTTCATAAATTGTGGATTTATGGCTAATATTTATTGAGGAATTTTTCCAAGTGTGGCGACTTGAATTGAAGTGAGGGTTTGTTGTTTGAAAGGGTTTAAAACCCTAGTTGAAGGGCAAATAATATTTCTAATTTTTATATGCAAAGTTTGACCTAAGACGACTATGTTGGAAGGGGCAATTGATCACTTCGAAGACTCTAAAAGGGCGTTGGATTTGTGTGACTATTTTTGGTAAATTATTCATGATTTCTGGCAAAGGTTTGACAAATATTCAGCTGCTGTTTTATGTGTAAAATCAGAGGTTTTAAAGCAAGATTAAATCTTATTTTCATCCACATACAAGGCGTAAAAAGGTATAAAATCTCTATTTTTAGTCTGTGGCTTATTTTGGATAATTTTGAGGTGTTATTTGCTCTAAGTAATTGTTGAAAATTACCTACATATTATTTGCATATTGACGCCTAGGGTTTGGAAGTACATTGCACGTTTTTGAGGCATATCTTTGAGCTAGGGTTTGTTGATTTGGCTAACTTCAAAATTTAAAATTTTGCAGATTTTAAGGGAAGCCCCTTTTTGGTGGAATTGTCCCATTTGGGGACATTACAGTATCCAACAATGCTTGCATAGTTGCACCATTAACAACATTATTGATGTGGGATTCCTTTTCATGGTCGGAGGCAACCACCCAAGCATTCTAATATCTAAAAACTCTTACTTCCACTACTATTAAAGCCACACCAAATTTCTCTAATACATTGTGGTAGAATGCAATAACTCATGACACAAAGAACAATACTAGTGCAAGAAGGGCCTCCCTTGGGATCTAAGAGTCGACAAGTCAAAGGCAAGAACATGGTATGGTCCACATGTGAAAAGGAAATGTAATCTATCATCTATGTAGTCAAACAATGGCAACCATAGCTTATGGGCATTCAAAGTCAAAATGGACCTTGTGAGTCTTAAGTATTTTTGGAGCAACAATTGTCATCAGAGGAGCAGCAAAATGGGTCACCAATTGGGGTATGACTTCAAAATTATTTACAAAAAAAGCAAGGAGAATATTGCAGTTGATGCTCTCTCTCAACAAAGAATGAAGGAAGCAACAATATGTTCCATTACATTATTTTAGCTTTAATAGGTAGAAGCAACACGGATAGAATGGCAACAAGACACTTCAACAAAGAAGTCCGTTCAATGATTTCAGCAATACCCATCTTATTCAGATCAATATTATTAAAAAGGACATTACTTATGGTATAAAGACAGGCTCTTTCTGTACAACAATTCTAAATTGAAAGAAAGTACTTTAACTCAAATTCATGACTCACCAATAGGACATTAAGGGTTCTTGAAGACCCATCACCGAACAAAGAATGATTTCTTTAGGGAAGGTCTTAAGGGGGGATGTACAAAACTTTGTAGCAGAATGCTTGATATGTCAACAGAATAAATGAGAAACGGTCAAAACTCCAAGTCTCTTACAACCATTGGCAATTCTAGCAAAGTATTAAGAGGAAATATCAATGGATTTCATTATAGTGATACCAAGGTCAGACAATTTGAATGTGATATTGGTGGTCATGGATAGACTCATTAAGTCTGCACACTTTTATTGACTCTCTCATCCATTTCAAGCTAGTACAATGGCATAAGTCTTCATGAAAAAGGTACAAAAACTCCATGACATCCACAAAATCATTGTGAGTGATCGTGATCCTATATTCACTAGCATATCCTGGATTAACCTCTTTGTTGCATGGGACAAAAAACTAGCACATAGTTCATCTTATCATTTGCAATCAAATGGACAAATACAAATTGTGAACAGAAGTTTGGAAGGGTATTGTAGTATGATTAATGTCCCTGAGATACTAGACCATCAATATCAGCGTGCATAGAATAGTAATCCGAGCAATACCAGGTTGTATTCATAAAAAATCATTCTCAGTACAATTTGAACAGTACAGGGAGGTCCTGATACAAGTGTCCATACCCTGATGTATATCCTTCTATATATAAGACAAATGACATATGGCAGTTGACACAACCGTCAACACCCAAACATAACCAACAAGAGCTACTACAAACTACCTAAGGCTGACAATACAACCACATAATTTGATTATGTTGGTTAACATGGCAATACGAATGTAACAATCTACAGGTATCTGTTTTGCTTTGCCTTAGAAAAGCAAGCACAAAGGTCTGAATGGCTTTCAATGGAAGAATGGTGGTATAACACCATGTTTCATAATACAATGAAGATGACTTTATTTGAGGCCCTTTCTAGAAATCCCCCACCATTCATTACTTATTACTTGAACACAGCCGGTATTATTTTCACAAATGATCAAGGTTTGTTCTCAACTAGTATTGAAAGAAAGCCATATTCTAGACAAACACACAATACATAAAAGAAATCTTCTAGAAAAACACACAATACATAAAAGAAATCTTCGAGACAAATGCACAATACATAAAAGAAATCTTCTAGACAAACACACAATACATAAGAATTACCTTGCATTTCGTTTTTGAGGTTCAGAAGGCAATACAGCTTGAGCACGAGTTTTTGTCTCAACCAAAAGGGGCTGTTTAATTCCACTTCGCTCACACATGTGAACCTCATCAATGACTCCGATCAGCCAAACACCTTCAACGAGCCCTACTCTGTAAAGACACACCTTAGATCATTCCCTCAGGATTGGATAATATCATTTTTTAGAAAATATGCTTAATTTTCCAAATATATTTCCCTAGGTTAAATTATATTTCTATAGCTATCAAGATTGTAATCCGATATTTTAGAATATATGAAAACACACATCTTCAAATAAGTAAATAGAATACCAAAGGAACTCAAGTAAGAAAGGAAATTGTCAACTGTCCACTGTAATGAGTAGTCAATATTTTCGCAAGATGACAGAAAGAGGATTTTGCTTTACAAAAATGCCTTGGAGGTAATGTTGTCAACCCGGAGTTGCACCTTGATCGAAGACGTGCTGAAATGACTAATCCTCACTCCAATTGAACAATGAGATCTTCTCATGAAGGTGGGTACCTCAATGATGAGAAGAACCTCCAGAGAAGGTTGGTTCATGTAAGATGTATCAATGAGGATCTCAACTTCTATGCTACAAACTGCTTGGAGAAAAGGGGAGAAAGAACTTGAAAGGAAATCCTAGCTGAAGTGGTGATACACCTAATTTGCTTGATCCACTCAAATCGAGCTTCTAGAACACTGATTCAGACAAGGAAGAGGCATAACTTCAACTCCAATTGATCAATATACACAAGTATTTCACGAAAAGGTTTAATCTAATGATCTAAGCTAAAGGGAAATAGAAAAATAGGTCTAATGAAATGTACTAAACAGCCACTAATATCCAATATAAACTCAACAAATGACAATCAAACACAGAACCTGACCTACATAAATGACCAGCTAGTAACTAAGTACGAATTCAGATTTGTCAAAGAAGAAAGAAAATCTATCACTTAGGCAAATCTATAGCAAAAGTACGTTCTACCAGCTACTGGAAATTGAAAAAATGCAGTCCTCTTATTGATTTTGAAAAAAGTTACAGCACAATCTTTGGAAGAAGTTTTCTTGCCAAAAGAGGGATCTTTTTAAACAACGCTGAAAGCCAACTTATAGAAAAATTACAGCAGCCAAGATATGGCGTTGAAAATAGAAGTAAACTCATTCATTAGCCTAAGTCAAACTTGCGTTGCATGAGCCTTCCTCTTTTGTCTTTTCTTGTCTTTGTCGTGCATGGAGCTCCTTGGCGTTGAAATAAACGGTGGCTAAGCTTGGGCTGTCTTGTTTTAGAATAATCATTAATTAAAGCATGCATGAAAAGTTTTGGCATTTGGAATATGGACAATGGAACTCAAGTTTGACCAGTCAACTTCTCCTTTGCATGGAATGTTACGCCAATCTAAAAAAGGAACTCCGTTTGACTTTGTTTGAAGACTGAGCTGGAGGAAGAGATCAGCCCACTTTACATGTAAAGCCACGTCAAGAGTCAATACATGAGCTCCACTCAGACTACTGGAATATTTGAGACCTTGCCTACTCGGATTGGATCTATTTTTGACCTTTTTATCACGGCTTTTATTTTCTTGTGCATGCATTCCTCGACCTTATCTTCCTGCGTATCTCTTTGGCAATTTTCTCGAGATTATTTCCAATTGGCTTGTTTATTCCTTCGAATATTTTGCTTTTCCCTTGGTCTTTCTTTGTTTGGCCTCGGGTCTATTCTGCGGACTTTGCCTGTGTATATTTCTTTCGGCCTTATACTTTTCATATTCCTGCGGACAAAAATGTTCGCAGGAATTATCTCGAGCCCTTTTCTTTGTCATTTCCCCATGGACAAAAAGTCCGCAGGAATTCTGGCTTTCCCTTCCTTCGGGCAATTTGCCCAAAGAAATTGTTCTTTGTCACTTTCCCCGCAGGCTTTTGTCCCTATCTTTTCCCAGCGGCAACTTTTCCAAAGGAATTCCTTCGGACAAAATGTCCGAAGGAATCCTTCGGACTTATGTCTCTTCCATCTTTGTTATCTTTGTGCTGTCCTCCGAACGAATCCTTCAGACTTTTTGTAAAGTCCTGTCACTTTCCCGCAGACAAAAAGTCTGCGAGAATTCCTTTCCTGTCTTTTGCTATAGGGACCCTTTGCTAAGTCACTTTCTCAGACATTCCTTTGGACAAAATGTCCGAAGGAAATGTCCCTTGTGTCTTTTCCGAATGTGCCTTTTCTCGAAGGGTATATGTCATGTTGACCATTTTTTGGCTCACATATCAAAGTTTACCTAAGTATGGAAAAGGGAGCTTTCAGGAAGAAAATGGTAAGCCTTTGGGAGGACTTTGGGTTTTCCAACAGTGACAACTTCGGGTTTTTTAAAGGCACAATGCAAATCGGGTTTCCAGCAGTACTTAGTTATAAAGGTTTTATAAGTAGAAGTAATTCGGGTTGAAGAACCCGAATTACTCGTAGAGAGTGTGTTTCGGGCTCTCCAGGGGGCACTACTTGTTTACTTCTTAAGTTGTGAGCAGTCAGAAACCCGAAATAAGTAAAGGGGCTTGACAAACCCGATTTGGTTTTGAAAAATGGTGCTTCTCGGGTTCTTCAAGGGACGAGTCTTTCAAAAAATCTAAAGGGGCTTTTAAGGCAAAAGGGCCCAGTCAACTTTTTCGAAAGGTACACTTCAGTTTTTCTGAAGGGCTTTTTCTTCTCCAAGTGGACAGTTGCAATTTTCCTGTTGACCATTTTGGCCCTGTAGACCAAAATCGGTCTCCTTCCTTCCCTACCATTCTAAAACCTCAGTCTAGTCATGTACCCACCTTCTGCAAAATCTCCTTTTTCTTTGCAATAAGCCCTGTTCTATAAAGCATTGAAGGATCTTAAGACCTGCAGGTTTCGGTTCAGTATGGGGCTTTTCGCTTTGTGCAAATGCCTTAGACAAACTTTCAGCAAGGGGATGGGCCAGCAAGAATACGAGTCTCTTACAGAGCTCCGAAGGGCAAATACCCTTGTGGAGGGCAGGCAGGTGCTGAATGGGGCTATTTGATGGGATCCAAGTACCCTTGAGGAGGGCAGGGAACCCTTGTGGAGGAATCAAAAGGCAAGGCAAAAAGGGTGAGTTTTCCTTCGGAAAAGGCAAAGACAAAAAGTTGAATTTCTTCGAGCAAAATGCCCGAAGGAAGTCCTTCGGGCATTTTGCCCGAAGAAATTCACAAGGCAAGAGGCCAAACAAAGAATTCTTTCGGAAGAAAATCCCGCGGCAAAATGAACAAGGCAAATTCTTTCGGGCAAAAAGTCCGAAGGAATTCCTTCGGACTTTTTGTCCGAAAGAATTCACCCAAAACAAGGGCCAAACATTGAAGAGAACATTTCCTTTGGACATTTTGTCCGAAGGATTTGAGGACCAAGGCCGCCCGAAGTACCCCGAAAGGCAGGTGCCCTTGCAGGGGGCTCTCGGCGACCGTAAAAGGGACCTTTCTCAAAGCCCGAAGGGACACCTTCCCTTCGGGAGGGTTAAAAGACAAAGGCCCAGACAAAAGGAAAAGGCCGAAGGAAAGAAAGCCGAAGGAATTGACCAAGAGGTGATGGGCCCGAAGACGTCAAAATCATGCATAGCGAATTAGTCGTTCAGGTTCAAACGTCTGGTGACGTCCCCACAGACGTCAAATTCAAGGCAATAGAATAGCCGTTGGCTTTCAAATGGCGACGGGCACGCGAAGGTCAACTTTACGGCAATGAAATAGCTGTCGATCTTTAAATGCTTGAGCGCGAACCCGAAGGAATTCAAAGGCCTTAGGGCCAAAAGGAAGAGCCCGCTGAGAAAAGAGCCTAAGGAGCCAGCCAAGGATGGATAGAAGATAGCCCTAGGGGGCTCAGATTTTCAGAAAGAGCCAAGAGATGACAAAAGACAAAACCAAGAAAAGACAAATCTGGAAAAAAGACAAGAATCAAGAGTGAACTCAACGACCAGCCAAGAAAGGAGCCCAAAGAGCCAAGCGCAGAAACAGACAAAACAGTCCAAGTGGCAAAAGGTGTCGGCACAAGGAGTTATTCCAACGGTTGAAACAGTCTCTGCCAAGTGGTCATCAAAGAGCACAAACAGTGAACAACGCGACCTATTTTTCCTCATTTTGCATTAATGGTCAGACAACCGTGTAAATGTCTTGAAGAAGGGGTCTTGTTTGCAGACAAACGGTGTGGCCCATGTTTTCACACATGACGTTTAATATATATTAAACACCTAAAATCAAAACTGGAGCTGACACATCATTCTCTTTCAGCAGCTTCCTCTTCCCAATGCTCTCAACGCACATGGGCCACTTGTAAAAGAGCGCCATTGCTTCTTCTCTCTCTATATATATTGTAAACTCTCATTTTGAAAAGAATCTATCTCTCATTTTTGTATGGCGCAGCCCTCCCAAATTTTCACCTTGAATCAATAGAAAGCATTTTCACCTCTATTTGGTTGGATATATCTCTGAGTATGCCTGAGTATTAACCTTGTGTCCAGTCAACTTTCCATGATGCTTTCACAAGCTTGATACCAACACACCTGGTATAGACAAAGCACCATTTCTACAGGTAACAAGGAGAGCTGTATCTGGAGTGCAGAGGCAGAAGAAAGTTACCAAGCAGTGTGTTTTCCTACAGCACCTGTGGTAAGTTCATTTTCTGTGTGTATCTTCATTAAACCTTCCTGTTAAGCTCTCTGCAGTCTAGTCATTTTACCAGATAAAGTGTATGTATGTGTTCTTATGGTTGGAAGTGTGAGCAAATGAGTAGATCAAACTTTTTTGGTGCATCACCGTATTAATCTAGGCTCTGATTTCAGTAATCCTTCTCTCTTTTCAACCCCCCATTTATATATATATATATTAGCAATAGTACTGGAATAACTCAGAGATGCATCAAAGGGAGCTAGCCCTTATTTAGAGATTCTCCCTTCAGTTTTGCCAGACCCACAGGCAAGAGAGGAGTCTCCATTGTGTCGCGTGGAAGAGAGAAGCCCAGTCTTCTCTGAAGGGTGCAATCCACAACGTCAACATTTCTCGAAGGGTATGTTACCCTTCGGAGGGACCATTTCAAAATTCCCGAAGGGTATCTTTCCCTTCGGGAGGATCATTCACAAGAGTCCAAAGGGACGTGCAGAAAGCCCAAAGGGTCTCTTACCCTTTGGGAAAGTCCATTGTGAAAAGCTCGAAGGGTAATTTCAAAGACAGACGCGGACAAAATGTCCGAAAGAATTCATTCGAACAAATTGTCCGAAGAAATTCCTTCGGGAGATTTCCCTAAAAGAAATAAGCCGGAAGAGAAACCCAAGACCAAGTGTCCAAAAGAAATGACGTGCCAATGGACGTCAAAATCAAGGTAAGCGACTAGCCATTAGAAGTAATCGGGTTTGAAAAGCTCAAAGTCTTAAGGCTTGAGAAACAACAAAGTGAGAAGACTTCAAGATGGACAAAGCTCGAAGTAAGTAGGCTTGAAGAACCTGAATTACTCTGCATAGAGTAAATCGGGTTTCTCCAAGTACTCTACTTAAAAGGCTTTATAAGCGAAGGATCTGGGAAAGTCCAAAGTTGGAGAGGCCAAAGAATCCGAATTACTCTGCATAGAGTAAATCGGGATTCTCCAAAGACTCAACTTAAGCTTGGTCCGGCAATGCTAGAATCATGATGCAACGAATGGAAGGCTGTCACATGGCGTAACTGGAGCAAAAAGGGCCAATCAATAAAAGACAAGTGGCACAAGGATGTTCAATAAACACGGGAGAGTCCAAGCGGCTGGTAGCTGGAAGTTATGAAGGCTCTCATCCGCTATGGTTCATTGCCTGCAATCGTCGTTCGATACTTAAATGTGTCATGCCAAGAAGAAACATTCCAGCTGCTCACAGCATGACTTTTCAGATGTGCCAAAGAAAGTCTTAAATGCTGGAGGGTATTGGACGGCGATCTGGAATGACACATTTATGAACATCAAGGAAGGACAATAGGAGGTTCCAGCCATCTGCAACTTCTTTCCGCTCTTTCTCTCTTCCCCTTTTTCTTTATAAATAGAGGCCTTGGAAACTAGAAATGTATCCCCGGACTAGTGATAAAATCACTCTGCAAAAATCGTTGTGTAATGGACCTTTGAAACAATAAAGATTATTTTTACCTATCTCTTTGTCTAAAAATTGTGTTGAGTTAGCTTGTGCACTAATAGCGTTGTGAAGAAGCATCCTTCCAACCTTGTTGCCCTTCTTTCTTGCTTGTTTTTAGGTGCTTTCCAATTAACTGCAAGTCTGAACTCGTGCTTTTCTGCCATTAATGGATGCTCGGTGTGAAATTTGAAATTCCTCTTTGTCTCATGTGTGGTTCAGTAAGCCTAGTTTAAGAAATAATTATGCAAGTTAGCTGGTTAGGAGGTTGTGTAAGCCATCTTGTCTTATGTTGAATTAGTGTCTTTTGCAGGCCAGGTGGATCACTTATTTTCGGTGCATCACCTCCCTTAGCTTAGTTTTTTTTTCAAGTAATCTCTCTCCCCATTTTCCTCAGCCATTAGTAGAGTTTAGCGTAGAAACCCAAAGAGCTGAAGTGAAGCACTGAAGAACTAGCCTCATAAAAAAGTTCAGAGGTTCAACCTCGACGTAGGACACCCACATCTTGAAGTTGTTCCCATGCTTATAGCTGGAAGTGAGAGAGCCTGAAGAACTCTCTCAAAAGGGTGCAAATCCAATCTATAACATGTCCTTCAGATTTCTTGTCTTGGACTCTCCCGAAGGGTATGTGCCCATCGGGAATTTTGTGAAAGACCCTTTTCCTCCTTATGTAATGTCTCTTCAGAAGGGCAAGTGCCCTTTGAGCTTCTTGCAAAGTCTCCCCTCGTTCCGAATTGAACCCTCCCGAAGGTCACATACCCTTCGAGAGCTTTTGCAAATGCCCTTTGTCTTTTGACCCTCTTGTAAAGTACATTCCTTCGGACAAAAAGTCCGAAGAAATCCTTGTCTTTTTCCCGAAAGGTAAGTAACCCTTCGAGATTTTGTAAGTGCCCGTCGAGCTTTTGTCAAGTGTCCATTTCGAGCTTTCTGTAATGGCCGAAGGGCAGGTGCCCTTCGAGCTTTTTGTAAAGCCCTTAAACTCACGAGATGGCCTCCCTAAAGGGCACATGCCCTTTGGGTTTCTTGCAAACGACTTCCCCGATCTTGAAATGAGCCTTCCCGAAGGGTACCTACCCTTCGAGTTTTTTGTCAATGACCCTTCCGAAGGGTACCTTGCCCTTTGGGTTTCTTGCTTTGTCCTTTTCCACCTTTCAGTAAACATGGAAGTGTCCTCTTTTAGCTCTTTTCCGCGGAAAAACTGTCAAGCCCCTCGGATTTTTTGCGAATAACTTTTTTTGAAGGGTAACATACCCTTCGGACTTCTTGGGTGTCCCTTCCAAATTTTGCAACGGTCCTTTGAACTTTTCCGAATCTATGTAAAATCAAGCCTTCTTTGATGAACCATTCCTTCGAGCAAATTTGTCCGAAAGAAATCCTGTTGTAGCAAAGGCCATTGCGAATGAGTATTTCAATTTGTCTATAAAAAACCAATGTATTCTTTCTTCTTTGGCTAGAGACGTGAACTTTCCAAATGGCGAAAGACAATTTGACCTGTGGAAGAATTGTCAACATTTCTGGCGACTTAGCTGACCCAACATGCCTGCTATGCTTGAGAACCCGGCCATATACATGATATAGAACTCACAAAAACAATGGTAAACCTGGTCCATGACTGAAAATTACCTTTAATCGAACATAAGGTAACCTCATCCTTCAAAATAGAAGAGAAACACACAAAAGCAGGAAACTAACTAAGAAGCAAATGTGCAAACAAGCACTTATTGGACAAAACATAAGCAAACTACTGTGCTTGAACAACACGTAGAGGAAAGCAAAAACAAACTATGTACAAGGAGCTTTGCTCTTCAATAGCAATGTTCCAGGTATATCCTATTGACAGGGATTGGAAGCTCTTTACCATCCATCTTTGCAAGTTGGAAGGCATTGTAGGGTTTACAGCTGGAGATTGTGTATGGGCCAATCCAAAGAGAATCAAACTTGGTGTGCCTTCCTGGTTTAGCTCTATCCTCATCCCACTTGAGGACCAAATCTCCTTTGAAACTTTGTGAAGAAGTTCCTTTGTCAAATGTTCTTTTCACTTGTGCTTGATGAATCTCTACGGCTAGCATGGACTGATTTCTTATCTCTTCCAACTCCATAAGCTCTGCATACCTGATTTTCATAGGCTCATTCTCCAACAACACAAGTTGATGCATTAGTTATAAAGCTGAAAATTCAAGAGAAATGGGTAACCTTGCTTCCTTACCATATACCAGCTTGTATGGAGACTTGGCTATTGACCTCTTGTAGGTGATCCTATCAACCCATAGAGATGATTTCAACTTGAAATGCCATGACCTCTGATTATCTTCAATAGTCCTTATGATCCTCAATAGGTTTTTGTTTGTAGATTCAGCAAGGCCATTGCCTTGTGGATAATAGTTTGATGAAGCGCTGAGATAAACTCCATGATGGACAGCCCATTGACTAATTTTGAATCCCACAAAAGCCATTGCATTATCAGAAATAATCGTTGAAGGAACTCCAAATCTAGTAAGCAAACCTTCATAGAAATCAAAAACATTAGTTTCGTTTGCTTCTTTTAATGCAATTGCTTCTATCCAACATGTGAAATAATCTGTAGTTGTTAGAATCCATTTATGCCATCAACTCGAAAGAGCTTTAATGAAGCCAATGAAGTCCAATCCCCATTGAACAAAGAGCTGATCCACTGCAATTCACTGAAGAGGTAAGGCTGCAAGCTTGACTTTTCCTACAAACATAGCACACTGTTTGCACTTTCTAACCCATGCATGGCAATCACCAAATATACTAGGCCAATAATACCCTCCTCTCATGACCTTAAGGGTTGTAGTTCTTGCGTAAAAGTGTCCTCCACCATGTCCATCATGGAATTCTTCAAGCAATCTCTGAGTTTGGCTTGGCTCTATACATCTTAGCAACATTCCATTGATATCCTTCTTAAACAAGACACCATCAACAAGCAAAAATGGAATTGATTGCAACTTAAAATATCTTCTTTTTGAAGCACTTAGATGAGAGAGATAAATACCATGTTGGAGATAGCTTATCAAGTCACGAAACCAGCTAGAAGGTGAAATGTGAACAGCTGCAACTTCTTCATGTGACACCAAAACAAGCTCATTAGCCTCTTGCAAGTCTTGTGTTAGGTGCTCACAAAGCCCTTTGCCTCTAATCAGCTTTGTCACCTTAATCTCTATGTCATATTCCATTACCTTGGTTATCCAACCAGCTCTCTTCTCATTTATATCTTTGTTCAAAAGAAACTCTTTGGTGCTTGGATGAGCAACCATTAGATGTATTTTATTATTAGACAACAAGTGCCTAAACTTCTTAAGAGATCTTATAACTGAAAGGACATGCTTTTCAACAAAAGAATACCTTGTTTCATAGTCCTCCAAGCCTTGGTTGTAGAAAGCTATTGGCTGCTCTAAAGACTCATGATTATGCTGCATAAGGATGTGTAATGTCCCCTTTCTAGCTCAATTTGGAGGACTTACTATTTATAGTAAGTCACCTTGCCGGGTTACTATTTTTAGACTGGCACCTGATCACATAGGGAATTGACAGAGTTAACTCCTGCTTCAGACAGCGCCTCAAACGGACAATTATTCCAAGAGTTATTAATTTTTAAAGTGATTAAAGATTTATTTAAATATATTTAAATGTTATTATTTAAAGATTTATTTAAATATATTTAAATGTTATTATAAGGTTATAATGTAACTTTATAATAATAAAGTCACTTTAATTTTATAAAGTGCGTTAAGTGAAAATTAAAAAACGGGAATATATCTTTTATCCCACATTGGCCAAGTGTTTGAGTTCTCACAAGAAAAGAATAAAAGAGGACTTAAGAGCTCATTTTCAAACATCCATTTGAAGAATATTGTTTGGTTGATTTTTATTGTGGAGCCTAGGGCTACTGCAGTTTTTTCATTAGATCATTGAGACCGAAAGCTCTCTTTGATTGGCATAACTGAGGAAGCAAAATATCTTCTGAAGGGTTGCAGCTGTTCGAGGAAATATTTCAGTCTTCTCACCACTTCAAATTTAGTGGCCAAGGGCCAAATTTGTGGAGATTCGATTGGAGAATAATTGTTGATTGTGGTTCATCATTTCATCATATTTAAGAGTGATTTTGGCAAGATACTATATTCTGATATTTTATGACAGTCATAGCTGGGAACCATGATTTTGATTGTGGAAGGTTGATTTGGCATCGATTCCTTCACGGGGCTTGAGTGCTCCATTCTAGAGACTTGGACAATGATGTTTGATGCATGTGAGAGGGTCTAAACGCTGCATATAATTTATTATCAAAAGTTCAGATCAGAAACTGGGGTGTCTACCATAGAGGTGCAATTTGGCTTCAAGAGATATCCATTGCATGGGTTTTGGCAACCATCTCTTCATCGATTTGGAGGGCTTCATAATCCGAGTTCTTTGAGGTCATTGCATTGTATTGTAATGTTAGTTTTTGAACATAATATCATTGTATCAGGCCATTAAGGCGCTGCCATAAGTTAGTTGCATTATGTTGCCAAGAGTCTTGGCTGGCATTCTATATCAACATTGTAGTGGGAGTAGTTCATCAATAAAGGAATGACAAGTTGCATGTCACATACTTGTTATAGTGATTACAATCCTCATTTCAGTCTGATAGTTTCCATGCCATATGTTTGCCTAACTACCTATTGGCTGTAAGTGACTATTTTGCATAAGAGATTTACATGTGTCTTTGTTGTACCTTCATTTGAGAATTGAATAGATGCAAGTCGAGTGTTTGCATTAATGCCTAGTTGCTGTAGGTGCATATTGGCTATCTTAGGATGCATAGAAAGTGTTTGTCTTAATGTCAACTCGCTGCACTAGTTAAATACCGTCACTTATATGTATGCCAAAAGACTGAAACAGCTATTATATCATTTCTATAACAACCTTACATTGTTAAAAGCATTCAATAACATCATTAGCAGCCTATGAACTCAAAGAAAACAAACCAGAAAATTCATATCAGTCATAGACAGTTGCAAGACAAGTGTTGGACGAAATTCTTGAGTGGTCAGAACTGAAAATTAAAAGCCAAAATTGCAAGGGTCTTCACAGGATGCTTGAAATAGTGTCCATGTTAGAATAAGTATACAGAATGAAATCTTTCATAAAATCTGGATTTAAAAGCGTAGGAGCACTTGCTATGGCTTTCTTAACATCTTCAAACCCTTTTACTCCCTCCTAGGACCAGCTGAAGTTTTGATTTTTCTTTAGCATCGTTGTAAGTGGTTTAGATACAGTAGCGAAATCTAATATGTATCTCCTTATCAAATTGATTTTCCCAAAGAAACTTTGCAAAGCCTTTTTGTGCTTAGGCAAAGAGAGTGCAAGAATGGATTGAATCCTTTCAAAATCTATGCTTAAACTATGCTTTGAAACATGTCCAAGAAGCTTACCTTCATGAATCGAGAAGACACACTTCTTGGGATTTAGAGATACCCCAAATTGCCTACACCTTTCGAACACTTGTTTGAGATGAACCATGTGATCTTCTGCGTTCTTTGAAAACACTGTTATATCATCCAAATAAACAAGTACAAACATGTTAAGAAGGCATTGGAATGCCATATTCATGGCTCTCTGAAAAGTTGCTCCAGCATTAGACAAAATGAATGATATTTTTCTGTATGCAAATGTCCCCCACTTGGTTGTAAAGGCTGTCTTAAATTGGTCTTCTTCCTTGACCAAAATTTGATTGTAACCACTATATCCATCCAACAAAGAAAACCTCTCTGAACCTACAAGCTGTAAAATTTGTTCCATTGATGGCAATGAATAGTGGTCTTTAAGCGAAGCCCTCTTTAAATAACGGAAATCAAAACAAACAAATCTCACCATTCTTCTTCCGTACCAGAACAAGGTTAGCCACCCAAGTTGAGTGCTTGATTGGAAATATAATAGCTGATTCTATGAACTTGTGAAGCTCAGCGCTCATCAAAGGCTCAAGCTTTGCATTGTTTGGCCTTTGTCTTTGTCTCACTGGTTTAGTTTCCTCTAGCTCAATGGTGTGTTGAGCCAAACTTGGATCAAAACTTTTGAGATCACTATACTGCCATGCAAATATATCAGCAAAACTTGTGCATAACTCAATGAAAACTTTTTTTTGTGAAGGAGTGCATACTTTGCCCAATTTCAAAAACTTACCAGCTACAATCTCTACATTGGCATAGTGCTCTTCCTTTGTTGACAAGGATGATTTCTCTTTCCTTAGCTCATCATCTCCACTGAAAATATTCTCAAAAGTGACCAATCCCTTGGGCAGCCAATTCGTTTTTAGTTGTACAATCTGATCACCATAGTGTTGTAAGTGTTTTGATTGATTTCTTGAAGAAAACTCAGCCTCTTCCTGCAAAAATCTCACAATTTGATTGTCTTCTTCAAACACCTGCCAATTCTCATGATTATCTGGAACAAAAAGCCTTACAACTACCTTTATGTGTGACTGAATTTTTCTATTTTTTACACCAGCTGGGATACTAAATTGTGTTCCAACAGCAGCCAACCTATCAGCATGTTTATTCTTAACTCTTGGTATTCCCTGAATGTTAAAACCTTGAAAATCTTCAAGTAAATCCCAAATTCTATGCTTGTAAGATTTAATCAACAAATTTTTGCATACATTCAAACCTCTTACTTGGTGGACTACAAGCTCACTATCTCCAAACACTTGCAAACAATTGACTTTCATCTTCCTAGCCCACTGCAAACCGTGAACTAGTGCTTCATATTCAGCAACATTGTTTGAACAGCGAAACTGAAATTTAATGGAAGAAAAATACATTTGCTCTGTTGAAGAAACCAACATCATCTCAGCTCCGGTTCCATGCTTATTTCTTGATCCATCAAAGGACAATTGCCACACACCTTCATTAGATTCGTCTTCTTTGACCATGGCTGGAATTGGTGCATCATTCTCATGAAGACAATACACACCAAAACCCTCCTCTTCAATCAGCTTGTAGGGGATCATGCTCATGCAAGGTAGAAGCCCACTCATCAAGAAACAAATCTGGAATTCCATCCAAAGGTGAGTCCTTTTCTACATCACTAGTTTGTAATATTTCATCTGAGATGATACAATTAGTATTCACAACACTAGACATGTATGGCTCCATATGAAAACGTGCAATAGGCTCTAAATGAATTGTTGCCTTTGTAACATACCTAGTTCTGAACAACAAATAGGTCCAATCAGCTGATAAATATCCCCCAATCTTTGAAGTGAAATCTCTTGAGAGGCACATAGCAAAGTAGGGAGGCAAGTACCACAACATCTTGCTGAATAGTAACATTACGACATACATGTAATGTCAATTTCAAATCATTGATGATGCCTACCGTCTTTGTTGGTGACCCATCCAATTGCAATACTCCTTTAGTATTTGGCTCATAAACGAGTCCAAGCTTATCTGCAATCTGTTTAGGCATGACCGTACTATTAGCTCCACTATCTACCATACAATTATAAATCAAAGTATCTCCTACTATCAAAAAAAGATAGAAATGAGGGGTTTTCTTTGATTTTACCTCAATTTTGTCAACCTTTGCCATCTTATTTGTTTGTTATACCTGTTGCTTAGTTGGTTGATCTGAATTAGCTAAGACAGCCCCTTCTTTCTCAACCGGTTTTGGAGACAGTTCAAGAGCTGAAAGCTCTTGGATAAGCTTATCTCTTTGTTCTGGAATTGAAAGAGAATTCCACATGCTAATGCTGATGTTAGATTTTTTTTATCTGATCTACTATACTGAAATGAGAACCACTAACCTTTGACTGTACTTTCTGGAGCAGTAGCTGTTCACAAACTAAAGGTAGCTGATGAACCTTACTAACCTCTATATTCTGATTTTTCTGAGTTGTAAGGGCAGCAAGTTGCTCTTTTGTACTTTTAGCAACAATACTAGGAGTACTTGAAGTATTTGTTACCGCTTGAGCCTCATCAATAGCTCCTTTTTTAATTCTCTGATAGGTTATAATTGCAACTTGACCACTTATATCGTTAGTTTTAAAGTCTTGAGTAAAAGCAACATGATCATCTACTTGCCAATTTACATTAATAGCATCAGGTTGCCCTTGAACTTGATGAGTCTCTCCTTGTGATGCCAAACCTGTATCTTGATACTGACCTCCTTCAAAAGAAAACTCTTCTTGTGTCATTTGTGGCATGGTGATGTTCTGTGATACCAAGGCTTGGTTTTGAGCATCATTGAGATTTGAGGGCTACCAACTTGATTCCTGCACCAAATTATTTTGAGGTGGGTTTGGAACAATGGCTTTTGAAATGGAAGGAGCATTCGGATCAAGAATAACATATGGCTTAGCTGGAGTTATGGCTCTTTGTGCTTGATAAGGTGGTTTATTTTCTCTGAAACCCCGATAAAGAGGCCTTTGATTTTTTGAGGACTGATAGGTGTTATGATTTTACTGTTGATAGTCTATTTGATTGAAATTGCTGCGTTTTGAGCTGTACTATTTCATTTCCAAAAGATTGTAGCAAACTTTTCAACTCTCCTATCTCACTAGCTTGACTAGTAGGGGCTGCAATAAGAACTTGAGGGGCTGATATAGAATTTATTTCTGGAAATATGGCCATTGGAGGTCTTAGAGAAAGCTTACCAACTTGTATCAAACTATTTTCAGCCTTAATTGCAACCTCATAAGCATCCGGCAAAGTAGTACCACCCATTGACTGTATCATCACACTAATGTCAGAATTAAGAGCTTTCAAATAGTACATAAATGCATATTGAGAGGATGGCCTAATCAACGCAGGTATCCTAGTCCATGTTTTTTCGAGTCTGAGGTTAAAATCAGACATGACCTCATGAGGAGCCCTTGTTATGGTGGTCAATTGCTCAACCAAAGAGAGATGATCAGATTTGTCCTCAAATTGCTTGACCAATGTTGCGCCCAATTGTCCCAGGTTGCAATAGAATTAAGTGGCAAATTTATATACCATTGCAGCGCTTTTCCTTTGAAGGAGGCAGCCAACAATCTAATAGCAACATCATTTTTAACAACATTATGGACTGAACAGAGATTAGCAACATCTTGGATATGCTCAATAGGGGTTGTTTGATTTTCTCCTGAGAAGAATGGAATGCTCTTGAGCGCAAACACTGGAATATCATCCAACTGAGCTAAATTCAGTGGACTTCCCCTATTGAATGGAGCAAACACTTGGTTTCTAATGGCCATTTGAATAGTAGGGATTGCAGTGTTTAGAACAATAGGATGAGGAGGTAAATATTCTCTTTGAGGATATGGATTTGCCCTCCTAGACCTTGATCTCTTATAAGTTACAAATTCAAAAATAATACCTTTACCTGTTGATCTTGTGGTAACCTTTGGCATGAACAAATTGCCTAAATGATGCTATGAACTCTGCAACTGGATGTAGATGAATATCTTCTGCTGCTGCGAAAACTCTTCATATATGGAAAGAATTTCGTGGTCCCACCGAGCGTGCCAAAAACTGTTGTCAACCTGGAGTTGCACCCTGATCGAAGACGTGCTGAAATGACTAATCCTTGCTTCAGTTGAAACAATGGGATCTTCTCATGACGGTGGGTACCTCAATGATGAGAACCTCCAGAGAAGACTGGTTCCTATAAAATGCCCTTCACGACTATCGTTTTTCATGCCCTCGACTAACTAAATGTGCCACGAAACCCTTCGTGATTGTGTCGTTTTTGTCCACGAGCCTGCAACGTCTGCTCTTTCGCGATTGTTTGTTGTTTAAACTAGTGTCTAAACTTCGACAGACCGTCGATTTCCTTCTGCGAGCCTATGTTTCGTGTTGGTTTGCCACAAACCTGCTCGCAGTTGTCTATCTTTTGCCGCGTCTCTTTTGGCGATGCCCTTTCTTCCCTTGGTGTCTGTTATTTACGACTTCGTGTCAGGATTTCCACGACTGGTGGAAATAACTCCTTCTGTCGATTATTGTTTTTCTTGTCTTGCGTGAAAACCCTCGACAATTTTTGACCAAATGTTGTTTTGTGCCTCATACTTAGTGACTCCAATCATTGACATTTCCAAAATTTATGAGCAGCTGAAAGTGCACATCAAAATCAAACATTGTTCTGGTGTAAGGGCTGTAATAGTGAGTCATAATCTGATTGTTTTGTTTGTAAAAAATCAGATTTGATTGGGGCAATACTTATCCCTGGCCAAGGCTGTACAATGCTCCAAAAATCAATTTTTTTGCACATGATAGGCAGCATTAGCATATTACTCAACTCAAAAAAATTTATGACAAAATTTTCAATCCTCTTATCAAAATTGGCAGACCTCTTCCTTGGCTGTAATGTGCACTCAAATTTCCCTTTTGTGTAGGATAATGGCCATGAATGTTGCGAAGGAATTTCATAACCTTCCGAGAAGTGATAGGACCAAAATCCTTTCAAATTTATATCTTGTAACTGGCTGCTCACAACTTCAGCCTTTGCCCCATCCAAGAGGAGTTTCATGCCCTCATCCATGCACTCAACAACACCCTTGCAACAAAGAATAGGGTGCCTCTCATGGCTCCTTCGGTATTGCCTTAGCAAACTGAGATTTTTGCTTCTTCCCATTGGTTGTCCTTGTATGGATATAACCTCATTCCTGGTATTGCTCTTAGCCTTGATAATTGATCTCACTAATGAATCTTCACATGAAGCAAACATGTTGGAAAAAACATTAGTGTTTAACAACAATTTTATAATTATGTCATGTCTTATCTTTTCCTTATCATGGTTGTTGTATGTCTTTCTCCCACTCCTAGTAGCTGGAAATCCACTGCTACCCATTTAGACCATCCCCATGGTGTTGAGGTGTGAGAAACACACCTTCTTAGAGCCCCTACTTACCATAGTGACAAGAAACCTTAAGGAGAACAAGCTGAGAATGCTAAAAACAGCAGTCACTACGATCCTGGGACCATGATAACCCTTGCTTATTCCCTTCTTTATGTTGGCCCAACTTTCGTTCTTTGTCTCACAACAAGACATGGTAGCAATATTATGGTTGTGAGACTCACCTGGATCCCATATCCACGATGGACACTTGTCATGCTCATTCCTTGAATTTACTTGGAAGAATTTTTTACTGCTTTGAGTATCTCTTACCTCCACCTCAATGATAACACAAACTTTGCAACCAAGGCAATGAGAGAACCAATCACAAAGAGAAAATATTAATTGCTTACCAAGTTGACAACTCACTTGTTTCCCCATCAATAAATATGATTCTCCTTCCTTTATGTGCAAGGTGTATCCTTCTTCTTTCCTTCTTGGCATCACTCCCTCAATGAACTTCTTTACTATGTCCCTTCTTGTTAGGACATATGCTTCCTTAACAAAACATAACAAGAGTTTCTTCCAATCTTCCTCTTGCAATTTGAATTTAGACAAGGAAAAGGATGCATGAAAAGGAGTAATACAAAAATAAAAAAATCTTGGCACACCTTTCTATTATGATGTCCTTGTTCATGTTTCCTTCTTGACACTTTGTTGGCTTATGAAGTTGTGGAACAACTTCTCTTTGCTTTACCCTCAAAAATTCTGATATTTTTGTTACTTTTCATTAGTGTCAACTGTTTGCAACTCCATTAGTTGATCCATAGTTTGTTGTAACTCCTTACTTGGTTGCCCTTGAATTTCGGGTTCTTGTGTTTCAGAAATTTCAACCATTGGCTGCCCTTTACTAAGCTGAAATTAGTTTTTGGCTACTCCAAAACTGATGATTCTAATTGCTTTAATGGCTGCCTCTTATGTAAGTGAAAATCCCTCTCAAGTACCCTCATGGTTTCTGATTTTGAAGACTCCATCTTCTTTTTATCAAATTGTTTAATGAGCCTCTCACCTAATTCCTCATATGTTTTAATGAGGTCATGTCCTTGTGACCTTCACCCAAGATGCCACTAATGATGGGCAGCTCCCTCCAAGTGTTGTATGACAAACTTTAGGGCCTCTTTTTCACCTCTAGGCCTCAAATCAAGGTATTCATTAACCTTGTCCACCATGCTCTAACTCAAGTATCCGGGTCACCGTCAAAGGTAGGGAGAACAATCCTTCCCAAGTCTTCATGCACAACCATTTGCTCATAGTGCCTCTTTCCCTATTTCCAAGCTACAAACAAATTGAATCTCATTGTCCTCTTGACTTGGGGTGTGAATTCCAAGTATTCAAAATAAAATTCCATCAATTCCCAATTAATAAAGGGTTGTACCTCTTCCACTTCAAGGGGCTGGTCTCCTTTTGTGCCCTTCACTAATTGAAAAAATGCAGCAATAGTTTCCATCAACCGCTCTTGGGCTTGAGTAAACCTCTAAAACCTAACATTGTCCATGTCCCTGTTTGACAATAATCTTCCCATCTCACAAATGGCCAAGAAATTGACTCTATAATTTCCCCCTTTTTGGCATTACTTGTTTTTGGAGACCTTAGCTTGGTTGTTCCCATAAAACTAAGGTAAGGAAGAAAAGGGAACATGGAGGGGGCCTAATCTATGAACAAGAAAAGTAAAAAGTACTTGTGTTCCAATTTTCAGTTGAGTTTGCAAAAAGGTACTTTTTATCTTATGTTCACTTAACTTGGGGTCGTGGGAGCCTAAACCCTCAATAAAATAAGTTTTAAAAAGATAAAGTGCTTATGTTTGAAAGGATACAACCCTCCAACTTGGGGGCTACATTTGGAGGAGTGGTATATAAAGGCAAGTAAAGATTCATTTGAAGGTTATGCAAAATTTGATATTGAAATTCTTGTGAAAGTATGTCAAGTTTGAACAAGTGACTTGAGTACGAAACCTTTCAAGTGCACCGAGGGTTTGGGGACGAAAACCTTCATTTTCTACTAGGGCAGCGCTACTCAAGGGCTCTATTTGCGCCATAATTGTGCATAATTATATGCGGAAAATTCTACAAAGGTGTCTTTTGATGCCACCTACATCAAGGAATTGGTACTCCTCTTGGAAAGTTGGAATTCTTCAATTTGCAGGAAAAATGAAGGTTGGTGAACTTCATGTAGAAGCTCTAAGACAAATTGAGGCCTTCTAAGGTGTGATGACTCTCTTTGGGAGGGTGGCAACCCTTCATAAGTGCGAGATTTGATCTTCAAAACCCTCTTCTAGGGTTAGAGGTATTTTAGGCAATTTATTACAACTTGGCGAATGGTTTGAGAGTTGATTTGCATGTGATTTAGGGTGATTTTGTGCCCTCGACAATTTTCGAAATTTATTATATTATTTCAACAGTAAACTAAGGTTTTGGAAATTTCGGGACAGCATTTCGTAGGTTTCCCATGGTGGGAAAATTTTGATTCTAATTTTGTATAATAGCTACAATTTTTGTGATCATTTTGAAATATCACTTGCATGGAAATTCCAAGTATTGAAGAAGTTATGAATTTATGAAATTTCACGGTAATTTTGCAATAATAAATTATAAAATTCTAAGTTTCGACTTTTGAGTGGGTATTTTGACTTCTAAAATTAGTGGCTGCAATATAAAGCTCAATTCATATTATTCAAAGGGTTAGAAGTGCCAAACCTGATTTTTGCCCTAATCACCTACGGGTTTAGTGGGAAGAAATCACTAAATTTTGTTTTATTTTCGGACTGTGTTATTGGCTGAATTTGTACTTTCAAATTGTTCGAAAGTTTAGTGCTTGGTTCGGTTAGGGTTTGTTGGAAAACCCTCTTTTTTTATTGTTGTCCCAATTTGGGGACATTACAGTGGTATCAGAGCCATATTTTGGCCATTTGTGGAATTCAGAACAAGAACAGGAAAAGATGAAAGGTAATTTATAGGCCTAGGATCATGAGGACCAGCCCTTGATTCGTTGGGATCTCATGGATTATGATGAATACTTCACTCTTACACCTATATACTGCAGGGGAAGGAGTTTCGAAGCTTGGCTAGGCTTGAGGTATGGTAAGAGACGTTATGGGTATGGATACACAGGATGATTTGGAGAAGATAGTTCTTCCAACTTTTGATGGTGATCCAGGTAATTCAGTGAGAGTTTGGGTGGATATGATGATAGAATACCTTGACTTAAGGCCTAGAGGTCAGAAGGAGGCAATAATTTTTGTTATTCAACATTTGGATCGGGCTACCCATAAGTGGTGGTTTTAAGAAAGAATGACACAAAGGCCTAGCTTGATGGGAAGGCACGAAGATGAGTTGAAAGAGATCATTGAAAAGTTTGAAAGGAAGGACTAAGCAAGTCTACATCAACAAAAACACATCATAAAATACCTCCATCTAGGGAAAGACAGCCATTGAAACAAGTAGCAGAATTAGATTTTCAATTGTACAAGGGGCAACCACTTCATGAGCTTGTCAATGTACAACAATCCATCAAAAACAGTCCCTTTATGAGGCACGAACAGCTGGGGTTAATTCAGAAAAATTAAAGAAATCATTAGCCAAGGAAGCTGATTTTGAAGGACAGCCACCTAATGGGGAGACGTTAATGATAGAGCATCAAAAAGAGACCACTAATGAACCAAAGGAATCTAGCAACCAGCTTGAAATGTCCCCTTCTCTATGATCACCGAGGGTGCTAATTTGGCCCTTTTAATTTCCAAAGGCTAAAGGCAGAATAAGAGAATTCATGTATTTAATTATTTAATATTCCCTGGCAGGGAAAGCAAAATTTAAAAAGGTAATGTTAAGTGATTAAACAAATAAGTTATAAAGTGACTTTCAGTGAAATATTAAAAAAGTAACTTTATAAAGTCACTTTATTTAATTTGAACGGGAAATTAAAGTGAGAAATATAAAAGGAGATTTGGAGGCTCATTTTCAATCATGCTTGGATTATTTCTTTCTTTTAATCATATTTTGGAGAGCTTCTTAATCAGTTGGAAACCCTTGGACGGAAACCTTAAGGCTGCTAGTTTTGGTAGTTGAAGATTCTACCCTAGCTGGCTGTTGAAAAGATCACACAGGGTTATCACTAGTGCTTCAACAACTAAATTTGATATTTGTGAAGTCTTCCAAGAAAACAAATTTCACTGATTTGAAGGTTTGGAAGATTATCAAGATTTTGTAAATTTTGGACAGCTGCTACAATGTTTCGTATGGCTAATACAATAATCTGTACGGATGCTACAGTAATCCGTACCTGTGTCACAGGAACCCGTACACTGCTACAGTAATCCGTACATTGCTACAGTTTTCATAGGGTATAATATCAAGGATTTTCTAAGGTGTTGCGTAGGAGTTTATAGAGGGTTTATGTCTGTAAAGGGATGTGCCAGTCATGACTGAAGGAAGATGTTGTTGTCATGGAGTTCTGAGTAGTTTGCAAGCAACCACAAGTCTGAATCTACCCTTGGCATCTTCATTTCCAAGTCTGAGACAGTTTACACCTGCAATCTTATAGTTGTTTCACACTCAGAATTCACCATTGTAATCTGTCTGATAATTGTTGCTACTCAATGGATTAAGGAAGAGCATGTATAAGTTGTAGCTTTGTCACAGTCATAAGTTTGTGTTCAATATTAACTGCTGTCCAAATCTGAGCATATAATCTGCATGTAAAAGATTAACAAATTCTGAAGGCTCGTGCTCAAGTCTGAATATTGTAAGCCTCATATCTGATATACATTTTTGAGTGTCAACGTTGTCAAATCTGCTATATGTACATGCATAGTTTGTCTTGATGTAAGTCTGAAATTATCTTTGTTTAGCAGCAAAAGTACTCAGTCTTTAAAAGGGGAAATGATGTGTTGAAATCGTTGTCTGAGTTGTTATCTCTTGAAATATGTGGTTACACATGCATTATGGTAAACTAAGTTTGATTAAATGGAACATCAATCAAACTAAGAAAAAATCATAAAAACTCCATACTCCTGGAAGGGTACTTTACAGTGGTATCAGGGCTGGTCTTCCTGCCAGCCTGTGCATTCAGTGAGCTCAGTGGTTTTCAGTAACATGGTTATTTATGAATCCTGAAGATCAAGCCTACATAACATACAGGAGAAGGGCAGGAGAAGAGGGCTTTGATTTGTTTGCTTTAGATTCATCAGAAGAAGAAAACATGGGAGATAGACATGAAATGGGTGCTAGACATGAGATACCTAAGGGTAGTACATTACAGATCCTCAATGACCTTGCTAGAGGTCAACAACAGATAGTTCAGCTCCTAACCCAGTTGATGAATGATAGAAACAACGCTGGTAACAATGGTAACAGTGGTACAAATGGACATAATGGAGGCAATGGGAATGATGGAAATAATGTAGAGGGAAGCCATACTCATATACATGCACATAGTCATGCTAGGAGAGATAGTAGAGTGACTCCTAGGCCTCTTATGCCTCAGTTTTTAGGAGATCAGTCAGCTGGTAATCAGGGACAACAAGCACAAGGTGAGGGATTCACAGACTATTTGAGGGAGTATCAATCCCTTGGAGATGAGTTTCATGCAGCCATGACTTTGCAGGACTTTTGTGCCATAACATACAGGAATAGACCCAAAGGTCACAATAGGGGTCCTCAGAATCAAGACTTGCAACATAAGGTGGGTAAAGTTTCTATTCCTTCATTCGATGGGTCTAGTAAATGCACAGTGAGATCGTGGGTTCAAAAGTTGGACACTTACTTCCAACTCAACCCTATGCTGGAGCCAGAGGCTATTAAGTATGCTACCTTGCATTTAGAGGGTGAGGCCCATGAGTGGTAGTACCATGGTCTTGTTACTTTGGGTCATGCTAGCATCACATCATACCTAGATTTCACGTAGAAGCTAATGGACAAATTTGACCAAAAAGACCCAGAGTTACATTTCCAAGAGTTAGCAAAACTCAAGCAGAGTGGTACACTAGATGCATATATTTCTGAGTTTTAGAGACTCTCCGTGATCGTTTTCGAGGTGTTGGAGCACAGGTTGATCATGCTTTTCATCGAGGGTCTATTTGAGCCACTTCGTGGTTGGATCAAGGCCTTCAAACCAGAGTCCCTTCAGGATGCCATTGTATGGGCTCGTGATATGGAGCATTCAGTGCCCAAGAGCAAGTTTCCATCCAACCCATTAATACCTCAGAAGAACAAGGATAAAAAACCCTTTTAGAAAGAGTGGCCCAAGAAGGACAAACTTGATGATGAAGCTCGTAGGGAGTTGAGAAGAAAGAAGTTGTGTTACAGCTGCAAGGAGCCTTGGGAGCCCAATCACAAATGCATGGGCAAGGGTAAGGTTCACTACATTGAGGTTGTGTCTGACAGTGAGGATGATGGAGAGGTTGGGCAGGTACAAGGCAGCGATGATAGTAGTTTGGAAGATGAGCAACCACAAGTGGAGACTAAGAGTGGCGCTATTACTACTATCTTAGGTACTCCTAGGTTCAATTCCTTCAGAGTTAGGAGAGTATTGCAGGGACAGCATGTTACTATGCTAATTGATAGTGGGGCAACCCACAACTTCATTGATTCAGCCTTAGTGGCTAAGAGGGGTATACCTATGGAGGGTTTTGAGGGATTCATTGTGAAGGTTGCAGATGGGTTCAGCATGACATGCACACAGAGGGTTCCTCAGCTGAGTGTCACTTTGGGTAACTACATGGTTACGGATGATTTTTATGTGGTAGACCTAGGTGATACAAATGCTATTCTAGGTATACAGTGGTTACAATCACTGTGGAAGTATTCACAGAACTTCCAAACTATGGAGCTCAAGTTCAAGGCAGCGGCTGGTAAAAAGGTTGTGCTTAGAGGTATGGTTAATGGTTCCCCGAAAATAGTATCAGCTAAGATAATAAAGAGCATCTTCAGGCATGGGGATGTTGTTTGGGCAGCAGAGTGTCTGATTACTACTAAGGAGACTCCCGACAGTGATCAGCGCTACAATGTAGACATCCAGTCTTTGTTGGGTAAGCATGACCGAGTGTTTGGAGATATTCCTCCAGGGAGGCCACCGGATAGGGGATTTGAGTATACCATTGAGTTGGAGGAGGGGGCCAACCCTGTGATAACTACCCCCTATAGACATCCTAAAAAGTTTAAGGATAAGATCGAGAAAGCAATTAAGGAATTGCTTGACATTGGGCACATTAGACCCAATTCCAACCCCTTTGCTTCTTCTGTAGTCCTGGTGAAGAAGGATGGGATGATGCAGATGTGTAATGACTATCAGGCTCTAAACAAGAAAACAATTAAGAATAGGTACCCGATTCCCAGAATCGATGAGCTGCTTGATGAGTTGCATGGGGCAGTGTATTTTTCCAAGATTGATCTTCAGTCTAGTTACCATCAGATCAGAGTCCGTGAACAAGATATTACCAAGACAGCTTTCAGGTGACACTATGAGCATTATGAGTTCTTAGTCATGCCCTTTAGATTGACTAACACACCTACTACCTTTCAGTCTTGCATGAACCATATTTTCAACAAGCGGTGGCGTAAGTATCTTCTGGTGTTCTTTGATGATTCGCTCATTTAGAGTAAAACTTGGGATGATCACCTGAAACAATTGGATGAGGTTTTGGGCATCATGGGGGAGTAGTCCTTGTATGCTAAGACCTCGAAGTGTGAGTTTGGCCTTAAGGAGATTTTATACTTGGGTCATGTAATCAATGCTCAGGGTGTACAAGTTCAACAGGAGAAGATCTAGGCAATTCTAGACTGGCCACCACCTAAGTCCCTTACCGAGTTGCGTGGCTTCTTTGGGCTATGCAACTATTACAGGCATTTTGTCAAGGGTTTCTCACAGCTGGGGGCAAGGTTGACAGACCTCACTAAGAAAGGGGCTTTCAAATGGTCAGAGGTGACACAGAGATCTTTTGATAAGCTCAAGAGGGTGATGAGAAATTGTCCTATACTGGCACTTCCAGATTTTACCCAGCTATTTGTTTTGGAGTGTGATGCATCGGGTGAGGGCATAGGAGCAATGTTGATGCAAAATAGGGATCTGATTGCATTTGAGAGCCGTAAGTTGAGGGGCCCCGAGAGACTGTATTCTATTTATGATAAGGAGATGCTTGCCATAATGCATGAATTGGCGAAGTTTAGGCAGTACCTAGTAGGTGGGAGGTTCGTGGTCAAAACGGACCACAACAATCTCAAATATTTCTTGGAGCAGAAAGATTTGAATGAGAGGCAGCATAAGTGGGTCAGCAAAATACAAGGCTACGACTTTGACATTGAGTACGTAAAGGGCAAGAAGAACATAGTTGCAGATGCCCTTTCTAGGAAACCAGCAGCTTGCTCAATCATAGAGATCTCAGCAGATTGGAAATCCCATTTATTGGTGTACTCCAAGAACAAATTTTCTTGCGAGTTGATGGACAGGCAGATTCAGGATGACCGTTACAGGGTAGTGGATAATAACATCTTCTACAAGGACAGGATTTATTTAGTGCCGGAATCCAAGCTCAATGAGAAAATCATGAGAGCTACACACGACACTCCTTTGGCAGACCATCAGGGTTACTTTAAGACATACCGACGTGTTAGAGAAAGGTTCTCTTGGAAGGGCATCAACGATGATATATTACAGTATGTGAGGGAGTGTATGACTTTGTTGGCAATTTGAGCAAGGAAACAGTTGACAGGTTGAATATCATGATCTAGAAAGCAGTTAGAGGACTCAAGAATTATCATTCCTATGTAAGGCAGCATGGAATTGTCATTGATGTCAAAGGTTAATGTTATTGATGTCATTGAGACTGAAAATGACCATGCATTAATGCCAAAGGTTGAGTTGAGCAGACTTGTGGAGTAAATCGGGTTTGTGAAGTGCTCTTATAAAATACGCAAAGCAGTCTCGAAACTCCGAACTAATCTAATAAAGTTGGTCAGGTTTATGGAACGACTTTACTTCTTTCATGTTTATAAGTAAAGAAAAGTCGAAAACCCGAAGTGGTCTAGAGGAGTTGTTCGGGGTTCTAAAGTGACTTTACTTGGTCAAGATTCTAGAATGACTTTACTTCTTTATGTTTTATAAGTCAAGCAATGATAAGAACCCGAGTTGGTCTAAGAGGAGGTTATCAGGTTTCCATGATAGCTTTACTTCTCCTATGTTTATAAGCTAAGCAATGTGGGAAACCCAAAAGGGTCCAGTGAAGAGATGATTGGGGATTTGCAAGCACATTACTTCTCAAGTTGATAAGTCACGTAATGTCAAAAATCCGAAAGGGTCTAGACGAGGCAATCGGGATTTCTGAGTGGCTTTACTTCTCTTACGTACATAAGTCAAGAAGGATGGAAAACCCAAAATAGTTGTGAAGAATTCCTTCGATGGAATTCTTTCGAAAAAAGTGGGAAGGACACTTGTTTCGAAAAAAAAGTCAACTCCTTTTCGGAAAATTGTCCCTTAACAAAAATCCGAAGGGTACTTTCAGAAAGTCCGAAGGGTATCTTTTGAACATTCTGAAGGGCAAGTGGACCTTTTCAAAAAGTCCAAAGGGTATCTTTTGAACGTTTCGAAAGGCAAGTGTACCTTTTCAAAAAGTCCGAAGGGTATCTTTTGAACGTTTCGAAGGGCAAGTGGACCTTTTCAAAAAGTCCGAAGGGTATCTTTTGATTGTTGCGAAGGGTAAGTGGGCCTTTTCAAAAAGTCTGAAGGGTATCCTTTAAAAGTTGCAAAGGGTATGTGGACACTTGCAGAAAAGCCGAAGGGTAGATTGCAGAGAATCTGAAGGGTATGAAGATTGTTGGAAGATTTCAGAAGGACACTTCTGAATAGAAGCCAATGACAAATTATTTCGGAGAAATGGGAGGACACTTCAGGATGAAATGGACCCAGACAAAAAGTCCGCAGAAATTGTCTCGAAGACACAGGCCCGCCCGCAACAATTTGTATAAAGGAACCTTCCGAAAGAATTAAAGCAAGGTTAAAAGACAAACAAGTCTACAAGGATCGATGTTGCAAGGAGCGTTACAAGAATGCCGAAGAAAATAAGATCATGCCAACATGCCGAAGTTTAACGCACAATAGAAAGGGCAAAGATCGAGCATATCAAGGACAATCGAAAGGAGCGGAAGCAAACACATCATATAGAAAGCAGCGAGATGCAAAAAGTGAAAAAAAGAAACTCGATGGTTAATGGCAAAGCAAAAAATAAAATTCATGTTGCTTTAAAAGATCAATGGCTCACGCTTGATCGATGCATTAGATCCAATGGTGCGAAGCAAAACCAAATTACCCGCTGAGTGCACGCGCATTTGACAAGTGTCAAGAGGTCATAAGGAAAGATCCAACAAAGAAAAGAAGGTGACCTTGGCGCGACGAAAGAAATAAAAAGCCCGCATTTAATGTGTTCTAACTATCTGAAAAGAAACATCTGGAACTGGTGATGAACTCGATATATCTTCACGGAGCTCGAGATTAATCAATCTAATTGATCGAAGAAGCGGTGCAATTAAGAGCAGTAGAAGTGCAGATGCCAAAGATAGTAAAGACATTTGAACGTTGTCGTTTGAAGCATGAATGGAGACACAAAGTCAAAGTCACATTGAATGCAGATCAGAAGCTTGAACAGGTTAAGAGCAGTTGGAGTGTGAACACTTTACAAATAAAAAACCCTAAGATGCATTTGTCTATATACGCTACGAACAGAACATTTGAAAGTGTCTTTTGTTGCTGTAATGATAATAATTAGAGTGTTAACTAAAAAATTGTCGAGTGAGGACATATGCAGACAACGTAAAAAGGCAAAGCGAATAAGGTGTGTCAAAATAGAAGATATCCAGACACAAAGAAATAGAGGCAGATAAGACGAGAAGGCACATAGCGTGAAGGTGCAATTACAAACAAGACTTGTAACAGAGAAACTGAACAAGATTCATTTTGAATCTCTTTTGTATTCTGAAGTTGTAGCTTCATATCTCTGACAGGTTGGTGCCATCAGAAAAAATGAGTTGGTGCTCAGTTAAGAAGTTGGTGCTTCTTTAGAGTGGGTGCTCTTGAATGTAACCAGTGAGGTTTGTCTATGAGACATTTTTTCTGTGAAGCTGGATTAGAACAGTAGTTTCTAGCAGCTTTTCTCACCATGGTTTTTTTCTTTGAGTTTCCCCGTAAAAATTTGTTGTTGAGCATTCTTGTATGTGTGTATGATCTTTGCTTTGTTCTTTACTTTGCATATACATTCTGTATCTTATTTAAAAAAATTTAAAAAACAGGCTTTAGCTCATATACTAATTCAACCCCCCTCTCAGTAGGTAGTGTGTTCAACAAGTGGTATCAGAACACAAATTCCTTAAGAGAAGCTTAATCGGCTCAGGTAGATTGCGATTAGTGAAGACAATGCTCTGCCAAGAAAGATCTTCATCAAAGAAGGCTCCTCTGTTCGATGGGTCTAATTATGCTTTTTGGAGCATAAGAATGGAAGCATACTTGTCTTCCCTCGGGTTTGATGTATGGATACCAGTGGTAAATGGTTATACAACACCTGTTGTGTAATGTCCCCAATTTTGAGTTCACTTGCAACACAATTAGAGCTAACTTTCTGGGTTGGTGACAACATAATCAAAGGAGTATTTCGATATCACCAAAGTGTTCGGGTGATCTAGCAAAGCTGTATAACACTTTTCGGAGAGATTTCGGACTTGTACGTACTTACTATTTATAGTAAGTGCTTGCATGGCGATAATTTTTCTGGGTTCTTGTGGGTCTATTCTCTTTGGTCCTCGGAGAACACTACTATTTATAGTAAGTGTCAGTCTAGCACTGTTTTGGTGACTTCGCAGTCAGTCGTTGGCTATCCCAGATGTTGCATTGAGCTCAGTGATATCATATGGTTTGTGGTGATGTATTTCCAAGTGATTTCGGACCTTGGGCTAGGACTTGCTATTTTTGGCAAATTAAGGTTTCCGTCTGTTTTGGTTTTTTTAGTTTTGGAGATGGCACGTCTCGTCGAGACCTTTTCGACGAGCTATAGATCACTGAATTCCAAGTTCATTTGGACCTCTGTTTTAAAATCTGTAAATTAATATTTTTATTTAAATAATGGACTTTGGGATTTAATAATTAAAGTCACTTAAATAAGTAAAGTGGAAAATATATCTTTTATCCCACATTGGCAAGAAAAGTGTGTGAGCTGCTCCAAGAAAGAATAAAAAGATTTTAAGGGCCCATTGTTGAGCATCCAGGTATTTGATATTAGCATTTGATTGAGTTTATTGTGGAGCCTAGGGCTTCTGCAGATTCTACATTCGATCATTGAGACTGAAAGCTCTCTTTGGTTGGCAACTTTGAGGCTGTGAAACTATCAACTGATATTGTTGCAAAGTGGGAGGTGATATTTCAATGACCTCATTGGAGCAAATTTAGTGGCCAAGGGCCAAATTTGAGGAGTTTGTTTAGGAGATCATTGCACATCTTCTTGGCATCGATTGGTGATCATTATTTAGCATTTTGCATTGTGGAGGTGGTTTGATTTTAATTAGCAGCAATCTGGAAATTACCAATCAGTCAACAAGGGCGCCATTGGAAGAGACAAATTTGTTTGTGGAGGTCCTAGTAGGCAGCGATTTCACTTCTCACCTAGGGCGCACCTCTCCTAGGGTCATGGCAACAATGTTTGGCACTTGAGGGAGCTGGAAAATGTTGGCATTTATTTTATTTTTACATTGCTGGCCAAAACAGGGGCGACTTGCATAGAAGGTCAACTTAGCTTGAGTATTGATCGTTTGGCATCTCTATTGTGGTTTCCATCATCTACTCTCTAGGGTGCATCATTTTAAATCAGGTTCCTCTATGTTTTGTTCATCATATCATTTCATATAGGTTGGTTTTGAGTTGCAGCTGTAGTTGCACTTCATATCAGCATTAGAATATTTGACATCATTGTAAATGCCAAGAGCCTTGGCCATGTTGTAATGTCTTTGTATTGAACATCATAATACAAGATTGGAGTAATAAGTTGCTAGCCATTTGCCTTTGTAGTTACGCATATTCGTAGATTGTATTTTCTCATATAAGTATGCATGTCAAATGTTTGTAAAAATGCCTATTGGCTGAAGGTGGTTGTTTATATAGTGATTTGCATATTTTGTCAAGAGCCTTTGCTTGCCAAGTGTTTGCATAAATGCCTAATGGTTGTGGGTGTATATTGGCTATATTGGGATGCATGGAAAGTGTTTGTCTTAATGTCAACTAGTTGTACTAGTTAAATACAGTCACTTATATGTATGCCAAAGGATTGAAACAGCTCGTATATCATTTCTATAACAAACGTGCATTGTTGAAAGCATTCAATAACATCATTAACAGCCTATGAATTCAAGGAAGACAAATCAAAAAATTCATATCAGTCATAGACAGTTGCAAGACAAGTGTTTGACAAAATTCCTGAGTGGTCTGTAACGTCCCCACTTTAGCGGTTGACTTACTCAGTTTCCAGCCATACTTATTATTTGTAGTAAGTTAACAAGACGCAACGGAGACCAGTTTTGATGATTGGATTTGATACTCCTTGCCGAGAGCTTTTCGACGAGCTACCACTTGCACCATTCGGAGTCCGGTTGCTGGTATATTTTTAGCCCTGAAGTGCTATAACAAGTAACATTTAACCCAATGGTAAGATATTAAGTGTTACTTTAAGTATTCACTTTATGGGGATGGTACCCAAGGGAGACAGAAGCAATATTTTAATGGATGGACTGTTACACATCTTTTATTCCACATTGCTCAAGTGAGTTGAGTCGCTCCTTGCAGAAAGGATAAAGGGAAGTGCTTGTGGCTTCTTAGGGGGGTTGGATAAGAAGAAAAGAATTGTTGCACTTGCAACTTATTTGGGCATTTGGAACGTCATTCTCATCTGTAGCACTCTAGACATCAATCATTGGGATTGGTATTTGAAGTTTGTGCTCTCAGCCACTATAGCAGTCGTGCCACTGTAGCAGTCATATCACTGTAGCAGCTCCGTCACTGTAGCATCTTGTAGCAGCCAGGTGAGTTCGTAGATACAAGCCTGCATGAGTCCGTAGAAATTAGATTTCAGCCTGCAAGAGTCCGTAGATTTCATCCTGCAAAGTCCGTAGATTTCAGCCTGCAGAGTCCGTAGATTTTAGCCTGCAGAGTCCGTAGATTTCATCCTGCAGAGTCTGTAGATTTCAGCCTGCAGAGTCCGTAGATTTCATCCTGTAGAGTCCGTAGATTTCAGTCTGCAAAGTCCGTAGTTCCGCTGGACGGAGAACAAAATGAACGCACCTTCGGCACTCGTTGGGATGTTCACTTAAAATGATGTTCATACAATCATCGGGGTATTTAGTGAGTTACTGTGTGACGGCATTGTACTCATTTACTCATTTTGCAATTAATATAAATACAGTGTGTTGGTTATTTCAGCTGTGTATATCTATGCTTGCAATTCTATATTTCTGTTACATGCATTAGTCTTGTAAAACACAAAAAAAAAGCAATACCAGCAAACCTTCAGGAGTCATAAGGAGTTCCTGCTGGGTTAGTTTTGGGCGCAACAGGAGTGCCCATTACATGGTCAGAACTGAAAATTAAAGGCCAAAATTGCAAGGGTCTTTACATGTTGTAACTCTTGTCGATCAAGCGGCCAAAAAGGCTTATGAGAACAACGTCAAAGCAAAGAATGTTATTCTTTGTGGTTTGTCAAACTCCGAGTTTGTCAAAGTTATGCATTGTCAGAGTGCAAAAGACATTTGGAATAAGTTAAAAGGTATCTACGAAAGAGATGACAAAGTGAAACAGGCCAAGCTGCAAACGCACAAAGGATAGTTTGAAAGTCTGAAGATGAATGAAGAAGAGAAGATAGCTGACTACCTCCTCAGGGTAGATGAAATAGTCAATGCCATAAGAGGACTTGGAGAAACAATAGAAGAATCAACTATTGTTAAGAAAGTTTTGAGATCCCTTCCATCAAGATATAACTCCAAAATTTAGCTATTGAAGAAGCGAGAGATTTGGACAAGCTTACCGTGGACGAACTACATAGAACGCTTACAGCCTACGAAATGAGGATGGGAGAGACAGACACGGTCAAGAGAGAAGCAGCCTTCAAAGTAGTAAAGTTTGCAAAAGAAGAAACCTCTGCGCTCGATTCTGAGGAGACTGATGGTGAAGAAGCCAATTTTGTTAGAAAACTGAAGAGAGGATCAGGTAAGTATAAAAGAAAACTTCCATTCAAGTGTTTTAACTGTGGCAAGGTAGGACACTTCGCTGCAAAATGTCCATACAATAAGGCCAACTCCGAGCAAGTAGAAAGTATAAAAAAAGTGAAACCGCATTATGCTAAGAGGAAAAACTTCTTCAAGAACAAAAAGGGGTTATAAATAAAAGAAAATAGTGACTTAGTGGGAGAGAGTAATAGTGACAACTCTGACAAATAGCATGACTGTGCCTTTCTAGCTGAGGGACATGAGTTCCTATTTATGGCAGAAGAATTCACCTCCTTGAATCAAGAACAAAATGAAGATGAAGATTGGGATGAAGGAGAACAAGGTGAGATTGATCTTGAAAGTGAACTTGTGTGTGCTCTTGAAGAAATTGAAAATCTAAGAAAAGAAAACTCAATACAAAGGAAGCATGAGAAGGAGCTTGAAAAGGCTAATCAAATAATTGTGACACTAAAAACTCAAGTTGAGGAAGCCAACAGGATAGGAGAAGTCGTCAAGATGGATCTTCAGTCCAAATCCAACGAATGTATGAGACTTGAAGCAGTAGTATCCCTGAGGAAAGAACTTGAGAAAGCAAGAGACCAACTAAACAAAAGCTTAATGCGGACGAAAGGATCAAAAGTTCTTAGTGAACTGATCAGTGCGCAAAAGCCTTCAAATGAAAAGTCAGGTCTTGGATATGACAAAGAAAAAGGATCCTCAGCTTGTACATCAACGAACTTGTATGATAACTTCAAGAAAGGAGACGCAAAAGCTATGAACGAGAAGATCAGCAAAGAAGTAACGAAGGCAAGAATCAGAAAGGACATAAAGACTAATCCAAAGAAAGATGCAGAAGGATATATCAAAGTGGCAGACCTGAAAAAGCATAAAGGTAAGAGTTTTTAGTATACTACACCAAAGAACGTTATGACCAAGGACTTTCCTTCCTTTTATGGTTATTTTTTTAGCTGTAATTAGTTTGGTCATAGGGCTATTGATTGTAGAGTTTTTCTTACTAAAAGATTTAATTTTGCAAGTAGAAATTCATTTGCTCCTTTAATAGATTCAAATTTAATATGTGACAATTGCAATAATTCTGGACATATAGCTAGGTATTGTAGAGCTAACATTACAATGACAAGAAATTACAGTTTAGGCAAAGACAGGTCTCTAAATGAGAACAAAGTTTCACAGGCCACTCTTAAAGAAAGGAAAAAGGCATATGAGAGACCCATAAAAATGTGGAAAGTGAAAGATCAATACTTGATTCCTAAAACGACACTCCATGCCAAAGAGCAAAACTTGTGGGTCACAGACAGTGGTTGCTCAAAGCATATGACCGGGGACAAGTGCAAATTCACCATTTTAAGCAGATGCAAGGAAGGGACTGTTAGTCTGAGAAATAACACTGCAGTCACAATCAGAGGTAAAGGAACCTTGCACATAGATGGCAAGCTTCCTACACATGACGTCATGTATGTTAAAGGACTTAAACATAATCTCTTAAGTGTAAGTCAGATGTGTGATAATGGTTATGACGTCATATTTAATACTGAAGGTTGTAAACTGAAAAGAGCTAGAAAAACTGTTGCACAAGGAAGCATTGAAAGCAACATATACAACTTGATTGAAGAAAATGATGCAAGTTGCCTCATGGAAAAAATCGATGAGAGCTGGTTATGGCATAAAGAATGGGTCACGTCAACTTTGACAATCTAGTCAAAGTAAGTTCTAACAAGTGTGTTAGAAATATGCCCAAAATAATCAAACCTACAGACATCACATGCAGAGCGTGCCAACTAGGAAAGCAAACAAAGGTCAAATTTGCAACGAAAGAATATGCGACTTCAAAGCCCGTACAAGTAGTTCATACAGATTTATGTGGTCCTAGTAGGACAAAAGGATCTAAAGGTGTGTACTACTTTATGTTGTTTGTAGATGACTTCTCAAGGATGACATGGGTAATATTTTTTAAAGATAAATCACAAGCTTTTGAAAGATTTAAGATCTTCAGGGCCATGGTTGAGAACGAAATGGGAAGTAAAATCAAATGTTTAATATCAGACAAGGGTGGAGAATTCACCTCCAACGAGTTTATAGAATATTGTGAGAAGCATGGGATTAAGAGACAATACTCTGCTGCAAGAACTCCACAGCAAAATGCAGTTGTAGAAAGAGAACAAAACTGTGAAGGAGATGGCCTGAACAATGCTGAAAGAGACAAAACTTCCTAATGTATATTGGAAAGAGGCAGTTCAAACAGCAGTATACATTCTAAACAGAGTTCAATTTAAGGTAAAGAGTGATAAATCCCATATGAACTGTGGTTTGGAAAACCTGCATCTGTAAAGTATTTCAAAGTGTTTGAAAGCAAGTGCTACATCAGAAGAAAAGAGGCCAAACTTGGAAGTTTCAAGTCAAGATGTGATGGAGGAATGTTTCTTGGATACTCCACTCATAGCAAAGCCTATGTATGCTACAACAGAACGCTGCATAAAAAGATGAAAGCATCAATGTCAAGGTAGAAGGATTCAAACAAGTTGAGCCTAATGAGGAGATCAGAATTGAAGAATCAGGAGCAAAAAATGAAGTAGAAGATAGTGAAGAGGAAGAAAAGAGTAAAAGGGCACTTGCAAGGTTTGTTCAAAAAGAACATCCCAAGGAGCAAATAATTGGCAACAAAGATGAGGGTGTTCAGACTAGGAGAAGAGTTGTAATAAACAAGGAGAAAGTAAACTTTGCTCTACTTTCAGACATTGAGCCTAAGACCTTCAATAAAGCCAGCAAAGAAAAAACTGGCTAACCACCATGGAAGAAGAACTCAGTCAAATTGAAAAGAATAAAACTTGGGAATTAGTTCCTAGACCCTCAAACAAGAATGTAATAGGAACTAAGTGGGTTTATAAAAAAAAACTCAATGAAGATGAAGCTGTCATAAGAAACAAAGCTGGACTGGTGTGTAAAGGATATGCACAAGTAGAAGGCATAGATTTTGAAGAGACATTTTCTCCTATGGCAACACTGGAAGCTATAAGAATGTTCTTAGCATTCTCTGTTCACAAGAAATTCAAGGTATATCAAATGGATGTGAAGTCAGCATTCCTAAATGGAAACTTAGAAGAGGAAGTGTACATTGAACAACCAAAAGAATTTTAGTTAGCAGAGGAAGAAGATTATGTGTGCAAACTAAAGAAAGCTTTGTATGGTCTGAAACAGGGACCTAAAACATGGTATTCACGATTGAATCAAAACCTGCAACGACAAGGTTTCAAAAAAGGGTGCACAGACAGCAATATGTATTTTAAATCAGAAGCTGAGCATATGTTGATTGTTGTTGTCTATGTGGATGATATTATCTTTGGAAGTGGTGATAGTAACATGTGCAAAGAATTTGCCACGCAAATGCAAAAAGAATTTGAAATGTCAATGCTAAGAGAACTCTATTTTTTCCTTGGTTTGCAAATTATACAAACTAATGAAGGGATATTCATATCTCAAGCTAAGTACGCGAAGGAGATGCTCAAGAAATTTGGAATGGAGGACAGCAAACTAGTTGGTACTCCCATGATGATTGGTTGCAAGCTAAGCATGGAAGATGAGTCTCCTGATGTAAATAATACGCTGTATAGATCAATGATAGGCAGCCTGTTGTATCTAATAGCATCAAGACCAGACATCATGCAAGCAGTGTGCTTGGTTGCACGGTTTCAAGCAGGCCCAAAAGAATCACATGTTAATGTTGTAAAACAAATCTTCAGGTACATCAAGAGCACAATTGACTATGGGTTGTGGTACCCAACTAGCGAAGATATTACTTTGATTGCATATATTAATGCTGATTGGGCAGGAAACGTGGATGACAGAAAAAGCACTAGTGGTGGTGCATTCTTTCTGGGTAACAGACTTGTGTCTTGGCTGAGCAAGATGCAAGAATCGATTACACTCTCTGTAGCTAAAGTAGAGTATGTCACAGCAGCAGCATGCTGCACTGAAGTCTTGTGGATGAAGCAAACTCTCAAGGACATAAAGGTAGAATATCGAGCACCTATCTCTATTTTTTGTGATAGTTCAAATGCCATAAATCTATCCAAAAATCCAGTGATACATTCCAGAACCAAGCATATCTCCATAAAATATCACTTTTTGGGAGAAAAGGTTGCAAGTCAAGAGGTCATAATGGAATATGTGCCAACCAAGGATCAGATTGCAGAAATTTTCACCAAGTCTCTTCCCAAGGAGCAATTTGAGTATCTAAGAGAGAAGTTGTGAGTTGTAGCTCCCACCACATATCACTAGACTCTTGTGATAGGTTATGAGTCCAGGGGGAGCATTGCAGGTATATTATTAACTCCTAGATATAAAGTGAACGCAATCTGCTGTGTATTTTACACATCGTTTGCCATTTGATGTCAAGAAGTAGACAAAGGTATGTTGGATCTAGATTTTTATGCTCATCTATGTAAGAGATATATCTATTGTCGATTGGTCTTTCAGACAAATGCTATATCCATGATCGATTGAAGCATATGAAAGCCAGGAGAGTCATAATTATGTCCTAGTAAAAGTTCAGGTTGGTGTGCATTATTCAAGGGGAAGTCTCTCTTCAAAATGCTCTATCCAGACACGTCCAAGGATCAGAACAACTCAGATGCCAATAAAGGAGCAATTTGTTTCAATGGTTTAGCAAGCACTCTTTGTCATTAATGTCAAAGGGGAAGAAAACAAAATAAGAGCAAGCAAGCAAAATCAGAACGGAATTTTGAAGAGGTTTTTGCTCAAGGGTGTTTTGCCATCAATGACAAAGGGGGAGATTGTTGGCAATTTGAGCAAGGAGGCAGTTGACAGGTTGAATATCACGATCCAGAAAGCGGTTTGAGGACTGAAGAATTGTCATTCTTGTCCAAGGCAGCATGGAAATGTCATTGATGTCAAAAGTTGATGTCATTGATGTCATTGAGACTGAACATGATCATACATTAATGCCAAAGGTTGAGTTGAGCAAACTTGTGGAGTAAATCGGGTTTGTGAAGTGCTCTTATAAAATAAGTAAAGCAATCTCGAAACTCCGAACTGGTCTAATAAAGTTGGTTGGACTTATCAAACGACTTTACTTCTTTCATGTTTATAAGTAAAGCAAAGTCGAAAACCCGAAGTGGTCTAGAGGAGTTGTTCGGGGTTCTGAAGTGACTTTACTTGGTCGGGATTCTGAAATGACTTTAATTCTTTATGTTTTATAAGTCAAGCAATGGTAAGAACCCGAGTTGGTCTAAGAAGAGGTTATCAGGTTTCCATGATAGCTTTACTTCTATGTTTATAATCTAAGCAATGTGGGAAACCCGAAAGGGTCCAGCAAAGAGGTGATCGAGGATTTGCAAGCACATTACTTCTCAAGTTGATAAGTCAAGTAATGTCAAAAACCCGAAAGGGTCTAGAAGAGGCAATCGGGATTTTTGAGTGGCTTTACTTCTCTTACGTACATAAGTCAAGAAAGATGGAAAACCCGAAATATTCTTGAAGAATTCCTTCGAAGGAATTCTTTAGAAAAAAGTGGCAAGGACAATTCTTTCGAAAAAATTGTCAAGTCATTTTCGTAAAATTGTCCCTTAACAAAAATCCGAAGGGTACTTTCAAAAAGTTCAAAGAGTATCTTTTGAACATTCCGAAAGGCAAGTGGACCTTTTCAAAAAGTCTAAAGGGTATCTTTTGAACATTTAGAAGGGCAAGTGGACCTTTTCAAAAAGTCCGAAGGGTATCTTTTGATTGTTGCGAAGGGTAAGTGGACCTTTTCAAAAAGTCTGAAGGGTATCTTTTGAACGTTGCAAAGGGTATGTGGACACTTGCAGAAAAACCAAAGGGTAGATTGCAAAGAATCCAAAGGGTATAAGGACCGTTGGAAGATTTTCGAAGGACACTTCTGAATAGAAGCCAATAACCAATTCTTTCGGAGAAATTGGAGGACACTTCAGGATGAAATGGACCCAGACAAAAAGTCCGCAAAATTGTCCCAAAGACACAAAGGCCCACAACAATTTGTATAAAGGAACCTTCCGAAAGAATTAAAGCAAGGTTAAAAGACGAGCAAGCCTACAAGGATCGATGTTGCAAGGAGCGTTACAAGAATGCCGAAGAAAATAAGATCATGCCAACATGCCGAAGTTTAACACACAATAGAAAGGGTAAAGATCGAGCATATCGAGGACAATCGAAAGGAGCGAAAATGAACCCATCATATAGAAAGCAACAAGATGCGAAAAGGGAAGAAAAGAAGCTCGATGGTTAATGGCAAAGCAAGAATTAAAATTCATGCTGCTTTAAAAAATTAACGGCTCACGCTTGATCGATATATTAGATCCAATGGTGCGAAGCAAAGCCAGATTACCCTCCGAGTACACGCGCATTTGACAAGTGTCAAGAGGTCATAAGGAAAGATCCAACAAAGAAAAGAACGTGAATTTGGCGCGATGAAAGAAATAAAAAGCCCACATTTAATGTGTTCTAACTGTTTATAAAGGAAAATTTGAAACTGGTGATGAACTCGATATATCTTCACGGAGCTCGAGATTAATCAATCTAATTGATCGAAGAAGCGGCGCAATTAAGAGCAGTAGAAGTGCAGATGCCAAAGATAGTAAAGACATTTGAACGTTGCCGTTTGAAGCATGAATCAAGACACAAAGTCAAAGTCACATTGAATGCAAATCGGAAGCTTGAACCGGTTAAGAGCAGTTGGAGTGTGAACACTTTACATATAGAAAACCCTAAGATGCATTTGTCTATATATGCTACGAACAAAACATTTAAAGGTGTATTTTGTTGTTGCGGCGATAATAATTAGAGTGTTAACTCAAAAATTGTCGAGTAAGGACATATGCAGACAGCGTAAAAAGGCAAAGCGAATAAGGTGTGTCAAAATAAAAGATATCCAGACACAGAGATAGAGGCGAATAAGACGAGAAGGCACATAGCGTGAAGGCGCAGTTACAGACAAGACTTGTAACAGAGAAACTAAACAAGATTCATTTTGAATCTCTTTTGTATTCTGAAGTTGTAGCTTCATATCTCTGATAGGTTGGTGCCACCAGAAAAACTGAGTTGGTGCTCAGTTAGAAAGTTGGAGCTTCCTTAGAGTAGGTGCTCTTGAATGTAAACAGTGAGGTTTGTCTGTGAGACATCTTTTATGTGAGGCTGGATTAAAATAGTAGTTTCTAACAGCTTTTCTCACCATGGTTTTTTCCTTTGGATTTTCTTGTAAAAATCTGGTGTTGAGCATTCTTGTGTGTGTGTATGATCTTTGCTTTTGTTCTTTACTTTGCATATACATTATGTATCTTGTTTAAAAGTTTTTAAGAACCAAGCTTTAGCTCATCTACTGATTCACCCCCCTCTCAATAGATAGTGTGTTCAACAGACTTGTCAGCAAAACAAGTCAGAGCATTCACATCCAATGGGTTTGTTTCAGCCATTACTCATTCCAGAGCAGAAGTGGAAGAGGATTTCAATGGACTTCATCACCGAATTACCCAAGGTTCATGGTAGAGACTGCACTTATGTGGTTGTAGATCAACTGATTAAATATGCTCACTTATTTGTTATTTCTTCTGAGTACAAGGCACCTCAAGTAGAAAAATTGTTTTTCAGGGAGGTCTTCAGACTGCATGGGTTGCCGAGGTACATAGTGATAGGGACAACGGGTTCCTGAGTTTTTTTGGGAAGGAGTTATTCAAATTAACAAGTACAAAGTTGACTCTGAGCACAAGTGACCACCCTCAGACGGATGGCCAGACTGAGATTGTGAATAAGTGGGTTGAGGGGTATTTGCATAATTATTTCTCTGCACAGCAAAAGGCATGGATTAAGTGGTTACATTTGGGTGAGCATTGCTATAACACCAATTACCACATGTCGATTGGTATGACACCTTTTCGTGCATTATATGGATATGATGCACCATCATTTCTAGACCTGGCTTTTGGAGAGAGCAGGACTCCTAAAGCCAAGGATTGGATACAAGAGATCCAAGACATTCTTAAGGCTCTTAAGGAGAATTTACAAGTAGCACAGAATCAGCAGAAGACCTATGCAGACAGACACATAGTTGAGCATAGTTTTGAGGTGGGAGATGTAGTTTTCCTATGTTTGCAGCCCTACAGACAGTCTTTGTTGAAGAGAAGTTGTGCAGAAAAGCTCAAGCCACGGTTTTATGGCCCTTACCAGATCACTAGACGTGTGGGGGAAGTAGCCTATGAGTTGGATTTGCCAGAGAACAGCAAAATCCACAATGTGTTTCACGTGTCGTGCCTCAAAAAGGCACTAGGAAAGCAGGTTACTTCATCATCAGAGTTACCTCCGTTGGATGAAGAGGGACACTTGGTTTTAGTTCCAAAGGAGATAGTGGATACCCGGGAGAGGAGATTGAGAAATAGGGTGATTAAGGAGTATTTGATCAATTGGAGAGACTTGCCAGCAGAGGATGCAACTTGGGAGGGAGAACAGATACTGCAGCATCCCAATTTGCAGTTGCTTGAGGGCAAGCAATCTCATAAAAGGAGGACTGTAATAACCCCTTCTCTATGATCACCCAGGATGTTAACTTAGCCTTTTTAATTCCCAAAGGCTAAAGGCGGAATAAGGGAATTCATTTATTTAATTATTTAATATTACTTGGCGGGAAAAACAAAAATTAAAAAGGTAATGTTAAGTCATTAAATAAATAAGTTATAAAGTGACTTTAAGTGAAATATTGAAAGGTAACTTTATAAAGTCACTTTATTTAATTTGAGCGAGAAATTAAAGTGAGAAATATAAAAGGAGATTTGGAGGCTCATTTTCATTCATGCTTGGTTTATTTCTTTCTTCTAATTGTATTTTGGAGAGCTTCTTGAGGAGTTGGAAACCCTAGGATGGAAACCCTAAGGGTGCTAGTTTCGGTAGTGAAAGATTCTACCCTAGTTGGCTATTGGAGAGATCACACAAGTTTCTTACTGGTGCTTCAACGACTATATTTGAAATTTGCAAAGTCTTCCTGGAAGACAAATTTCAGTGATTTGAAGGTTTGGAAGATTTTGTAAATTTTGGACAGCTGCTACAGTGTTCCGTATGGCTGCTACAGTATTCCATACGACTGCTACAGTAATCTGTACCTGCACTACAATAACACGTATGCTGCTACAGTAATCTGTACGCTACTACAGTAATCTTTACGCTGCTACAATTTTCATAGGGTATAATATCAAGGATTTTCTAAGGTGTTGCGTAGGAGTTTACAAAGGGTTTATGTCTATAAAGGGACGTGTCAGTCATGACTGAAGGAAGATGTCTTGCTGTCATGGAGTTCTGCGCAGTTTGCAAGCAACCACAAGTCTGAATTTGCCCTTGGCATCTTCATTTCTAGGTCTGAGATAGTTTACACCTGCAATCTTACAGTTGTTTCAAACTCAGAATTCACCATTGTAATCTGTCTGATAATTGCTGCTACTTAATGGATTAAGGAAGAGCATGTATAAGTTGTAGCTTTGTCACAGTCATAAGTTTGTGTTCAGTATTAACTGTTGTCCAAATCTGAGCATTAAATCTGCATGTATAAGATTAACAAGTTCTGAAGGCTCCTGCTAAAGTTTGAATATTGTAAGCCTCGTATCTGATATACATTTTTGAGTGTCAACATTGTCAAATCTGCTATATGTACATGCATAGTTTGTCTTAACATAAGTCTGAAATTATCTCTATTTAGCAAGCAAAAATACTGTGTCTTTAAAAGGGGAAATGATGTGTTGAAATTGTTGTCTGAGTTGTTATCTCTTGAAATCTATGGTTACACATGCATTATGGTAAACTGAGTTTGATTAAATGGAACATCAATCAAACTAAGAAAAAATCGTAAAAACTCCATACTCCTGGAAGGGTACTTTACACAGCTGAAGTTAAAAGCAAAAAAATTAGAAGAGTCAAAGGCACAAGAAGAAAGCATAGGAGGGCAGTCATCTAAGGGAAAACAATTTGAAAGTGGAGAGCAAATGTATCAAAACAAAAAGGACAGCCAACAGGTGACAAAGGAAGAAATAATCACCACCCTATCAAGAGCCAATAGATGCCACCTTTTTCGTGTTAGAGGAACCATTAATGGAAAAAGGGTTATTACATCCATGGACAAGGGAGCCACTCATAACTTTATCAGTGCCAAAATTGTTGCAAGGCATAAGCTGCCCACTAAAGCAAATGAGGGGTTTAAGGTGACTATCGGGGATGGCTCCTCCATCTCTTGCATTTCAAGCACACTGAGGTTGAAATTGACTTGAATTTTCTTTCATGAGGGTTATAAATGGAGGATTTGGGAGGAAAGGTGATTCATTCTGAATATTTCATTTTTTTGAAAACTCTATTGAGAGCTTGAGTATTTGCTCAACTACAGCCCTAGGACGAAAACCCACCTAGATAATCCTTGGTGGATTCATTCAGAGCTCATAGGTGTGTAGTTTGATTGAAGATTAAAGAAGTTTGTGCTGAAAGGAGAATTATCTTTCCAAATTTATATTGTTTTTCCTGAGTGCGAAGGAATTTCGGTATCAAAACCCTAGGCACAACTATATATGTGTGTTTCAAGCAGTTTAAAGGTTGGACGTTGCCATTTCTTGAAGTTTTCAAACCATTCTTGTCCGGCCGACTCAGGGTATTGTTGTTCAAGGGAATATTTATGTGATTAGTTTGTTGTAACAAGAGATTTGGAGCTCCTAATCGCACATTTCAAGTGCTGATCAGATTTAGACCTAGACTAGCATCTTTGGCATTCATTATTGAAAGTATATTTGACATCATTTTGGAGGTTAGAAAAAAAAGTATTTACATATTTGTAATTCTGACTTCTAGAACAGCAGCCTATATTGTTCGTGTTAATTGTTTCCAGTTCTATAGAAAGATAGCCAACTCTTTGATAAAATGCCTTGAGTAATCTATGAATGATGGTATTAATTTTTTATGAATATATGATATAGAATTCTAGTTACAGCTGTTCTAAGTGATTGCAATCAAAATTTCTTCATAATAAATTGTATCCATAATGTTTGACGAAATGTCTGCAAGCTAAAATCAGAAAAATTGCAAGTGTGAACAAAATTCTTGGGTAGGGATACTATAGCCCGACAACAAGTGCCATCTATATTTACGACCAATTGTCCCCTAAGATTAGGGGAAGCTTAGATTTGCCAAAGATATGCATATTTATAAACATGTGTGATCATATTGAAGAGAATCGTACATAAAACTAAGAGCTATGAGAATCAAAGTAGCATGCTAAATGAAACTCTATAATTCTTAAAAATCAAGAGAAGCTAAATTAACATAAAAAGCTTATTTCTCTCCTTTGAGTAGGTCCTACAAACTAGCTATAATTGTAAGGTTCAGTGTTGGCATTTCTCTGATTAGCTAGCTAAAACAACATGTAAGCATCCTCTTCAAGTTCGTAAACGAATTTGTGTAATTTCCCCATTTTAGTTCACCCTGGTTTATGATTGGATTAGCCTATTATTGGCCCTTGTAGGCTAAGCCAAATGGTTAGAGGGTTCCAATTGGCAAAGCAGGAGGCTTATTCCCATCCAGAGTTCAAGTTTTGCCTTTGTCCGATTCAGATTCACACACTTACTATTTATAGTGACTATTTCAGGGAAGTCAGGGTTACCATCTATAGCAGGGCATCTGAACAAGCTACAATTGCAGTGTCGATCCCTTGCACCATTGGTTTGATCAAATAATGAGGGATTTACTATTTATAATAAATCAGTGGTTGATAGAGAGGGATCCTTACTATTTTTAGTAAGGCAGTTTGATACACAGTGGACATAATGGTTAACTCCCAAGTTCAGAAGGAATTGAGAAATAATGATTATTTGTGGAGTTATGTTATTTTAATTATTAATAAAGTGATTACTTTATTAATAATTATTTATGAAGTGCAATTATAATATTTTAAAATCACTTTATGTCCAATGGGGCCATGACCCTCATTTAAGTGATTTTAAAGTGCATTAATTAATTATGTTGTGGAAGCTAAATATTAAATTATTTGATAAAGTTAATGTGCACACATTTAATATTATTTTAAATGATATTAAATGAAATTGGAAGCCTCTAGAAGGGATCGACCAGCTTGAAGAAAAAATAGAAAAACAAATTCATTCATGAGCATTGGCCTTTACAAATTGGTGTCATTGAAATTTGTGCATTTGAGACAAGGGTTTCAGTCACTTCCAACATTGGAGAACGAAATCTCTTCAGTGTTTATGCAATCTTGAGGTTGTGAAAGATCAGTTGAATCATTGTTTGAGGAGAGCTTCATTCAAGAGTTTTATTTGTGCTTAAAGATGAAAGATACCATCAAAGGGTTTGAAGATTATTGAAGAATAATTAGTTACAGACCTGTAGCTTCAATTTTGGCAGCGATTTATATCAGAATTCAAGCATTATTGGGCAGGTTGAAGGCATATCTTCAAGAGGTTCAACCCAGACTTTCAAGAGAAGGTATTTAAAGCTAGGCGGCTGCATCTATTAGCTTAATTGGCACCTAATATCAAATTTGAAGGTGGAAATCGTGGCATTTTTCCATGCTAGAGGCGCTGCAATCAGATTTGCATTTCCAGGGTCATTTACATTATTTGATATTGTATGGTCTCTATTCTCAAGAGCAAATTGCTGTAATAATTGTAAACAAAGATCGTAATCAATTTGGAAGCATATTGAAGATATACCATTAAGTTTGGAGGTTGCATATGATTTGTTTGACAAAATGTCAGTTTGATGTAGGTGCATTTTTGTTTAGTTTTCAGTCATCAATTGCATTTGAAAATGTCAAAAGAACACTTGCATCTCATTCTAGATACATTAGCAAGCATTTGCCATTGACTACTTAGTTCTTTTACTCATAACATCATCAAATCGAAAGGGAAACAAAATCAGAAACCTACATCAGCTTGGGAATAGTTTACACGCCAACTGTTTGACAGAATTCCAATCAAGCAAAATCAGACATTTAAGGGCAGATTTGCCAAGGGATATTACAATTTGGCATTGCATCCAAGAGGAAGTTTATGAGAAAAATCTAGTTCAACAAAATTAAACATATTTCAACTATCTAGATGAAATTCATTATGCCTATTACACAAAATTCATAAAATTTTATTCAACTAAATCTAACTTTACCAGTTCTGCAGAAGCAAGAATTTTCAAATACCAAGAACTACAAAAGACAGAAAATTCAACATACATAGGAAGCTCGCGTGTCAACCCATCAAATAATAATTGATTAGCACCAACAATGAAATTCACCAATCGCACAGCCCATGAATCTTCCCTTGATTGGACATCAAGCTCCACTCGTATCACTACCTGCCCTTCTATCATGCATAGATTAGTGCCACCATTTCTGCTACCAGAACCTTGAAATTCAAAGCAAACTACTTAAAGAAAATGCCAAAATAAACTTGAAATCAAATCTTTTAAGCATAAAAACTGCTTCTGGGGAACACCCAAAAAGAAATAGTAAAATTTTTAAGGCATTCAATGGTGTACAACTTGAACAGTAATACAACAAGAAAGCTCTGATTTAGAATAAGTATCAAGAAATCGATAAAAACTAATGCATTGGATTTTATTAGATCATTAACAAGTTCCATGTGCCTTCCTCTAGCAAAACCCATGCATTTTTCATGTTTGGCTAAGACATGCTTCTAAAAGTCAACCAATTCATCACAACTGATAGGGAGATCAGAACTTCCATAACGGTGGTGAAGGTGATTCCAACTCCTGCAAGAAAATTCCATCACATGATTTCTTCTAGTCGGCACACACATTTTGCCATTTATTGCATCTGCAAGCCACTTTACTAATTGGAACAGGAATTTAATGAGGCATTGTGAACAAACACCTTTCCTCTGCCAGTAAAAACATAATGGAGACAACAAGTAATGTCAAGCATGCATTAACTTCGAAAAGATTATAGGGTCACCATCCATATCCATAGAAAGCATTATAAGATCTCCTTTTGGACACATGTATAGGAATTTATTTGGTCTCCCTCTAAAGTCTAATATGAATAGAATAGAGCATGACCAATGACCAAAACCATCCATCCCCAGGTGTCCCTTCACATTTATAACCATCCTTTGTTTAAAACTCAGGCTCCCCAATTTGGGACTTCAACCAACACATAAGTTCCAACCGTCCTTGTAAGAGATAATATCCTATCGACAGATTACTATAAATCTAGGGGAACACAATGTCCACCAAACAAATCAAGAAAAACTTGGGAGAGAAGATAATATCCACTTGACACATTGCTATAGACTACGAAGAGAAGATACTATTCCAAAATCAGATTACCACAAACCCTAGGGAGAAGATAATATTCCACAAACAAATTACTACAAACCCTAAGGAGAAGATAACATTAAACGAATCAATTACTATTAACCCACAAGACACAATAACATCCCACAAGCATTGGATGTCCTAGGCAGGGCATGAAGAGTCACTTAAAGTGGAGTAGAAATTAGTTTAGAATTTGAATTCCTTTCAAAGACGACTTATTAATCCTTTCCTCAATTGTAGGAAATAGCAGAACCACTGTGTTGTCCTGCCCCATATCTGCTTGGAAACATTTTGGAGTCAGATTTGAGTATGAATTCTCTTCGGAAATGTTATAGAAGCTCCTAAAATGGCAAAGCCTTCTCAAAAACGACCGGGAAACATTTATGACATTTCTAGGCCATTTTGAGGAAGGGCCCAACATTTCCCCGGCATTTATGTCATATTTTGTTAATCTTGTTTATTTTTATGTTGATTAAGCACAAAACATTAATAGACACAAATGGCTCAGTTTTGCCCCTACAATTGAAAATAAACTCCAATTGTTTTACAATTCAAGTGTAAATTGTCACCAAGGCTATAAAATCATATGAGAACTCGGTAGGCTTCCTACCCAAATAAGCTTGATATGTTGGCTAATTGGTCCATAATGGTTTTGCTTTGAGTAGCCCATTAACTTGTTGAGGCTTTCTAGCGCCTAGTTATGTGATGAGACAATCACATGGGCTACTATTTTTTATTATTGAAACTAGTCACATGGGCTAAAATTGTAGACATAGTTTAGTGGCCAACATTATTATGTTGTTAACGAGTATATTGTCGGATTTAGGTAGTATTGTAATGACCTTTTGGTTATGTTCAATTGTTGGCAGTTGTGTCAACTGACAATTGTTGAGTCATTTGCCTTATAAATAGAATGATGTCTATTAGGGTAGGGGTGTTGTGTAACAGGTATTCCTTGTACCAAATAGCTTGTACTGAGCACTACCTATATGATATATAGTTTTTATTACTCTCATGTTCTTCTATGCTACATTGTTGTATGTATTTACTATTCTATAACTAATATTCCTTTGGTAGTGAAGTCTTTATAATAAACATTTTGGCAATGTTCTCTTGAAAGAACATTTAGTCAAGTTAAAGTCCATTCAAAATTGAACATCGGATGACATTACTCATTGACGACAAGGCACTACATTTTCTTATAAGATATTTGTGTCAAACGTAGATGTGGAGCACAACGGAAAAATAAACATCGGTACGAGGAAAAGTGTCATCGAGAAGAAGATTGATGCCATGCCAACAACCCAGAACAAAGGTGGGATAATAAGACAACACAATTTGGGAGGCAACCACAAAATCAAACGATCTACTTGATTGATGGCACAAGAAAGAAGACAAAGGCTGCAAGAAGTAGCCAATTTTAAACATCCATCAAGAGAAGTACGGAGCAAAAGTGGACGCTGATGCTATTGACAATTTTTGACCCCACAGGTCAAAAAATCATCACCCTTATCATTCGAAGCTCTACATACCATGCTAGTTTGCTTTGAAAGAGCATATGTCGATCAGAACAGTTGAAAGGAGCAAATCTTAAAGGAGGACTTCGGGTTTTACAACAAGAAGGGTTCTTCTCAAAAAGTTCATGTTTCAAAAAGCCCGAAGGCCATTTCAACTTTCGGAGAAGTTCATTTTTCAAAAACCCTGAAGGCCATTTCAAAAGTTCCGAGGACCCTTTCAACAATCCCGAAGGTCATTTGCAAGATTTCTGAAGGGTTGATCCTCGAGGAAACGGTCCACTTCAAGTTTGCCGAAAGGTCACTTCTCGAAAAAGGGTCCTTTTACAGGTTTCCCGAAGGGTTCTTTCCCTTCAGGAAGGTTCTTCACAAAAAGCCCGAAAGGATTGACAATTTTAACGAAGGATTTTGCAAGTGGACCAAGACAAAGTCCAAAGGGCACATTTAAGAAGGCCAAAGGGCCATTGTCAAATTCCGAAAGGTCATTACAAAAAATCTGAAGGGTATGTGCCCTTCGAAAGAAGGCAATTTCAAAATTCCAAGTGGACCGTTTCATTTTTTCCAAAGGGTATGTGTCGTTCAGGAAAGTCACTTTGCAAGGAATTTCGAAGGGAGAATCCCTTCAGAAAAGGATCAATTACAGGAATCCCGAAGGGTATGTGCCCTTAGGGAAAGTTCAAAACAAAAAATCCAAAGGGTTTGTGCCCTTTGAAAAAGGACCATTTAGAAAAGTCCGAAGGGTTAGACTCCCTATGGAAAGGTCCACTTCGAAAATTCGAAGGGTTTGTGCCCCTCAGGAAATGGACATTTTAAAAGCCCGAAGGGCAATTTGAAAGAAGGAATTCCTTCGGACTTTTTGTCCGAATGAAGTTTACAAAGAAATGGACCATTCCCAAAAAGACGAAAGGACTTTTCAAAAAGTCCGAAGGAATTCCTTCGGACAAATTTTCCGAAAGAATTCCTTCGGAAGGTTTACCAAGGGGAAAGTCCGAGCACAAGCAGAAAAAGGAGAGACAATTCCCGCAGACAAAGTGAAAAGACAAAAACTTGAAGACATAGAACTCCTTCGAACTTTTTGTCTGAAGGAAATAAACCAAAGGAAAAGGCCACGGAAATGAATGAAGGGAAAGAACAGAAGCAAGACAAGCCATAGAATAAACCAAAGGGAAGTGCATAAAAAAAGAAGTCTCGGACATTTTGTCCGAGAGACAAAAGTCTGAGAGAAATAGACAAACAAATAGCCAAAGATGAAAACCATAAACAAATGCCCCGAAGCAATACATGCACAAGAACAAGAGACAAAGTCAACATGGAATTTCATGCAAGTGGAGGTTCATTTGGAGTTGGTTGGTCTAAGTTTCAGTTGACTGTTTGTTGTATTCATGATTATCTCCTAGTCAATCTCATGCATCCAAAGGTCCAACTCAGCTTCAAGTGGAGTTCTCAATTCAAGGTGTGGCGTGGCTTTCCATGCAAGAGTTTGACTTGTCAAACTTGGATCCACCTCATCCCTTCAAAGGCCAACATGGCGTTGATTTCATGCATGTGCTCTTGTTTATCTTGTTAAAGCTTAAATGTTCCAACAGTTCAAACGGAATTCTAAGTTCAGCATTAGCGTTGATTTCATGCAAAGGAGATTGTTCTTTTGTTTCAAGCAATTCAAGTAGAGTTCTTTATTTGGAGATTGGCGTAGCTTTCCATGTATGGAACAAATTAGTCCTAAATAGGCCCACCGTCATTTTCAACGCCACAGACTTTTCATGTAAGGCATAAGACAAAAATAGATTTTATTTGAAGGCTGTGATAGCACAAGTTCGACTTAGTTGATCTCCTCTTCTATTTTTAGCGCCATCCTCTTAGCTTTTGTATCTTTTTCTATATAAGTTGGCTCCTTAGCCTTGAATTGTATCCCTCTTTTGGCATGATCAAATTCTGCCAAAAACTGAGTTTGTAACATTTTTTCAGATTAATAGGATTGTTTTTATTTTTCAGAATGTTGGTATAGTGTATTCATGTCAGTGATTTGCATAAGTGATAGAATTTCTCTTCCTTGTCAAGTCTTGATTCTTACCTAGCAGCATAGTTGATCAGTTTATACAAGTCATGTTCTGTGTTTGACGTCTCTTGGCTGAGTTTATAGTGGATATAAGTGGTTGGTTAGTGTCTTAAATCAAGCCTATTCTTTCATTTCTCTCAAGCTTGGATCACCAAATAAAACCTTTTCATGAAATACTTATGCATATTGGTCAATTGGAGTTAAAAGTTCAGCTATTTTTTTGTCTAAATCAGTGTTCTTAGGAGCTCAAATTGAGTGGATCAATCAAAAATACAGGGGTATCACCATCATTAGATAGGATTTCCGTTCAAGTTTATCTTTTTTTCCTAACAATTTGTAGCGTAGAGCAAAGATCCTAATAGATACACCAAAGGGAGCTAGCCCTTACAATCTAGAGATTCAATCCACTAATTAGGTCACCCACAACCTAGGATTGTTTCCATGTTTCCATCTTCAATTTTAAGCTTCCATAACTCAAAGCTCTGGATATCAAATTTGTCTATCTCTATCCTTGAGCTGCCAGTCATCTTCCTTCAAACACAAGATTCGCATGCAAAAAGCTCCCACTCAAGGAAAGTTTATCACAGGGACAAGATGCCCTTGATCTTCGAAGAACTAGATTAACTCTAGCTCTAATACCAAATGAAGAGCAAAACAGTAACAATAAACCTATACAGGAGAAGCAATGCTAACAAATTCTTAAAATAGAGCAGAAAAGAAAAATGGCACACTCGCAATATATACAAGAGATTGACTTTCTGGGTAGTAGCATTTAAGAATTCACTTAACGGTAAATAAATATGCTTCATAAAAAGAACAATAACTTTTAAGGATAATTCACCACGCCGCGAAATAGTTTAAATGTGCAAACATGTTTCCACCCACCTCAGCTTCAAGCTCTGTGTGGCGAGCACTTCCTGCTTTCATAGCTGTTGTCTTTTCAGGCCTTCCATGAATCAGCATGAACTCCATTTGCTTTTCACACCACTCCTGCATCAAAAATAGCCTAAAATCAATTTTGGATGCATGCCAAAGAAATATAAATAGCAGCACAATTGTTACATTCATGACACATAAACTTCAAGAATTTCCATCTAAGCAAGGAACTGCTTGCTATAAAAAGAAAAAAATATTCCATTGATTAAACTCACGCCATAAGCACAAAAAAATCAAAAAAAAATACCAATAACAAGATAAAAATGGCAAGCCACAACTTAGTACAAGTAATAGCAACCTAGTGATTAAACAAAACCCTTAACAAAATAAAATACCTTTAAAAGCATTCTAGAAGTAAACTTACGGAGTTGTAGCTTTAACAACATCTCATCTGAAGAGCATGTAGAAACGATAGAAATGCTAGAGGAAACTCCAAGAAAGCAAGGGCAATCCTAAAACGAAAAGATTGCATCAGATTACAGCAGAAAATGACAGAAATATTGATAGAGAAACCAAAACAGATGAGCTCTGAGGAGGAATCTTACATAAACTATGTCACAAAAAGAAGTGGAGCATCATCTTCAAATTAAAACTAGCAACACTGCCATGCAAAGGGAATAAAGCAATATTAAACAGAGACAAAAATGTGAAAGGGTATATTCATAATGACTAAGACCAAAAACATTTCCACAATCCAAAGCAATTCATAATTCTATGAAGGTTACCACTTTACAAAAACGAATTACACTCAAACATTATGTTGCTGTCTAATGCAGTTTATATTTTATACGGTGTGTATCATGGGCAAGTTCACATTCTAAAGATTTAATTCCTAGTTAAGCATCATTATTCAGCTATTTTACTACTCTCTAAAGCACCGATGAGGTGTGGTGCTTACCGACACATCTGGCCCATGTCACCACATCCTTCACCCAACCAAATATTGCCAATGCTTCTTTGCACACAACAGGACATTTAGTAAATACGTCTATACTTCCTTTGAAACATCAACACAGCAGATCAGCACACGTCAGGACATTTAGTAAATATGTCTAGAGTCTGTTTTCCAATGCTTCTTTGCACACAACAGGACATTTAGTAAATACGTCTATACTTCCTTTGAAACATCAACACAGCAGATCAGCACACGTGCTGAATCTGCCACAATTAGTGTTACATTGAAAGAGCCAAAGTGGTATTGCTGTCCTCCTTTTGGTGGATGTTGATACATCAAATTAGGAGTATTAGCCTTGAAACTCTGGTCGTGCAGGCCTTTGCTTTTGTGGAGGAAACGAAGTGAGCTTCTTCTTTGCTCAGCTTGACCATAAGTATCAGCAAAACCCTTAGTGACAGGTGGGGTGTGCCTAGGAACATGGGACTTTGAGAAATGCATGAGGGAGTTGGAGACATTTAAGTCAGCTTTAGAAAAAACTCTAGTGGGATACTCAGGAGGCAGAGTGGTTTTTTAGGAGCTGTAAATGCACTTTTTTCAATAGATAAAGGCCGATAGGTAGTGCATACATGTGTCCCATAAGGGAAGAAGGACAAAGGATTAAGAGTGCTCTCCTAGGTGAGATCAGACTGATGTAGAACTCCATGGTATTCCTCATTGTAATGTCCCCAATTTGGAACAATTTTTGATTTTCTGAAATTTTATCAAACCCTAGCTGAATAAAGAATTTTCTAATTTTCTTTTAGGAAGCAAGCCCTATTTGAAGAAGTCTTCAACAAACTGCCAACAGATTAGCCTAAAAGCAAATAACAATTAAATGAACCTTAAAGAGATATTAGGGCCTCTAGGGGAAGGTTTAAAAACCCAAACCCTAGGCGTCAAAACCCTTCAAATGACTGCAATAAATTATGAAACCCTAACCAACAATTACGCCAATAATTCAAAAATTACAGCAAACATGAATCTTTTCTCATGAATTTTCCCATATGAAACAATCGAAAAATATTACAAAATGTTTAGGAAATTTCCGAATATTCAATTGGCCATATTAGACCCTCAAAAACCTTCAAATACGTCCTTGAGCCAAATCACCAAAGCTGGAAATAATTACAAAATTATCAAATATTTTATGGCTGCTGATCAGCCCTTCAAACCCACACGAATGTCTCCCAATGAGGTCGCCATAAAGGGCAAAATTATAAAAATGATAACTGCTGTGTTTGACCCTCAAAACCCTCAATTTAGGTCCCCTTGCCAAGTCGCCACGGCTAGAAAATGATGATAGAAAAATAGTAGAATATGTTCATTGTTGTTTGATTCTCAAGGAGACCAAAATATGCCTTGTAAACCCTTCACCAATCTGCCCAAAGTAGTCGCCCACCTCTTCTAGGGTTTAATTTGTGAATTTCTTGCCTTCTTCCCACTTGCCACAACACCAATGGGTGGCCTTCACTGCTGAACCTGATTTCGTGTTCAAAACACCCTTTTTGTCCTGTAGTTTCACTTGCAATTCCTCTAAAGAATTGCCCTAGTTGGTAGTTAGGGGTTTCCATCCTTAACACTAATGCCTTTGAAGGGTTTCATCCTCAAAGAGTTGATCACAAGCTTTTTCGTGCTTGAGATTCATAAAATCCAATATCAACCATTCATACTTTCCAAATGATTCCCCTCCTTAAATAGCCGCCTTTCCAAGTGAAGCGCCCAAATTGGAGGGAAAGGTTCAAAAGTTATAAAGCTAATTTTATTTTAAGCCAAAAAGAACCCTCCCAACTTAAAATTAGAATGACTTACTCAAAAGTACCTTTTTATCACTTGAGGGTTAGTGCTTCCTTTTTATTCCTCCTTTTCCCTTATCCCAAAAGAAGCATAAAGAAATAAGGCTAAGGGGTCTCTATCCATGCTTATGTCGAAATTGGGGACATGACAATCCTCCCCTCCCAAAATTGCTTGTCCTCAAGCAAAAGCAACAACCAAGGTGTTGTTCCAATGATCAAATGCATGCTAAGTCCACTGGTAGCTTCTTCCCATGGGAAGGTAGCCCTGTTCTGAACCCTCTTGCCGATGTACTTACATGAAGATTGTTGCCCATCAAAGCTGTAATTGTTAGGACCATAAGGTCTTCCCCCTCTTGTCCTTGACCATGGGCTGTCCCCTCTAGGGCTGTCGTTGCCCAGTCTAAAATGGCTGCCAATATGCCTCAAAAACATCTTCAAATCCAGGCCACGGCCCACCTCTTGGGCTGTAAACTTCCTCCAAATGAGTAGATTCTCCTCACTTCTTTCCATCAACACCAAGTCAAGCCTAATTACAAAGAATGAGACATGTACAGTCCTATACCTTGTGGTTAATTGTATGTAATCCAACCAACTGAATTTTTGAATGCGTAGGCATGTCATACCTTCAAATATCAAGTACAAATCAGACACATTGAGGTGTGGAAAGGGGTCTACATAGTCACTGGAATGTTCCCTTGGTGATCCTGCACAAGAAGCAAACAAGTCAATGCAAACATCAGTGTTTAACAACAATCTTTTGGATATGTGATCCTCTTAGCTTGGCTGCAATCCAACTCTCAATGCCCACACTTGTGTGCTCTTGTGTCAAGGTGAGAAAAGCGTCATTATCAATGCTGCATTTGGTGTTTAGAGACCTGTACTTTTGCCTTACAGCGCCCCATTTGTCCATAGATGGGGAGTTCCTTCCTATGGCCACCCTTAGATCAATCCCATTTAAGTGCAGTTGCTTTAACACAGAGTTAGTAGGGTCTAAAGCACTTACCACGTTCAAAATGGATTGGATTTGCATACCTTGGAGGGGCTCCTCCCATGCTGAAAGTTTCAGCTTCGTGGTACATGCAATGGGCTGAGTTCCTCAATGAATTTCCGAATTTCCTAGGGGCTGGAATACATCACAATTTTCAGACTTCCTTATACTTCCCTTCAGCTGAACTCCCCATATCTTTTCAGACTTTATTCCCCTTTTATTTCCTGACTTTGGGGTGCACCAAACAATCTGATTTTGTCCATTCCTCTCAGAAATTTCTAACTGAGACTACATGTCTATAACTTGTGAAAATTTCAGACTTTGAAAGACTTACCAATTGAGAAGTACGGTGGCTTCCCCACCCATTTGCAGACTTTTGCAGGAGCTGAAGTTCATCATCATTTTCTGATTTTATTGCCCTATGAATTTCAGAATTTTTTAAGCGTGATCTAGGCCTATTTTTCATGAGAAATTCAGAGTCCGTCAAATTGACCATACGCTGAACTTTTGTTTTTTCCAAATCTGAATTTGTAGAACTAATCAAAATTTTAAAATCAAACTTTGTAGGACTTACCAAATGTGAAGTGGAGCTGATTTCCCACTGCTGTAATGGCTGTCCTACCTCAAAATTTGCAGCCTCTTCAAAAGGTTTGAAAGTTTCACCTGGGTCCCATAAAAAATCTGAACATCCGAACCTTGATCTAACCCAACATCCATCTCAAAAAGGGGATTGTCAAAATAGTGGAAGTTATTTCTCCCCTTTGGTCAACCCAACCTTTTGGTTGTTCAAACTCCACATTTGCCACTTCTGATTTTTCTGGAAAACATCCCAAATCAAGGTCTTCTTGAAGGCTAACGAGCTCATTAATTACTTGCTCGATTTCCCTTGCCCATTCTCTTGATCCCAAAACTTTTTTTCAACAACAATCTGATTTTCTGCCTCAAGAAGTGCCCTTTGACTATTTTCTAAGGAGTCCTTGGTTGATTCAAACTCAAGGGTGAGCTCCTCTACCTTAAGCTTCATTGTCTTGTGTGCATTTAAGGCCTCATTTAAACTAGAGTTGTGCAAGGAACTATTGTTAAGATCAATGCAAACATCAACCTTTCCTTCTACAACATACATTTTTATAGAATTATTCTGAAATATTTCTGCCTCATAAGATTTGTGTTCTTTCTCAGCGTCTATTTCTTCAACAACTTCAAAATTTTCTTCTTGAAGCTTGTTTATTCCATTCATACTCTCTAAAGTTTCTCTCCTTGGCTCCACCACATTTTTGTCTTCTACTAGCAACTCTCCTTGTTCATAAACTTGCTGGAAACCTTCCCTTTGCTGCCCTAGTAATTCTGATTTTTGCAATTCAAAATGCCTGATTAGTAACTCAAAAAATTATGAGTTTGGTGGCTCATTTTCCATCTGGAAAGTCACCCCTTGCTACCCCTGAATTTCTGATTTTTGAAGTTTTGAAATTGCAGCCCAAAGTTGCCCCAAGGTGCCAACTTCCTGCTGTTTACCAGCTTCTTTCAAATCTGAACTCTCTAGTCTTCTGATTCCTTCATAAAGGTCCTCATGAGGGTCTGTCACTTCATCTTTTTCTCCCAATTTAACCTACAATTCAATCATTTCTTCTTCAAAGAGAAACTCTTGAGGCCTAAGGCTTAACCCTACAGCCTTCGTCCATGCCTTGGGACCTATTGCCCTTAGTTCCTTCTGATAGTTCTTCATATCCTGCAACAAATCATCCACGACTTCATCCCTTGTCCTGTTCTTCATTCCCACCTTTTGAATAGGAACTTTGTATTCCTCTTTTGGCAAGAACTTGGGTCGTCAATCCATTGTAGTCACTTACACTCCATAGATGGCCAAAATTTTGGCTCTGATACCACTGTAATGTCCCCAATTCAGGACAATTTCTGATTTTCTGAAATTTTATCAAACCCTACCTGAATAAAGAATTTTCTGATTTTATTTTAGGCAGCAAGCCCTATTTGAAGAAGTATTCTACAAACTGCCAACAGATTAGCCTAAAAGCAAATAGCAATATAATGAACCTTAAAGAGATATTAGGGCCTCCAAGGGAAGGTAAAATAATTCAGAAATTACAGCAAGCATAAATACCTCTTTTCTCATGAATTTTCTCATATGAAACAATCGAAAAAAATTACAAAATGTTTAGGAAATTTCCGAATATTCAATTGGCCAGATTAGGCCCTCAAAAACCTTCAAATATACCTATTGACAATTTTTCCACATGTCAGATTGTCTCTTGCCATTCGGAAAGTTCACATCTCTAGCCAAGGAAGAAATAATACATTGGGTAGATGTAGACCAAATGAAATACTCATTTGCAAAGGCCTTGGCCACAACAAGATTTCCTTCGGACAAAGAAGGCTTGATTTCACATAGCTTCGGAAAAGTTCAAAGGACCGTTGCAAAATTTTGAAGGGACACTCAAGAAATCCGAAGGGTATGTTATCCTTCGGAAAAAGTTCGCTGCAGCAAATCCGAAGGAATGAGCTTTGCAATAATTCCGCGGGAAATTAGCCAAGAATAAAGAGATAACAAAGGAAGGATATCTTCGGAAAAAAGTCGGAGGAAATTCCTTTGGACATTTTGTCCGAAGGAATACTTCGGAGAATTTGAAAAGACAAGGTCCGCAGCCTCCAAAAAAGTCCGCAGGAAAACATAAAGTCCGAAGGAATAAGGACACCTACAAAAAACCCGGCTTCCCTACAAAAAACCCAGGTGCCCTACAAAAAGCCCGAGTGCCCTACAATTTTCTCGAAAAAGCTAGGGAGATAGATAGAAGCCCTTACAGAGGACACTTGGTCGGTGACAGGACCTTTGCAACTTTCTCGAAGGGCACAGAGGAAGGACACAATCCCTTGCGGAGGGCACTTGGTCAGTGGCAAGACCTTTGCATTTTTCGCCAAGGGCATTCTGCCGGTGGTAAGACAAAGTCAAAGGACTAATTCCTTCGGACTTTTTGTTCGAAGGAATTCCTTTGGACAAAAAGTCCGAAGAAATTTGGGACAAAGAAAAACCCGTGGAAAATACATGAAGGCAAAAAAGAGCAAACAAAATTGAAGGATATCCTTTGGACTTTTCCTTCAGACTTTTTGTCCGAAGGATTAATTAGAAAAAGTTGGCAAACAAAAGTCCGCATAAATTCAAAGGATTAAGCCGGGGAAAAATTGGCAAGGAAAAAGTCCGCAAAAATTCAAATGACACAGCCCGTGGGAAAAAGTCCGAGAAAAACAAAGGGAGATAAAACCAAGGGGAAGCAAAAAGTCCGAAAGAAATGGATATCCTTCGGACAATTTGTCCGAAGGATTCCTTCAGAAAACTTGGTCAAAGAAAGGAAAGTTTGAGGGCAAAGAGAGACAAAAGCGAAGTCCGAAAAGAATGAACACGAAGGGAAAATGACTTAGCAAATAGCCCAATGGATAATCTGCAGAAATAGAACAAAAGGGAGAGGTCCGAGATAATAAAGACCCGAAGAGAATGCAAAGACTGAAGGAATAACTAAGAAGGAAAGTCTGTAGAAAGACAAATACAGATAGAGGTCATAAAGGAGAAAATTTAGATTTAGCCAAGAGAAATCACGGACAATTGGGCCCAGAGAAACCCATGCACAAACAAAAAACGAAGTCAACGTGGAATTCCATGCAAGCAAAAGCTAATTACGGTTGACTAGTCAAGGCTTCAGTTGACTGGTTGTTGAAATCAAGTTTATCTCCAAGGTCAACTCAGCCTTTCAAACGTTACAACTCGGCTTCCAACGGATCAAGTTAGAGTTCTAAAATTGACATTGGTGTTAGATTTCATGCATGCTATTGTCATCTCATACTTTCAAGCATTTCAGCAGCTCATGAAGAAGCTAAATTTGGAGGTGAGAGTGGATTTTCATGCAAAGAGAGGTGGGCATTTCAATAAACCCAGCCGTCCACTTCCTCTAATACCAAGGAGCTTCGTGCAAAGACAAAGGGAAAATATATTTTATTGGAAGGCAAAGTTGGTCTTGAGTTAATCTAAGTTGATCTTCCTCTTCTATTTTTCAACGCCAATCTTTTGGCTTTTGTAATTCTTTATAGAAATGGCTTTTGAGCCTTAGATTTTTTCATCCCTCTCTTGGCAAGACCAGACTCTGTCATTGGTGAGTTGTGTAACCTCTTCAATCAATAGAAGGATTGTACTTTCAGATTTCAAGTGCTGGCATAGTGCATATTCATTCAGCAATTTACATATGTGGTAGATTTCTCTCCCTTTCCAAAATTATGATTCGTACCTAGTTGCTAGCTTATCATATTATGCAGGTCATGTTCAATGTTCTTATGTCTTTTGCTGAAACTGTAAGTGAATGTTAGATGGCTGCAAAGTGTCTTGTATCAGACCTCTCTCCATCGTTTTCCCTCATGTTTTAGTTATTGGATCGAACCTTCTCATGAAATATTTATGCATAGTGATCAATTGAAATCAAAGTTCTTCTTTTTCCCTTGTTTGATTCAGTGTTCAAGGTTCTAAGTAAAGTGGATCAACGTTTTGGTGTATCACCGTTATTAGGTAGGATTTCCCTTTCAAGTTTCTTTCTCCCTTTTCCATGGTAGATTTGTAGCACAAAGTAGAGATCCATTGATACATCTTACAGTAACCGGCCTTCTCTGGAGGTTCTTCTCACCATTGAGGCACCCACACTCGTGAAAAAATCCCATTGTTTCAACTGGATAGAGGATTGGCCATTTCATGCACGTCTTCGATTCAAGGTGCAGCTCCAGGTTGACAGCAGTTTTTGGCACGCCCAATGGGACCACGAAAAGAGTTCTTTGCATAGAGTTTTCGCAGCAACGGAGGATTTTCATTTACATCCAGTTGCAGAGTTCATAACATCATTCAGAGAATCCGTTCATGCCAAAGGTTACCACAAGATCAGCAAGTAAAGGTATTCCTTTTAAATTTGCAACTTATAAAAGAGCAAGGTCTAGGAGGGCAAATCCATATCCTCAAAGGGAATATTTACCTCCCCCTCATCCTATCGTTCTAGACACTGCAATCCCCACCATCCAGATGGCCGTTAGAAATCAAGTGTTTGCTCCATTCAATAGGGGATGTCCACTAAATCTAGCATAGTTAGATGACATTCCAGTATCTGCCCTCAAAAATATTCCATTCTTCTCAGAAGAAAATCAAACAACCCCTATTGAGCATATCTAGGATGTGGCTAATCTTTGTTCAGTTCATAATGTTGTTGAGGATAATGTTGCTATCAGATTGCTAGTTGCTTCTTTCAAAAGAAAAGCATTACAGTGGTACACAACCCTCCCACTTAGATCCGTTTCCATCTGGGATGAATTGGGTGCAGCCTTGGTCAAGTAATTTGAGCACAAATCTGATCACTTATCTTTAGTTGAGAAATTAATTGTCATACAGAGAGCTCGTCATGAGCTCATGTCCGATTTTAATCTCAAATTCCAAAAAACATGGACCAGGTTATTGGTTTTGATTAGGCCATCCCCTAAATATGCATTTCTGTATTTTTTGAAAACTCGCAACTCTGACATTAGTGTGATGATACAGTCAATGGGTGGTACTATTTTACCAAATGTTTATGAAGTTGCAATAAGGGCAAAAAATAGTTTGATACAAAGAGGTAAGCTTTCTCCAAGACCTCCAATGCCCATATTTCCAAAAATAAGTTTTGTACCAACCCCTCAAGTTCTTCAAATTCCATCCTTGGCTCCAATTCCAGCACCACAAGTTCCTATTGCAGCCCTTACTAGTCAATCTAGTGAGATAGGAGAGTTGAAAAGTTTGCTACAATCTTTTGAAAATGAAATAGTACAGCTCAAAAGGCAGCAATTTCAGTCAAATAGGCCCTATCAACAGCAAAATCAAAACAACTATTAGTCTTTCAAAGATCAAAGGTCTCCTTATCAGGGTTTCAGAGAAAATAGACCACCCTATCAAGCACAAGGAGCCATAACTCCAGCTAAGCCATATGCTGCTCTCGATCCGAATACTCTTCCACTTCAAAAGCCATTGTTCCAACCCCACAAAACAATTTGGTGCAGGATTCAGGTTGGCAGCCCTCAAATCTCAATGATGTTCAAAACCGGAACTTGGTATTCACCAAGCAACACCATGCCACAGATGACACAAGAAGAGTTCTCTTTTCAAGGGGGTCAATATCAAGATACAGGTTTGGCATCACAAGGAGTGACTCAAGAGCAGCTTGATGCTATCAATGTAAATTGGCAGGTAGATGATCATGTTGCTTTTACTCAGGATGTTAAAACTAACATTTCAAATGGTCAAGTTGCAGCTATAACCTATCAAAGAACTAAAGAAGCGCTGTTGAGGAAACCCAAGCAGTAGCAAATAATTCAAGTGCTCCTAGTATTATTGCTCAAGGTACAAAAAGAGCAGCTTGCTACACCCACAACCCAAAAAATTCAGAATGTAGAGGTTAGTAAAGTGCAGCAAATACCTCTAATTCGTGAGCAACAAGTACCATAGAAAGCGCAATCAAAGGTTAGTCCATCTCAGTTCAATATTGTATACCAAATGAAGAAGTCTAACATCAGCATTAGCATGTGGGATTCTCTTTGAATTCCAAGGCAAAAGGATAAACTCATTCAATAACTTTCAGCTCTTGAATTATCACCAAAATCGGTTGAGAAAGAAGGTGTTGTCTGGACAAATTCAGATCAGTCAACTAAGCAACAGGTGCAGCAAGGAGATAAGATATCAATGGTGGACAAAATTGAGGTAAAAACAAAGAAAACTCCCCATTTTTATCTTTCTTTAATAATGGGTGATACTTTGGTTCATAATTGCATGGTGGATAGTGGAGCTAGCAGTATAGTGATGCCCAAACAGATTGCAAACAAGCTGGCCTTGTTTATGAGCCAAATACTAAAGGGGACTGCAATTGGATGGTTCACCAGCAAAAACGGTAGGCATTATCAAAGATTTGAAATTGACATTACATGCATGTCCTAACGTGACTATTCAGCAGGACGTTGTAGTGGTGGACCTACCTCCTTATTTCGCTATGTGCCTTTCAAGAGATTTCACCTCAAAATTGGAGGATATTTATCAACTGATTGGACCTACTTGTTCAAGACCAGATATGGCACAAAGGTAACAATTCATTCAGAACCTATTGCACGTTTTCACATGGAGCCTTACATGCCAAATGCAGTCAATGCAAATTGTATCATCTCAGATGAAATACTACAAACTAGTGATGTAGAAAAAGACTCGTCTTTGGATGGAGTTCCATATTTGTTTCTTGATGAGTGGGCTTGCACCTTGCATGAGCATGATCCCGACAAGTTCATTGAAGAGGAAGGTCTTGACATATATTGTCTTCATGAGAACGATGCACCAATTATAGCCATGGTCAAAGAGGACGAATCTAATGAAGGCTTGTGGCAATTATACTTTGATGGATCAAGAAATAAGCATGGGACCGGAGCTGGAATGATGTTAATTTCTCCTACAAAACAAATGTATTTCTCCTCTATTAAATTTCAGTTTGGCTGTTCAAACAACGTTGATGAATATGAAGCACTAGTCCACGGTTTGTAGTGGGCTATGAAGATGAAAGCAAATTGTTTGCAAGTGTTTGGAGATAGTGAACGTGTAGTCCACCAAGTAAGAGGTTTGAATATATGCAAGAATATGTTGCTTAAATCTTACAGACACAACGTATGGGATCTACTTGAAGATTTTCAAGCTTTTAATATTCAGGTAATACCAAGAGATAGGAATAAACATGTTGATAGGTTGGCTGTTGTCGGGGCACAATTTGATATCCCCGTTGATGTAAAAAGTGACATTTTTCAGTCACATATAAAGATAGTTGTAAGGCCTTCTGTTCCGGATAACCAAGAAATTGACAGTTGTTTAAAAATGACAATCAGCGTGTGAGATTTTTGCAAGAAGACGCTGAGTTTTCTTTAAGAAATCAGTCGAAAAGCTTACAGCAATATGTTGATCATATTGTACAACGGAAAACTAATAAGCTACCCAAGGGATTGGTCACTCTTGAAAATATTTTCAGTGAAGATGATGAGCTAAGGAAAGAGAAACCATCCTTGTCAACAAAGGAAGAGCACTATGTCAATGTAGAGATTGCAGTTCGTAAGATTTTCAAATTGGGCAAGGTATGCACTCCTCCACAAAAGAAAGCTTTCATTGAATTATGCATAAATTTCGCTGATATATTCGCATGGCAGTATAGTGATCTCAAAGGTTTTGATCCAAGTTTGGCTCAACACACTATTGAGTTAGAAGACGAAACTAAACCAGTAAGACAAAGACAAAGGCCAATCAATCCAAAACTTGAGCTTTTGATGAAAACTGAGCTTCACAAGCTCATAGAATCAGCTATCATATTTCCAATCAAGCACTCAACTTGGGTGGTGAACCTCGTTCCAGTACGAAAAAAGAATGGTGCGATTCGTTTGTGTGTTGATTTTCGTGATTTAAACAGGGCTTCGCTTAAATACCACTATCCATTGCCATCAATGGAACAAATTTTACAGCTTGTTGCAGGTTCAAAGAGGTTTTCCTTGTTGGATGGATATAGTGGCTACAATCAGATTTTGGTCAAAAAAGAGGACCAATTCAAGACAGCCTTCACAACTAAGTAGAAGACATTTGCATACAAAAAGATGTCATTCGATTTGTCCAATGCTGGAGCAACCTTTCAAAGAGCCATAGATATGGCCTTCCAAGGCCTTCTTAACAGGTTTGTGCTTGTCTATTTGGATGATATAACAATATTTTCAAAAGATGTAGAAGATCACATGGTTCACCTCCAGCATTTGAAAGGTGTAGGCAATTTGGGATATCTCTAAATCCCAAAGAGTGTATTTTCAAGACATAAAAGTAAGCTTCTTGGACATGTTGTTTCAAAGCATGGTTTAAACATAGATTCTAAAAGGATTCAATCCATTCTTGCACTCTCCTTGCCTAAGAGCAAAACGGCTTTGCAAAGTTTCTTTGGAAAGATCAATTTTATAAGGAGATACATTTCAGATTTCGCTATTGCAGCTAAACCACTCACAACCATGTTAAAAAAAAATCAGAACTTCAGTTGGTCCGAGGGAATAACAGGGTTTGAAGATGTTAAGAAAGTCATAGCAATTGCTCTTACGCTTTTAAATCCAAATTTTACGAAAGATTTCATTCTGTATACGTATGCTAATGTGGACACCATTTCAAGCATTCTTATGCAACAGAATCATGAAGATTTGGAGCAGCCAATAGCTTTCTACAGCCAAGGCTTGCAGGAGTATGAGACAAGGTACTCTTTTGTTGAAAAACATGTCCTTTTAGTTATAAGATCTCTAAAAAAATTTAGGCACTTGTCTAATAATAAAATACATTTAACGGTTGCTCATCCAAGCATCAAAGAATTTCTTCTGAACAAAGACATAAATGAGAAGAGAGCTGGTTGGATAACCAAAGTAATGGAATATGACGTAGAAATTAAAGTTACAAAGTTGGTTAGAGGCAAAGGACTTTGCGAGCATCTAGCTCAGGGCTTACAAGAAACTAATGAAGCTGTTTTAGTGTCAAATGATGAAGAGATTGTTGTTGTTCACACCTCACCTTCCAGTTAGTTTCGTGATTTGGTAAGCTATTTGCAAGATGGTTGTTACCCTTCTCACCTAAGTGCTTCAAAAAGAAGGTATTTCAGATTGCAATCAATTCCATTCTTGCTCGTTGACGGCGTTTTGTTCAAAAAGGATATCAATGGAATATTACTAAGGTGTGTGGAGCCAAGCCAAACTCAAAGATTACTTGAAGAATTCCATGATGGACTTGGTGGAGGACACTTTTTTGCAAGAACTACAGCACTTAAAATCATGAGAGGTGGGTACAATTGGCCTACTATATTTGGCGATTGCTATACATGGGTTAGGAAGTGCAAACAATGTGTTATGTTAGTAGGAAAAGTTAAACTTGCAGCCCTGCCCCTTCAACTAATTGCAGTGGATCAGCGTTTTGTCCAGTGGGGATTGGACTTTATTGGTCTCATTAACCCTCCTTCGAGTTCAGTGTAATGTCCCTTACTAATGGGTTCACTAAAAACACTGATATTATACTATAGAATTTCGTCAAACACTTTGAGGAATATCAGGAATTATATTGCACTAATAATTTTATCAAACATCTCACAGAATATGGCTTGGTAATTTCGTCAAACAGTTTGCAATCAGTCTAATTGCCTCAGTGTGATGGAAATTATGAAATTCTGGAAAAAATAATTACAGTCTTTAAAAAATTATTTATGGCTATTTCAGCCTTACAAAAGAACAGAATAAATATGCATAAAGCCCGATATATAATTCTAAAAATAGAACCTGTTGTTCTGGTCTTCTTATTGCAACTGTGCGCTGCTCCCAACAGTCAAGTCGCTGCAAAATAAGGCTCTGGTACAGTTCGTACGACGTCGTACGGATACAGTCCGTACAGTACGGACTGGTACGGGTTGTCCTCCCTTGCCTCCAAAACTGCGCCCCTGGGTTTCCAGAAGTGTTGCGCTCAGCTGGGCGCCTTCCACAATATTTTCTAACAATTAAATCGCCCTTTTTCCACTCCGTACACCTGCAGAGATGATTCGTTGGGTTTCTAGGCAGAATTCGTTGCTGTACGGATTGCAGGTACAGGTTGTACTTGTACGGACTGCAGCAAGTGTGTTTGTCTGCTAATAAACTAATAAGGTGTTCGCCCAGTCAAGATGTGCCGCAGAGTTTTGTTGAATGCTGGGATTTTGGCTGCCGTACAGTTTGCAGGTACAGGGCATACCTGTACGGACCCCTGACAAAAAAATAAAATTCTTGGAGTTTTCTGCTGATAAGTTGATGGTATATGCGCCCCCTCCAAAATGAATTCCAACTGGCTTAACTCGCTATTAAAACCATGAAATAGCTGAATGCTATCTCCAATGTTCCAACCAGTGACAACACAAACCCTCAGACAAATGTCTAAGTACCAAATAAACCCGACTTGAAGTAGCTGAATACCACTTCCAAAGTGCAACCCTTCGAATGATCTTTCACACCCTCAGTTATGCAAATCGCTTGAGAGGTATCGTTCTCAAGGATTAATTTGACGATTTGCAGACTCTGCAATCTTACAAATGCTCAAGGAGATTCAATGATCAAAAATAAACTCTAGATGCCAAATAATAGACCCCATAGGGTCTATTTATGTATTTTCAGAACTTCCAAGAGTTTCCGTAATACATCACACAAAACCTGTTATACTTTTTTAAACAAAAAGTAATTTTATAAAAATAAAAACAAAAGTGCATTTAAAAATATAATAATTTGGCCTTCATATTGAAATAGACTATCTCTCGGAGCATTGTGAGCCATCGAATCGCAAACATGACCCTCTCACCACCTTCATCTGCCTACGAGAGTCAGGAATAGGCAAATCTATGTACAAAATGTCGCGTTAAACGATGTCAGCCAGAATGGGGACTGACAGTCCGCCCTTCCTGAAATTGCTTGTCCCCAAGCAATCGCTAAACAATAAACCAAACAATCCCCCTGGATCCCAAATGTAGTCATGATCATAGTTATCAATCACTATCTGCATTTCTGCTTCTTTCTGTTCCTTCGCTGCTAAAATGATTTCCAGAGCAGTCTCCCTTTCTTTCCTTATATGCAACTCCCTCTTGATGTCTTCTAAATCGAGATTCCATGAATCCAAGTCATTGATGTCATTATTTCCAAAATCATTTCCTCCAACTGAGCTTTTCTTTTGCATGACCACCATCTGCTCCATCTTGCTTTCAGAATATTTACAAAGCCCATTAACTTTCGCTGGCTTGTTTGATCCTCTACAAAAGTCTATTTCTTGTCTTGTATCTAGTTCTTTTACAAGCTTTGCATTCTAGAATGAAAGTTGAGTTAAAGCTTCTGCCAAGTTCTTAAGATCCACAGCAGCCGTTGAAGCCAATTCCTTTGCATATGACGATTCTTCAGCCAACTTTTGACATTGAACTAGGCCACCCTTTTCTTCAATAAGTTGTACTGTCTCTTGTTTCAATTTCTCAATTTCAATTGCCTTAGTTTGGAACTGTTCTTGAAGGATACGATTGTCTGCAGACTTAATCTCTAACTCAAATGTTTTCTCATTCAATTGGCTCAGTAACTTTGCATTTACCTCTTGCAAATCTGATAGTGATGCATCATTTGCAAAAGCTTCTCCAATTCCAATCATTCTCTGCTCCAAAGCATGCATATGTCGTTTCTTCTCTTCAATTTCATCCTCTTTTTGCAGAATTTGAGTTGGTAATTGAATGTCATCTGGATTGTTTGCAGCTTGTTCAGACAGACGTTTTACTGAACTGGTACATAATGCAATGTCACCAGCAAGCGTTTTCACTAGTTCTCTAAACAGGTCCATCTGATCTGCCATGGTTGTGCCAGTCTGCTGTTTTGACTCAGTTTGTATCAATAGATCCTCAATAATGTCATCCAAGAATTCATCAACAGTTCTCTTGGGCTCAGCCACAAGTGACCTCCAAATATGACCCATTGCATCCTGGATATTTTTACCTGGATCATGCTGATAACGGACAAGCTTTGGCACAAGCAAACGTAAGTGAGGCTTGAGAACATCACCTGCCTGCCTTGCAATTTTAGAAAATTCAAAGGCAGCACCACTCTTAGAGTTTAGAGATGCCTGATAATTGGCTAAACCCATGAACCTATAAATCAAGTCAGGCTGCCCCATTTCAGTTGCTAGACTGCAAAGCTCCTTATATGTGCTTAACTTCCCACCACCGGGTCTTTCTCCAATACTTCCCTCAGCAAATACTTCCGAATCTTCTGTCAACTTGACAGCTCGTTTTCTATTTCCTGTACCAGTCAGCGTACTAACAAGAGACTTGACCAATTCACTTTTTGTAGTTGAATCGCCAAGCTCATAGACAATGCTCATGCCTCGTGATGCCATCTCTTGTGTGAGATCATTCTGCTCTCTTAGTAAATATGAAAAAGCTTCCTGAATTTCAGGAAGGAGTTCTTGAATCTTCGGATGTTGCCCACTATAAATTGTTAATGACAAAAGCAAAACAGAACCTGCACAGCGCTCTTCTTTTCGAGTACTATCCAGGAGTTCACCAAATAATGTTTTCACTAATTTTTTTCTGGCCTTGGCACGGCCATCATCAGCGGCCTCACGTTCTACAACCATACTATCAACATCTCCACGTGTAACAATTTCACCCATAAGGTAGTTTGAAGACGTAGAAAGGGAAGTGTAGCTCGACTTCAGTATCTCATCGGTAGTGACAAGGACCCCACCCCATATAAAAGCCAAAGCCTTCCCTGCAGAAAATAACAAATCCTCAACCTTTGACCTGCTTAGACTGAAAATTGAATCAAGGGCCATGTCCATAAGCCTTGGGGATGTATCTCCAGTGCACATATGACCAAATGCGATAGCAACCTTTTGCACAACTTTGGTATCATTTGAAGCAAGCAATTCCTTCAGGCGTCCAAAAGAGCTTAGAGATGCATCTTCAGGTTCTACCTTTATCCTACTTAATGACATGTCTTCACCAGTAGCATTTGAATCATGTTCTGACACTCCTTGTTCAAATAATTTTGCCTCGTGTATTCCTTCTGTGGATGGATCCATGTCCATAGTTTTGGAAGATTGATGAAAATGTCCATGCCCATGAAGAGGCAACCGGCCTCGCAACCCTACATGACCAAGTGCCTCAGCAGGTGTTCCAGCCAAAGATATACTTTGAGACTTGACTGCATCCGTAATACCTAAAGATGTGTTAATGTCTCCCCGTACTGGATCAGCATGTCTGTCAAACTCATCATTCAAGTTCCTGGAAACTGTATCAGCCGATCTCTTGTCATTTCTTGGAGCATAGTGATCACTCCTTCCTCCTCTCATATTTCTTTGATTCATGAATTGATCAAATGTCCATATTTCTCTCATATCAGGAGGGAGAGTGGTATACTCTAAGTAGCCCTGTCTAGCCTCCTCGCCAAACGGAGTAGCTGGAGCAACATGTAGTTGTTCTTCCCTGGGTGTGAAGGTGGGAAAAAGAGGCCTAGAGGCTGATCCTCTAGTGTTTCCAGCACGTTGTACGGACCTCTCCTCATTGACTCCACTATGTTCAGCTATGTGATGGTGACCTTGATCTGGAATGGCTTGCTGGCCCATTCTTGCCAATAAACGTGACATCATATCAAGCATGGTATCGAATTTCCTTTTAGCTTTTGCATCTCCTGTTAAAGCCATACTGATAATCGAATTCAATCTGAAGTACCCCAATCAGGCTGGCAAGAAACCACTCTGATACCACTGTAATGTCCCTTACTAATGGGTTCACTAACAACACTGATATTATACTATAGAATTTCGTCAAACACTTTGAGGAATATCAGGAATTATATTGCACTAATAATTTTATCAAACATGTCACAGAATATGGCTTGGTAATTTCGTCAAACAATTTGCAATCAGTCTAATTGCCTCAGTGTGATGGAAATTATGAAATTCTGGAAAAATAATTACAATCTTTAAAAAATTATTTATGGCTATTTCAGCCTTACAAAAGAACAGAATAAATATGCATAAAGCCCGATATATAATTCTAAAAATAGAACCTGTTGTTCTGGTCTTCTTATTGCAACTGTGCGCTGCTCCCAACAGTCAAGTCGCTGCAAAATAAGGCTCGGATACAGTCCGTACGGCGCCGTACGGATACAATCCGTACAGTATGGACTGGTACAGGTTGTCCTCCCTTGCCTCCAAAACTGCGCCCCTGGGTTTCCTGAAGTGTTGCGCTCAACTGGGCACCTTCCACAATATTTTCTAACAATTAAATCGCCCTTTTTCCACTCCGTACACCTGCGGAGATGATTCGTTGGGTTTCTAGGCAGAATTCGCTGCTGTACGGATTGCAGGTACATGTTGTACCTGTACGGACTGCAGCAAGTGTGTTTGTCTGCTAATAAACTAATAAGGTATTCACCCAGTCAAGATGTGCCGCAAAGTTTTGCTGAATGCTGGGATTTTGGCTGCCGTATAGTTTGCAGGTACAGGCCGTACCTGTACGGACCCCTGACAAAAAAATAAAATTCTTGGAGTTTTCTGCTGATAAGTTGATGGTATATGCGCCCCCTCCAAAATGAATTCCAACTGGCTTAACTCGCTATTAAAACCATGAAATCGCTGAATGCTATCTCCAATGTTCCAACCAGTGACAACACAAACCCTCAGACAAATGTATGAGTACCAAATAAACCCGACTTGAAGTAGTTGAATACCACTTCCAAAGTGCAACCCTTCGGATGATCTTTCACACCCTCAGTTATGCAAATCGCTTGAGAGGTATCGTTCTCAAGGATTAATTTGACGATTTGCAAACTCTGCAGTCTTACAAATGCTCAAGGAGATTCAATGATCAAAAATAAACTCTGGATGCCAAATAATAGACCCCATAGGGTCTATTTATGTATTTTCAGAACTTCCAAGAGTTTCCGTAATACATCACACAAAACCTGTTATACTTTTTTAAACAAAAAGTAATTTTATAAAAATAAAAACAAAAGTGCATTTAAAAATATAATAATTTGGCCTTCATATTAAAATAGACTATCTCTCGGAGCATTGTGAGCCATCGAATCGCAAACATGACCCTCTCACCACCTTCATCTGCCTACGAGAGTCAGGAACAGGCAAATCTACGTAGAAAATGTCGCGCTAAACGATGTCAACCAGAATGGGGACATGACATTCAGGGCATAAGTGGATTCTAACAGCGACGGACTACTTCACACATTGGACGAAAGCAATTGCATTGAAAGAAGCAAACAAAATTAGCGTTCTTGATTTCTATGAAGGTTTGATCACTAGGTTTGGAGTTCCTTCGATCATTATTTTTGACAATGCAATAGCTTTTGTGGGATCTGGGATCAGCGAATGGGCTGTCCAACATGGGGTTTATCTCAGTACTTCATCGACTATTATCCACAAAGAAATGGCCTTGCTGAATCTACAAACAAGAACCTCTTAAGAATCATACGAAGGATTATTGAAGACAATCAAAGGTCATGGCATCTCAAGTTGAAATCAGCTCTATGGGCTGATAGGATCACCTACAAGAAGTCAATAGCCAACTCTCCCTACAAGTTAGTCTATGGTAAGGAAACAAGGTTACCTATTTCTCTCGAGTTTCCAGCTTTAGAACTAATGCATCAACTTGAGTTGTTGGAGAATGAGCCTATGGAGATCGAGTATGCAGAGCTTATGGAGTTGGAAGAGACAAGAAATCAAGCCATGCTAGCCATGGAAAGTCATCAGGCACAGGTGAAAAGAACATTTGACAAAGGAGCTTCCTCACGAAGCTTCAATGAAGGAGATTTAGTCCTCAAGTGGAATGAGGATCGAGCCAAACCAGGAAGACACACAAAGTTTGATTCCCTTTGGAGTGGCCCATACACGATATCCAGCTGCAAATCCCATAACGCCTTCCAACTTGAAAAGATGGACGGACAAGAGCTTCCAATCCCAGTCAATAGGATACATCTGAAACATTGCTATTAAAGAGCAAAACTCTATGTACATAGTTGTTTTTGCTTTCCTCCAAGTGTTGTTCAAGCACATTACTTTGCTTCAGTTTTGTCAAATAAGTGCTTGATTTCATAAATGCTATTGTCATCTCATACTTTCAAGCGTTCCAGCAGCTCATGAAGAAGCTAAATTTAGAGTGAGTGTGGATTTCCATGCAAAGAGAGGTGGGCGTTTCAATAAACCCAGTCGTCCACTTCCTCTAACGCCAAGGAGCTTCGTGCAAAGACAAAGGGAAAATATATTTTATTGGAAGGCAAAGTTGGTCTTGAGTTAATCTAAGTTGATCTTCCTCTTCTATTTTTCAACGTCAATCTTTTGGCTTTTGTAATTCTCTATATTAATGGATTTTCAGACTTAGATTTTTTCATCCCTCTCTTGGCAAGACCAGATTCTGTCATTGGTGAGTTGTGTAACCTCTTCAATCAATAAAAAGATTGTACTTTCAGATTTCAAGTGTTGGCATAGTGTATATTCATTCAGCAATTTGCATATGTGGTAGATTTCTCTCCCTTCCCAAATTCTGACTCGTACCTAATCGTTAGCTTGTCATATTATGTAGGTCATGTTCAGTGTTCTTATGTCTTTTGCTAAAGATGTAAGTGGATGTTAGGTGGCTGCAAAGTGTCTTGTATCAGACCTCTCTCCATCGTTTTCCCTCATGTTTTGGTCATTGGATCGAACCTTCTCATGAAATATTTATGCATAATGATCAATTGAAATCAAAGGTCTTCTTTTTCTCTTGTTTGATTCAATGTTCGGGGTTCCAAGTAGAGTGGATCAACATTATAGTGTATCACCGTTATTAGGTAGGATTTCCCTTTCAAGTTTCTTTCTCCCTTTTCCATGGTAGATTCGCAGCACAGAGTAGAGATCCATTGATACATCTTCCAGGAACTAGTTTTCTCTGGAGGTTCTCACCATTGAGGCACCCACCCGCGTGAGAAGATCCCATTGTTTCAACAGGCTAGACGATTGGCCATTTCATGCACATCTTAGATTCAAGGTGCAGCTCCAGGTTGACAAAAATGCCCTTAAGCCAAATCGCCCAAGCTGGAAATAATTACAAAATTATCAAATATTTTATGGTTGTTGATCAGCCCTTCAAACCCACACGAATGTTTCCCAATGAGATCGCCCTAAAGGGCAAAATTACTAAAAATGATAACCGTTGTGTTTGACCCTCAAAACCCTCAATTTGGGTCCCCTTACCAAGTCGCCAAGACTGGGATACGATGATAGAAAAATAGTAGAATATGTTTGTTGTTGTTTGATGCTCAAGGAGGCCAAAATATGCCTTGTAAACCCTTCGCCAATCTGCCCAAGGTAGTCACCCACCTCGTATAGGGTTTAATATGTGAATTTCTTGCCTTCTTCCCACTTGCCACAACCTCAATGGGTGGCCTTCACTGTTGAACCTAATTTGGTGTTCAAAACACCTTTTTTGTCCTGTAGTTTCACTTGCAATTCCTCTACAAAATTGTCCTAGTTGGTAGTTAAGGGTTTTTGTCCTTAACACCAATGCCCTTGAAGGGTTTCGTCCTCAATGAGCTGATCACAAGCTTTTCCATGCTTGAGATTCATAAAATCCAATATCAACCATTCATACTTTCCAAATGATTCCCCTCCTTAAATAGCCACCTTTCCAAGTGAAGCGCCCAAATTGGAGGGAAAGGTTCCAAAGTTATAAGGCTAATTTTCTTTTAAAATCATTTAATGGACTCTGAAAGCCGCATTAAGCCAAAAAGCACCCTCCCAACTTAAAATTAGAATGACTTACTCAAAAGTAACTTCTTATCACTTAAGGAAGGGTTAGTTCTTCCTTTATATTCCTCCTTTTCCCTTAGCCCAAAAATAAGGCTAAGGGTTCTTTGTCCATGCTTATGTCAAAATTGGGGACACGACACTCATCCAACCTAAATTCTGAATTATGGAGTTGCTGATTTATATTTCAAAATCAGTTTATATGTCATTTGGATTGGGGTTTGAAAGATATTACTGTTTTTAGCCTTTATTTCAATTTAAAGGCATTACAGTGGTATCAGAGCCATATCTTGACCATATGTGGGGTTCAAGGTTTTCAGCGAATAGTAACATGAATCAAAGAAGGGTTGTTCAATCTTTCACAGGGAAAAAATTACCTTTGGTTCAATGGAATATGAAAGACGACTATGATGAGTATTTGGCACTTGTACCATAGTACAAGAAGGGAAGGAGTTTTGAGGATTGGTTAAGATCGAGGTATGGTAAAGGGCACATAGCTACACATGATGATTTTGGAGAGATAATTCTTCCAACTTTTGATGGTGATTGGTGTGTTCCAACAAAGGAATGGGTGGACAAGGTAAGCAAGTACCTGGATGTGAGATCAAGGGATAGGAATGAAGCTTTCACTTTTGTCATTCAACACTTGGATGGAACCGCTTGGGAATGGTGGCATCAGAAAAGAGGCTCGCAAGGGCACAGTGATATGGGAACTCTTGAAAACTTCTTCAAAAACATCATTGAGGAGTTTGATAAAGGTAAGGATCTTTTATTAGTAGAAGATGTCTATCTATTTTCTAATAAGTGTATGCATGACAATGAAGTCACAAAGAGTGAAAGCAAGGAGCATGTAAAAGAAGAAAAATCAGACGTTTGTGGGCAGCCATCATGTGAATGCATTGGACCTCAAAAATCTGAATTTTTGGAGCAGTAAAGAAGGCTGCAAGTTGATGATAAAAAAGAGAAAAAAATCAATGAGCATGAGGAAGTGCAAGGTAAAAAATTTTCATTAGTAGAAGATATTTCTTTGTCTTCTAATGATTGTATGCATAACAGTGAAGAAACAGGAAACAAAGTCATGGGGTTTGAGCCAAAGAATGAAGAAATTTCAGGTCTACAAGTTGGAGAAGAAAAATTGGTGATTGAAGCACCAATTCTACATAGAGGCGATCATTTTCAATTTGTTGTCATTCCCAAAACAGCAGCTCCTAGGGAGCATAAAGAGGGTGTCAAACCTTTAATAGAACTTTCCAACTCCACCAATGAAGGTAGAGCGAATAAGGACAATTCAAGGTATGAGAGGGTTGAGATATTGTTGCATATTTTATCATTTCAAATTTGTTTCCATCATGAGAAGTATGCAAGAAACAGTAATAAAATAAAGGGTTTGGTCTATAAAGGGAGACGAGAAGATTTTGTGGTTCAAGATAACTTCTATGGGCACTCTAAGGTGTGGGATCCGAGTAACATTTTACATTTTATCCAAGTTAATAATTCTAATTTTGAAACTTTATTGGCTAATTTCATGAGAGCAAGTGAAAATTCGGAATTATATATGATGAGCAAGAATAGTGGCAAGCATGGTTTGGCTTTTGGAAATCCAGGGTTAAGAAGAAAAAGTACCTCCCAAGGTACTAATGCTGATTTTCTGATTGGAAAACTTGTTATGGCAGCTACTAAAGGTAAGCAAGTTTATTGTCTTCATAGCAAAGATTTTTTGTATTATCACCACACTTTGTCTTTGCATTATGTTGATTATCATGAGGAGTATGCTAACTTGGAAACTAAGATGAAGGGCACTAAATGGAGAGTGGGCAGCAAGAGGAAGACTCAACATTTTGATAAAACACTTCACGCCATTCGTGTTGATTTCAGATTTGATGTTATTTCTTGGGCCACTTCTTTTATGATAGAAAGGTGTTTCATGAGTATGGGGTGGATTGAGAAGGGCGAGCAAGGAATGGCACTTTTGGATCATGGATAGCCCATGGTTTGAAAGATGGTACAAATTCTTCATCCTTGGTAAGTAAAGGAAATTCTGAATTTTGCGTTTCATTGGATAAAAATAAGAAGATAGGCAAGTGGCAAGGGCAGCCCTTAACTTGTATAGGACAGCAATTTGAGGGGAAGTTGGTGCATGTTTTGAAAAGCTTTCATGGTTGGATTGCACACCAAGAAGGTTGGGCAAGGGCCTTGGTGGAATGTAGGGGGAGAAGGAATGAAAAAGGGATGCAGAAGTGGTCATATAAGCACTCAAAAATTTATGAGCATCTTCTACCACATATATGCTTGTTTGCTCGTTACAAAGTCAAAAAATTAGTCAAGTTCCAACCAAGGACAAATAGGGTGAGTACACATAAGAATGCTGATTTTTACCTTTTCAGAAAATCAGAATTATTTATGCATATACAGCAGCCTTTGAAGAGGAGAAGTATGAACTTTTTGAGCACTCTTCCGCCTTGGATAAGGACAAAGGTATGTATGAGTTCTGAAAATTATTTTCCAAAAAAATCAGATTTTAGAGGGTTAATGTTTGTTAGGGTGTGGAGCTAAAAGCTTCACCAAGGAGCATACATTATCAGTTTCGGGTTTACACAGACACCGGCGTCGGTCAGGAGCGACCGACGTCGGTCAAGAGCAGTTGCAGAGGCGCCGACATCGGCAGAAGGTCGGCCGACGGAGGTCACAGACAAGCAGCAGGAACCGACGTCGGTTACCTACGTGTCCAGAGAGCTATTTCCGTGGACAGAAGCGAGTGTTTGCATGATGAGTTTGAGTTGTAGTCTCAAACTCGCATCTCTATTATTAGCAATACTATTTTTAGAGCCCTTGTTCAAGTGGCTTAACTGTTTGTTGGAAGTGCATGCTCAAGTCTCCTAATTCTATATGTAGAATTAGATCTTCCTAGCTTATTGATTATTGTAGTCTTGTAGTTATTGTGAATTGTTGTTGTAATTCATGGTATGAAAAGAACAGTACAGAATTGAATCAATCCAGGTTTGTTGGAGTTGATTGTTCTTGAGAGAGAGAGCTCTTGAGGAATAGAGATCTAGTAAGAGATCTATACATCTAAGAGAGGTGTGGAAGAAAGAAGTTTCTTCAATTGTATTCTTTTTGTAAAAAGTTTGTTAATACAAGTTTTCAAGGTGGTTTCTTGTATCTCTTCGTTCTTGCTATTTATCATTCTAGTTACTTGTCTATCTGATTTAATTCCGCGTTTATTGCTTTCTCAAGTGTAATCTATTGTTGGTTGATCCCCAACAAGTGGTATCAGAGCTCAGGTTCACTAACAGGTGGTTCAGATCTGTATAGTGTGTATTGATTACAGGTTCTCACAGGGATTTCTGTTTGAGTGGGAGAAGCAATGGCAGATGAAAGTAAACTAAGAATGGAAAAGTTCAATGGTAAAAATTACCAACATTGGAGAATGCAGATAGAGGATTATCTGTATCAGAAAGATCTCTACTTACCATTAGGTGGGGTTGCAAAGAAGCCCAAAGACATGGAGGATGAACAATGGAAAGTTCTTGACAGAAAGGCTCTGGGGTCTATAAGACTGAGTCTAGCATCCACTGTGATATCCAATTTATCACAGGCAAAGTCTACAGTAAAGTTGATGACTACGTTGGCAAATTTGTATGAAAAACCCTCAGCTTCCAATAAGGTATATCTTATGAAGCAGTTATTTAATTTGCATATGAATGAAGGTGGATCTGTTTCTACTCATCTGAATGATTTCAATGGAATTGTGAATCAATTAAGTTCAGTGAATATAGTGTTTGATGATGAAATAAAAGCTCTTTTAATATTATGTTCTTTGCCTGAAAGCTGGCATGGCTTAGTAATGGCAGTAAGTAATACTGCATCTGCATCAAATATTTTGAAAGTAGAGGATGTTGTTAGTGTTATCTTGAATGAGAAAATACGCAGGAAAAGCACAAAAGAGACATCTGGGAACGCTTTAAATTTTGAGAGCAAGGGAAGGCAAAAAGAGAAGAGCAAGAAAGGCAGAGCAAGATCCAAGTCTAAGGGGAAAGGCAGATCTAAATCTAGAAATGGCAAAAGGCCACAATGCTGGAATTGTGAAAAGATGGGGCACATAAGCAGAGATTGTTGGTCAAAGCCTAAGGAGGACAATCAGCACGAAGGAAAGGAAGAAGCCAAGGTTGCAGGTATTGCACAAGATGCTTCAATTTTCTCTTTGCATAATAATATAGAATCTTGGATATTAGATTCTGGTGCATCTTTTCATGCTATCCCTAACAGAAAATATTTCAGTGACTATATCCATGGAGATTTTGGAATAGTGTATCTAGGGGATGAGCCCTGTAAAATAATTGGCAAAAGTAAAGTGCAGCTGAAGATGCAGAATAGCAACACATGGGTGTTGAGAGACGTGATGCATGTTCCTAGCTTGAAGAGAAATTTAATCTTTGCAGGAAAGTTAGGGGATGAGAGTTGTACAGTAACTCTCACAGCAGAATCTTGGAAGGTGACCAAGAGTGCACTCGTTATGGCCAGAGGTAAGAGAGAAGGTACTCTCTATTTGTGTAATTGTGTTACTAACAAATCTCCTGTATTATCTACTTCAGATGTGGATGCTAAATTGTGGCACTCAAGGCTTGGCCACATGAGTGAGAAGGGGATGTCAATTCTTAAGTCCAAAGGTATGCTTTTAGATTTAAAAGGCATAGATCTAGAGTTTTGTGAGCACTGTGTATTTGGAAAACAGAAAAGGGTTAGTTTTTTCAAAACTGGGTCTACTAAGAAGAGGCATAAGTTGGAGCTTGTTCACACAGACGTGTGGGGACCGGCTCAGGTTGCTTCCATTGGAGGATCACAGTACTATGTATCTTTCATAGATGATGCTACAAGGAAGGTATGGATCTATTGTATTAAAAAGAAATCTGATGTATTTGAGACTTTTAAGAATTGAAAAGCTATAGTTGAGAATGAAACAGGTAAAAGATTAAAGTGCCTGAGATCAGACAATGGTGGTGAGTTCTGCAGTCATTAGTTCAAAGATTATTGTTACATGCATGGAATCCACAGGCAAAGGACGGTTCCAAGGACACCTCAGCAGAATGGGATTGCTGAAAGGATGAACAGGACAATAATGGAGCGTGCAAGATGTATGAAATTGCATGCCGATTTGCCCTTACAGTTTTGGGCACAAGCTGTTGACACTGCAGTACACTTGATTAACAGAGGACCCTCTACAGCTCTGGATGGTGGTATTTCAGAAGAGGCATGGATAGGTAAAAAGATTGATCTCTCATATCTCAAAGTTTTTGGTTGTGAAGCCTTTGTGCACATAGATAAAGAAAATAGAAAGAAGCTTGATGCTAAGTCTATGAGGTGCACGTTTATTGGCTATGGCTCAGATGATTTTGGTTACAAATTGAGGAATCTAGAAACTAACAAGGTAATCAAGAGCCGTGATGTTGTTTTCAACGAAAGAGTGATGTATTGTGATCAGCTAAGGAAGCTGAATCAATCTGAGCAGAGCAATGGTGAATTGGACGAAGTGAAAGTCCAAGATGAGCTCGCGAGAAAAAGAAATAATCACTTGCAGGAAAACACAGAGACCGACGTCGGCCGTACAGGTACCGAGGTCGGTCAGGAAGAACCGACGTCGGCCAGTAACAGGTCTGCAGGTGACCGAGGTCGGTCACTGTCAGAGAATTTGGGTGGACAGCGTGTTGGAAACGAGTCTCAAACACCCATCAGGAGGTCAGAAAGGGTGAGTAAGCCTCCAATTAGATATTCTCCTTCTTTATTTTATTTATTGCTAACTGATAGTGGAGAACCAGAGAGTTTTGAAGAAGCAATACAGGTGGAGTCCAAGAGTCAGTGGGAGCGTGGCATGGTTGAGGAGATGGAGTCCTTAAGAGAGAACCAAACATGGGATTTGGTTGAATTGCCAGCAGGCAAGAGAACACTGAAGAACAGATGGACCTACAGGTTGAAAAAAGGTGAGAATGGACAGATGAGATATAAGGCCAGATTGGTAGTGAAAGGATTTGCACAAAAGCCAGGTATTGACTTTAGTGAGATTTTTTCTCCCGTTGTTAAAATGACTTCTATAAGGGTTGTATTGTCTTTGGTTGCTTTTGAAGATTTGCATCTTGAGCAGCTAGATGTTAAGACAGCATTTTTTCATGGAGATTTGGATGAAGAAATTTATATGAAACAGCCAGAAAGATTTGAGGTCAAGGGTAAGGAGAAGTTTGTGTGCAGATTGAAGAAAAACTTGTATGGCCTCAAGCAAGCTCCTAGGCAATGGTACTTAAAATTTGACAGGTTTATGACCGAGCATGGCTACAGTAGATGTCAATTTGACCATTGCGTGTATTTCAAGAGATTTGATAACAGTAGATATATTATTCTATTGTTGTATGTAGATGATATGCTGGTTGCAGGATCACACATGCAGGATATCTCTGAGCTTAAGGTGAAATTAACTCAAACGTTTGCTATGAAGGATTTGGGAGCAGCAAAGAAAATCCTTGGCATGAGCATTAAGAGAGACAAGAAAAATCATAGGTTGATATTGTCTCAAGAAGATTATGTGGACAAAGTGTTGAAACGGTTCAATATGCAGGATGCTAAACCGGTAAGCACACCTTTGGCTGGACATTTTAAGTTAAGTAAAGAACAATGTCCTAATTCATATGATGAGGTAGAGTACATGAGTAAGGTTCCATATTCTTCCGCAGTAGGGAGTTTGATGTATGCAATGGTGTGTACTAGACCGGATATTGCCCAAGCAGTGGGAGTGGTAAGTAAGTATATGGCCAATCCAGGTAAGAAACATTGGAAAGCAGTTCAGTGGATCCTTAAATATCTGAGAGGAACCAGCAGTAAGCACTTATGCTATGGAGGTTCAGATACTTCTCTACATGGTTATGTAGATTCAGATATGGCAGGTGATTTGGATGGCAGGAGGAGCACTACAGGTTATGTTTTCAGTGTAGGTGAAACAGCGGTTAGCTGGATATCTAAGTTGCAGAAGGTTGTTGCCTTGTCAACCACAGAAGCAGAGTACATTGCAGCCACAAAAGCTAGCAAAGAGATGATATGGATGACACGGTTCATGGATGAGCTTGGTAGGGAGCATGAGAGTTGCAGATTGTATAGTGACAGTCAAAATGCAATCCATTTGGCTAAAAATTCAGCGTTTCATTCAAGAACAAAGCACATACAGCTAAGGTATCACTTCATACGACAGGTATTGAAAGATGGTGAGTTGAAGCTGGAGAAGATCCATACAGATAGGAATCCTGCTGATATGTTAACCAAGCCAGTTACAAGGGAGAAGTTGAATCTTCATTCAACTTCTGTTGGTCTTCATGATTAAGTTGAAGATGGATGAGCTAGAAGATGTTGCTGTACAGGTACTGGTGCAGTTGTTTATCTCCAAGTGGGAGATTGTTAGGGTGTGGAGCTAAAAGCTTCACCAAGGAGCATACATTATCAGTTTCGAGTCTACACAGACACCGGCGTCAGTTAGAAGCGACCGACGTCGGTCAAGAGCAATTGCAGAGGCGCCGACGTCGGCAGAAGGTCGGCCGACGGAAGTCACAGACAAGCAACAGGAACCGACGTCGGTTACCTGCGTGTCCAGAGAGCTATTTCCGTGGACAGAGGCGAGTGTTTGCATGATGAGTTTGAGTTGTAGTCTCAAGCTCGCATCTCTATTATTAGCAATACTATTTTTAAAGCCCTTGTTCAAGTGGCTTAACTGTTTGTTGGAAGTGCATGCTCAAGTCTCCTAATTCTATATGTAGAATTAGATCTTCCTAGCTTATTGATTATTGTAGTCTTGTAGTTATTGTGAATTGTTGTTGTAATTCATGGTATGAGAAGAACAGTACAGAATTGAATCAATCCAGGTTTGTTGGAGTTGATTGTTCTTGAGAGAGAAAGCTCTTGAGGAATAAAGATCTAGTAAGAGATCTATACATCTAGGAGAGGTGTGGAAGAAAGAAGTTTCTTCAATTGTATTCTTTTTGTAAAGAGTTTGTTAATACAAGTTTTCAGGGTGGTTTCTTGTATCTATTCGTTCTTGCTATTTATCATTCTAGTTACTTGTCTATCTGATTTAATTCCGCGTTTATTGCTTTCTCAAGTGTAATCTATTGTTGGTTGATTCCCAACAATGTTGACGCAGCGAATTGCACCCTTGACAGGAAGCTGAGCTCCTGTCTTCCACGCGTCAAAATGGAAACTCCCCTCTTACCTGTGGGTCTGGCAAAACTGGGGGGAGAGTCTCTAGATAAGGGCTAACTCCCTTTGATGTATCTCTGTGGTCCTGGATTTCTTACTGCTAACAATGGGGTGGGCTAGGGACGCAGGAGCGGCGAGGATGAAAAAAGAGAAGGATGCTGAAAACAGAACCTAAACTAAACGGTGATACACCAAAAAAGTTGATCTACTTAGCTTGAGCATACACTTTTCACCAAGAACAAGCTGATATACACTTCATTTGATATGAGAAACTCTTCTACATCAATGAGCTAGGGGTCCTCTTGAGATACAGGGACGAAGAACTACCAGAGGTGTTCTAAGACACACTATGACAGCCTGTTCACATGCGCCTATATTCCTGCTGTGGACACTTCTGGCTAACCTGCAGAAGAACTCACAACACACTAGACATGCTGGAATCATTCTATGAAAGCATAAAGAAAATAACTTAACACAAAACAAAAACATAGACATATACGAAAGTGCAAGCTCAAATAGAGGTAAAAATGCTATGTCTTGATTCAAGGTAAAATCCGACAGCTCCACTTTACAAGCCAAAAGATCTTTTGGGCAGAGCTTTGCCTTACAGGCTAAGAGATATCTCCTCAAATGAGAGATTACAATATATATAGAGAGAGAGAAGAAGACTTTGGCGCTTTCTGGAAAAGACTTTGGCGCCCTTTTTTACAAGTGGCCCATGCGCGTTGAGAGCACCGGGAAGAGAAAACGTTGAAAGAGAAAGCTGTGTTGGTTGTTAGTCTTGACTTTGGCGTTCAAACATTAATGTGAAAGCATGGGCCGCACCTCTTTTTCTGCAAACAAGACTGCTCTTTCAAGATATTCACACGGTTTGTCTGCTCATAAATGCAAAGTGGAGAAACAGGTCGCGTCGTTCACTGTTTGCGCTCCTTGATGACCATTTGGCGGACACTATTTCAACTGCAGGAATAACTCGCCTCTCCTTTGCCACCTAGGTTGTTTTGTCCATTTCTGCGCTTGGCTCTTTGGGCTCCCTTTCTGGCGGGTCGTTGAGTTCACTCTTGACTTTTGTCCTTTCCCAGCTTTGTCTCTTCTTGGTTTAGTCTTTTCTTGGAATGTGAGCTCTCGGGGCTATCTTCCCAGCTTTGTTGGCTCCTTGTGCTCTTCTCTCAGCGGTTCTTCCTTTTGGCTTTAAGGCCTTTGAATGCATTTGGGTCCGCGCTCAAGCCTTTAAAGATCAACGGCTATTTCATTGCCATAAAGTTAACATTCGCGCACCCATCGTTATATGAAAGCCAACGGCTAGTTCATGGCCCTGAATTTGACGTCTGCATGGACGTCATCGGATGTCTGGATCCCAACGGCTAGTTCGCGATGCTTAATCTTGACGTCTTCAGGCCCGTCACCCCTTGGTCAATTCCTTCGGCTTTTCCTTTGCTTCGGCCTTTTTGCTTCCTTTCCTTCGAGCTTTTGTCTTTGGAACCTCCCGAAGGGAAGGTGTCCCTTCAGGCCTTGAGAAAGGTCTTTCTTTCGATAGCCGAGAGTCCCCCGCAAAGGCCCCTGCCCTTCGAGGTCCTTCGGCGGCCTTGGTCTTCGAATCCTTCAGACATTTTGTTCGAAGGATATCTTCCTTTGAATGCTCGGCCCTGTCTTTCGAGCGAATTCCTTCAGACAAAAGTCCAAAGGAATTCCTTCGGGCTTTTTGTTCGAAAGAATTCGTCTTGTCTTTTTTCAATTCGCTGCAGATTTCTTTTCCGAAGGAATTCCTTGTTCTGCGACTTGCCTTATGAATTTCTTCGGACAAAATGTCTGAAGGAATTCCTTCGGGCATTTGGCCCGAAGAAATTCAACCCTTGCCTTAGCATTTCTGAAAGAAAATCACCCTCTTGATTTCTCCGCAAAGGTTCCCTGCCCTCCGCAAGGGCACTTTGAATGGTCCATTTTACGCTCGACTACCCTCCACAAGGGCACTTGTCCTATAAAATTTCCTTTCGAAAAAGTTGCAAAGGTCCTTTTGTCGCCTAAGTGTTGGGAACTTGTTTCTTTCCTGCAAAGTCCGTAGAAATCAGCCTGCAGAGTCCATAAGAATCAGCCTACAGAGTCCGTAGGAATCAACCTGCAGAGTCCGTAGAAATCAGCCTGCAGAGTCCATAGAAACAAGACTTGTGCAAAATCAAATTTTGAACTGGCTTAGAACACCAGGGAAAGGAGGACCGATTTTGGCCTGCAAGCCCAAAATGGTCAACAAATTGGCGACTCCCAGGAGAAGCATGCCTGCTATGCTTAGAAGCCAATCGCCTTAAAGTCCATTGGGCACGGAGTCAGAACACAACTTGAAAAAGTTAGCAACAACCCCGATAGATCCAAGAATCAATCATGAAGCTTTTACCCCAAACACCAAGGAAAACACACGCAAGGTAAAAAACACTACTTGTGCAAACAACACTTAGGGAAAACAGGAAAGAAAACTGAAAGCAAACTACTATGTATAGCTAACCAGGTATATTTGCCTCCGTCCTGGATCAAAAGGAAAATTTCTTAAGTCCCGTTCCTGGCAAGAAAACTTATGATGCCAGACAAGTGGCTGAATGGAATGGAGACTTGGTGACCTGCTCCTCTTGCCTGCCACCTCGATTGGCTTGCATCCGAGTGGATTAGAGTCAAACATGCTCCCAACATATATGTACTCTTCTTGTTCTTGGAAGCTTGTCGGATGTTGGCTCTTCATGCTGACGTGTTCTACCAAGAAATCGATGGCTGTTGACTCATCACCATAAGCCCTTTGATATGTATAGCTCCTTTGACATGCATCATGGTTTGACTCGTTCCCTTCTGCTTCATTGAAGAGCCTGTCAAACTCATCCTCAATTCCCTCATGGCTTTCTTGAAGAAGGGTGACTGTTGTGACGTCTGAAATGGAATCACAACTTGATTGCTCATCCCACAGAACATCACCTTCTTGTTCACGGCTCTCTTCTTCAAAGCTTTCCTCAAGATAGACATGCCTCTCCTTTTCCTGCTCAAGGATCAGGGTCTCTAGTTGTTCAAAGACATCCTCCTGATCCTCCTCCCACTCAGGCTCCATGGCATGGTCATTCTCATCAAAGCAACAAGGAATTTCATCAAACAAGGGAGGAGAGAGCTCACCATGCTTACGTTCCTCTTCGTATTGCTGGAACATATGCATGTATGCATGACCCGCGTCTTCTCCATTGCTGATGATGTCTTTAGAGGGAGCATCCATGATGATTTCCTCTTCATTGTCGCTCATGATAGCCTCCTGGACAGCTGCAAATTGGATCTTCTGCTCTTCACTCGCCTCCTGCAAAACAGGTTCCTCCTTGAGAAGGGATGAAGTGGAAGGCTGATGATTAAAACCATGTGGAAGAGGAGGCAGTCCTTGAGCTAGAATCGAATGATTCTCCTCTTTCCATTTGGCTAGCACTTCATCTATATCAGATGTGGTCTGATATCTCTCTTGGAGGTGTGTAGATGGGGTGTGTTCAGACATGGAATCTGCTGTTTGGTCTGAACCGTCCATCACACATTGGCTGAGGAATCTCGCTCTGGACTCCAACTTTGCAATTCTCCTGGCTATATTTTCTTGGAAGAGCCTTTCTTGGAGGTCACAATCATCATCACGATGAGTAGAAGCAGCTTCATCTTTTTCGAGGTTTTGAGCAAAACCTTTCTCCCTAAGAGGTTGCTCTAATGCCCTTTGATGTTGGAAAGCTAGATGCAAGGGGTTAGGAGCAGGAGTGATTAACGCATCAGATGAGCTAGAGTGAGCAAAAGCTATCTAATAGAAAGGATTTGGCGCATAAGAGGGGGCTTTCTTTAGAATAGGGGGGGCGCACAAGGCTGACTGCCTTGAATGAATGAACTCTTCCATTTTGCTACCTCCTCCTTCATGGATTGCAAGGCCTGAGTTTGCCTGAACAAACACTCCTCTTTGTACATAAGCTCTTGATGATATCTATACTACTCATCCAATCTGTCTATTTCCATTACTTGCTTCTCAAACTTCAGTGCTACTTCCCTTATTGTTGAAGGGCAACTAGAAGAGCTGCTTGAGGTGATTCCATGAACACCTCGAGCTTGATCAAAGTTATATGAAGGAACGCAAGGCCCATGATGTTGAGCGATGGGATTATACATACAAAAATTGTGATTTTTAGATGGCACCAGAAATGCTTAACCAGATGATTCAACTCGGAGTCGCCATTGGTGTTGATGAAAAAGCCTCCAAAGGTTGGTTGGTTGAAGAACACATAAAAATTCTTCAACATTTTTAAACACAACTTGTCCCACAATCGTCTGATTAAAGGTCAAATGATGTATTAATGGTTCGTTCTGTTGTAACAGGGCTACCACCAATCCTAGAACTTTTCTGAGTGTTAAAACATGGTCCCGCCGAGCGTGCCAAAAACTGTTGACGTAGCGGATTGCACCCTTGATAGGAGGCTGAGCTCCTGTCTTCCACGCGTCAAAATGGAAACTCCCCTCTTGCCTGTGGGTCTGGCAAAACTGGGGGGGGAGTCTCTAGATAAGGGCTAGCTCCCTTTGATGTATCTCTGTGGTCCTGGATTTCCTACTGCTAACAATGGGGGGGGTCAAAAGAGAGAAGGATGCTGAAAACAGAACCTAAACTAAACGGTGATACACCAAAAAAGTTGATCTACTTTGCTTGAGCATACACTTTTCACCAAGAACAAGCTGATATACACTTCATTTGATATGAGAAACTCTTCTACATCAGTGAGCTAGGGGTCCTCTTGAAATACAGGGACGAAGAACTACCAGAGGTGTTCTAAAACACACTATGGCAGCATGTTCACATGCACCTATATTCCTGCTGTGGACACTTTTGGCTAACCTGCAGAAGAAAAACTCACAATACACTAGACATGTTGGAATCGTTTTGTGAAAGCATAAGGAAAATGACTTAACACAAAACAAAAACATAGACATACGAAATTGCAAGCTCAAATAGAGGTAAAAATGCTATGTCTTGATTCAAGGTAAAATCCGACAGAGCTCCGCCTTACAAGCCAAAAGATCTTTTGGGCAGAGCTTTGCCTTACAAGCTAAGAGATATCTCCTCAAATGAGAGATTACAATATATATACAGAGAGAGAGAGAAGAAGACTTTGGCGCTTTTTGGAAAAGACTTTGGCGCCCTTTTTTACAAGTGGCCCATGTGCATTGAGAGCATCGGGAAGAGAAAACGTTGAAAGAGAACGCTGTGCTGGCTGTCAGTCTTGACTTTGGCGTTCAAACATTAATGTGAAAGCATGGGTCGCGCCTCTTTTTCTGCAAACAAGACTGCTCCTTCAAGATATTCACGCGGTTTGTCTGCTCATAAATGCAAAGTGGAGAAAACAGGTCGCGCCGTTCACTGTTTGCGCTCATTAAAGACCACTTGGCGGACAATGTTTCAACTGCAGGAATAACTCGCCTCCCCTTTGCCACCTGGGTTGTTTTGTCCATTTCTGCGCTTGGCTCTTTGGGCTCCCTTTCTAGCGGGTCGCTAAGTTCACTCTTGACTTTTGTCCGTTCCCAACTTTGTCTCTTCCTGGTTTTGTCTTTTCCTGGAATTTGGGCTCTCAGAGCTATCTTCCCAACTTTGTTGGCTCCTTGTGCTCTTCTCTCAGCGGTTCTTCCTTTTGGCCTTAAGGCCTTTGAATGCATTCAGGTCCGCGCTCAAGCCTTTAAAGATCAACGGCTATTTCATTGCCGTAAAGTTGACGTTCGCGCACCCGTCGTTATATGAAAGCCAACGGCTAGTTCATGGCCCTGAATTTGATGTCTGCATGGATGTCACCGGACGTCTGGATCCCAATGGCTAGTTCGCGATGCTTGATCTTGACGTCTTCCGGCCCGTCACCCCTTGGTCAATTCCTTCGGCTTTTCCTTTGCTTCGGCCTTTTTGCTTCCTTTCCTTCGAGCTTTTGTCTTTGGAACCTCCCGAAGGGAAGGTGTCCCTTCGAGCCTTGAGAAAGGTTTTTCTTTCGGCAGCCGAGAGTCCCCCGCAAGGGTACCAGCCCTTCGAGGTCCTTCGGCGGCCTTGGTCTTCGAATCCTTCAGACAAAATGTCCGAAGGATATCTTCCTTTGAATGCTCGGCCCTGTCTTTCGAGCAAATTCCTTCGGACAAAAGTCCGAAAGAATTCGTCTTGTCTTTTTTCAATTCGCCGCAGATTTCTTTTCCGAAAGAATTCTTTGTTCTGCGACTTGCCTTATGAATTTCTTCAGACAAAATGTCCAAAGGAATTCCTTCGAGCATTTGGCCCGAAGAAATTCAACCCTTGCCTTAGCATTTCTGAAAGAAAATCACCCTTTTGATTTCTCCGCAAAGGTTCCCACCCTCCGCAAAGGCACTTTGAATGGTCCATTTTACGTTTGACTACCCTCCGCAAGGGCACTTGTCCTCTAAAATTTCCTTTTGGAAAAGTTGCAAAGGTCCTTTTGTCGACTAAGTGTTGGGAACTTGTTTCTTTCCTGCAGAGTCCGTAGAAATCAACGTGTAGAGTCCGTAGGAACAAGCCTGCAGAGTCTGTAGGAATCCGCCTGCAAAGTCCGTAAAATCAGCCTGCAGAGTCCGTAAAAACAAGCCTTGTGCAAAATCAAATTTTGAACTGGCTCAGAATAGCAGGGGAAGGAGGACTGATTTTGGCCTGCAGGACCAAAATGGTCAACAAGTTAACACAGCCATGCATTAGAGGGGTAAATTCTGAGTTTTGTGAGGCATTCTGGCTTTTGGACCATGAGGGGTATATATACAATCATTTCTGCACTTGCCCACATGAAAAAACAGAGGTTTATTTGCATATACAGCCATGTCAACATAAAGGGAAAATTGATTTACTATATACAAAACAGTTTGCTCAAGATTCTGGAAATGTATTTTTTATTGGCACTAGGTAAGAGTGACATAAGGAGCTTCCTCACCGGGAAGGTACCGCCTTCTTTTGAGAATGTTGGGGAGCTATTGGGGAGCATGAAGAGGGTTATATGCATGTTGGAGGAAAGTAACATGGAGCAGCCTTCTGTTGAGTGCAAAGTTCACACTTGGATGTCCATACTTGATGGCAAATGTGTCTTGGAGGCATTTTTCCATAGATGGTACAGTTTTTATTTCTTTTTGCATCGTTGGATGATTGTGACATGGCATTTGAGAGAGGACATCACTCATGGGGCAGCAAGGTAATCATCTTTTATCATATTTTTATTCACAAATCTTGGCCATTTATTGAGAATATAAGGGAGAGGAGCTTGTTTATCTTCCACTCGGAATTGAAAGGAATGGTTGATGGAGAGTATATGGAGCATTTGGAAGGCTATGAGGACACTTTTGGTACTTGGGGGCAGGCCCCAAAATACGGGTACAATAGGGTTAGAGTTCAATTTGGAGCTTCCACTTCGTGGGAAGTAAGAACAGATAAAGCTTGCATAGTAAAATAGGTTGGAACACCTTTTTGGATTTTGCAATTGCTTGAGGACAAACAATTTTGGGCGGGGAGGACTGTAATGTCCCCGTTTTTACTCTAGAGCTTTGGAGGACCCATTGGTTATTTTTGTTCCAATAACTAAGGGTGAAAAAAGAAGGAACTTGGTGCACCACTTGTGAAGAGGTGTTTCAAATGAAAGCTACTTTTAATTCTAATTTTGTGTTATGTTTTGAGGAAAAAGTACTTTATGTTTATTTCAATTAAGTGGGGAGTTTTGGGTCTTAGCTTATAAGACTTAAGTTGTTTCTAAAGTTAACCCTTCCTTTCTATTTTGGAGCGCTTCACTTGGAGGAGGAGAATTATTTTGAAGATTATGCACATATGATAATTGACTTTGGTGATCAAATATGTCAAGCTTGGTTATTGAAGGTAGACGCTTGAAGAATATTACCCTTCAAGTTCTATTTAATGTTCTACAAATGGTGTCTATCAACACCACCCTTTGATCAGAAATTGTGTTCAATCCTTGAAGATTATTTTGGAATTTCATCTAATATTTTCAGCTTGTGGCGATTTGACTGAGAGAGCTTGGGCGAATCCCTTGGTAGGTTCGTTTGGTCATTGGAGAGTGGCGAAATTGCTTGGCGATGAGAGTTGTTGATTTCTCCTTGGGCGACTTGCTTGGAGGCTTGGAAAATCATCTTTCAAAGCCCTGTTGTTGGTGAAAACCTCTCCTAGGGTTGCAGTAATTTTATGAATAATTTTTTTGGTAGAACGAATTGTTTTGAGGTATGTTTGCATGTTTGAAGTTAATCTATGTCTAGAAAATATCCAATAATTATTTGTTTAATTTTAAGGGAAAGACTAGGGTTTTCAAAACTTCGAGACATCATTTGGGGATCTTTCAATGGTTGAAAAATTTTGATTTTTATTTCAATTGAAGGAGCATATTTTTATCTTTGGTTCAAGCTATTATTTGCTCAGAAATACCAAGTATCTTGCAAGTTATTGAATTTACAAGTTTCAGTTGTATTTTCACCATATAAATTCAAAAATTCAGTTTTTGCCAAATCTGATTGGAAAAATAAATTAATTGTATTTTTCCTTACATTACTATAAAGTTTCATAATTTTTGGAGGTGTTTTAGGGGCTGAAATCACCATAAAACCCTAGTTGCTTAGGGTTTGGGCGATTTGTGTGTAAAGGGTGAAAAATTGCAAATAAATTCTGAATTGTGAAGTTGCTGATTTATATTTCAAAATTCAGTTTGTGTCAATTGGATTGGGGTTTGAAGGATATTACTATTTTTAGCCTTTGTTCCAATTTGGAGACATTACAGCATTTGATATGATGTCGAGGACCAAATTATGAAGTAAAATGTAGGAACTAAGCATCTCGGTTCACTACAGAGCATCATTTCACAAACTCTAAACAATTCAAGGCCAAAATTAAAACACGGGAAGGGTTGTCTAAGTGCTTTGGGAGCATCATGGGCATCAACCAAGGTTGCCCTTTGTTTCCAACATTTTTTGGGTTATGTATCAACAAGCAAGAAGAATGGATAGAAAGTATGCAGGTGGAGGGTTTCACTTGACCAAATTCCTCTTATATGCTCGTGATCTAATTCTAATTGCAAAAATAGCCCAAGGCTTGAAAGACCACTTACAAGCCCTGGTATGTTTTTGTAAAGAGGTAGGGATGCAGTTTAACAATGGTAAAACTAAGATATTGGTCTTCTCTCTAAAAAGAAAAAAGAAACATTCCAAATTCCAATTCAAAAGGGACCTTTTTGAAGTGGTATCAAAATACAAGGATCTTGGTCTAGACTTTCACAACAAACTTAGTTGGGACACATGTAGAGTGAAAAGAACATAACATGCATGGAAAGCTCTATACACACTGCACAATAGATGCAAGAATGCATATTTGTGGGATTGGAAGACCACTGGGGTCTTATTTGGCTTATTTGTCACCTTGGTGGTGTTGTATGGGTGTGAGTTATGGGGCAACAACACTTTAGGTTTGCAATTGAGGCAAATAGAAAGGATGCACAAGTATTTAGTTACAAACAATTTCAAAATCATGGCTTCACTTTATCATGTCCCTTTCTCAAGTTTAGAGAGGAATGAAGACCCTTAGCCTATTCTTTTGGTTTCCCATAGGGTAAGGGAAGGAAGGGAAAAGGGGAACATGGTGTTTTGTTCAAGTTGCCAAAAAAGTGACTTTATGTCAACAACTTATTTCTAATTTGACTTTTTTTTTTTTAAATGGGGACTTTCTAATTTAAGCAAGTCATCCCTTAATTATAAATCATAAGAAGAATCACTTTTTGAATATTTGAATTTCCCCCCACTTGGAGCGCCCAACATGGGAGTTGGTTTGGAGGGCAAAAGGTATAAAGGAAGGTAGGGAGGTCTATTTTCGGAATCCATGATCATCTATCAATCAATTCTTTTGATTTAAGCATGTTTGCTTGCACGTTCAGCCATTGAGGACAGAAACCCTCATTAGCTTTCAGATTTGGGGACAAAAACCCTCAAATTCTTCTTGGTAACTTCATTTGGAGATCACAATTGGGTAGAACATCATCATTTCCGGCATCTAAGGCACATTTGGAGGGCGGCGCAGCAATTTGGGAGCCTTTGGAGGGTGGCGCAGCAGTTAGGGCTGCCATTTGAGGTGAAATGCAGCTCAAGGAGGCCTTTTGGAGTGTAGCGACCTCCCTAGAGGAGTCAAAATTCAAATGAGAACTATTCGGTTGGTGAATTATTATGTTTCATCGTTCATACACTTAGCTGTAATTTATTCTAATTTTTGGGCCTGCAAATTATTCAAAAAAATTATATTTGATGTGTTAAACAAATTGATTGAATTTCCATATTTTTGTGAGGGTTTCTATGAGGTCTAAATTTTATTTTCATGACTAATTAGATCTTTTCAAAATTCTACAATTTTGGTTAGGGTTTTTACAAATTCCAGAATTATTTAATTTGGCCCTAGAAGGGATATTTCACACTTTCATAAGATATACTCCTTGAAAAAAGAAGCACTTTCCCATTTGAGGCAGCCGCTATGATCAAGTTACTCTGCTACTTGAAAAAAATAAAAAGCGTGGAGACTAACAAGTGGCCTAAGGCAGCAAGAGAAGAATAGTTACAAAAGAGAGAGAGCACATTGATGAAACAAAACCATAAATGGATGAGTAAATGGGATATTGATTTAAATGAATGTCCAGACCTTAACAAATAAATCAAAGCTTGTGTGAATAAAAAAATTTAAATGGTTATGGAGAAAAGTAGTAGGTAGAAAACAATAGCGCTATCTTACAGAATTCAACCGGACCCATAAGCATCACAAAAAAACATACATAGGAGCTCAAATCAAATGGATGGAAAAGACACAAATGGCCCAAATAAGCCCACGGGCTTATGTGTGAGACAAGCAAACGGGTGACCCCAAAGAAGAATGGGAGCAGAGGATATGTTTGTTTTGCACCACATGAGTAGTAGAAACAAAGAAGCATTTCAACCTAGAATGCCCAGCCTACAAGGGCATCCGCATCAAAAACAGGGAAACATGACAGTAGACTTTACAATGGAATTATTTGAAAAGACGAGGATAAAAATATAGGGGAGATATTGATCCAAATCAATAGGAGAAGGAACAACATTCATAAAGAAGCAACTTGTCCCTTCATTTCTGCATCCTTGAGTGGTCGAGACAGCTATATCAATTTGTGGTCTCATAGACTGTTGGGTCTGGTGGCCATAATTAAAACCAAATCATTTCAAAGGAAATCGTGTTTTAGGTTTCATTTAATACGGAATAACGTTACAGGCTTTGTTAAAAAAAAGAATAAACATGAACATAGATATTTTTATTTTGTGATAACTTTAACTAAGTGTATAATAAAGTCATCCACTGTCACCAAATTTCCATGAACAATCATTTCTTCTATATCCTCTCTATTTGAAGATTGTTGCTTGTGCCCTTTGGACAGGAAAAAGGTCTACAGAAAATAACTGGCCGTGCAAAATTGGTCCTTGTGGATGACAATATCGTAGATGGTTAAGAACCTTGTAAAATAAAAATATCTATATAGTCATGCTGTTAAAACTCCAGCTATTATGAATGTTTTCAGTGCCAAAAATCCTAGAAAGTGAAGCAAGGTATTGGTGTGAGAAAGCGTACAGAAGATGTGATGTCTGTAACAGAGAGCGCTTTCCGCTGACGCTGACGATGCTGCTGCAGTGGACTCTCCTCAATCTCCAACTCCTCCTCCACGTGTATATCATCTACTGTAAGTGGATATTGAGGCGGCGGGTGCAGCGAAGAAGGACAATACAGGGAAACGGCGGCTTCGATAAACGCCATCTCCTCCTCGCTCACGATTTCCACAGGGATGTCCGTCTTCATAATTCGGGGATTCCCCCACTTTAATTCTCGCTTTTCCTATTTATCTTCGACTAGGCGGGAATCTAATCCAAAATGTTCAGAGAGTAAACTCTAATCGTTTTTATGCTTCAACAAATGAATGAATAGATTTTAATAACGTCCACAAGACGACGGTACTAGGTGTATTAATGAGAGTTTCCAACGAAAACTCTTGTTAATATAAGCGCTGATTTATTAGTTTTGTCAAATATTCATTCTCTTTTAAATGAGAGATTTTTAAATGATATTTTTTTTAATCATAAATTTTGATTAAAAAATAATTATGTTTTCGAACCTCATCTCTTTAACAAGGTGGTTAGATTGACTACTTTCAAGTTATCGATAAATTTCATTCAAATGTTATTATAAATGAATAAATGAGAGATTTTAATATCGTTTATAAGATTAAACGGTCTAAGGGATCGAGAACCACAAAGAAGAAACTACGCAAACTCCAAATTCTTCTCAATGCTAGACCTTCTGTTATGGATTTTCACCAAAAAACTAGCAGTCATGTTGATCTTCTCCTTATCAAATAACTCATGTAGATTGTCAATCTTTAAGTTGTCTGCATACTGAGTACGGATATCCTCATAAGCTGTGCACTCCTTGATAAAGTGTCATTATGTCTCCATCGCCCTTTTACTACAAAACTTGCAAATTCTGTCCTCCCATGCTTCCTTAGGAATAGTCCACCTTCCAGTCTCACACCTAAGATGATGAGACCCGGTCCTCAGCTGAGCAATTAACAACCTTGCTTTCCCTTTAATAGTTGCCCCTAAATAAAAATTTTCACCGTGTTCCCAAGTTGGGTTGAACTCTTTGACATAGTGTGCTTTTTTTCACCCTATCTGTTTTGTTCACATGGTAGTCATGAATTTTTTTGGGACATAATTTTTAATTTCTTCATTGGTGTTAGGACACTCATGTTAGTTGATGTCCCATTTACTCAACCATTTGTCATTTTGCTTCATCCATGTTTTCTTCCTACGGTTTAAGGCCTCCTTCACAACTATTTTGGGCTAGCAATGGTTATCCATGTTTTCAACCTTCTTTAAATAATTTAGCAAGCGATTTAAAGCCGAAGCCTCCAACGGAAAGGTCCCTAATTTAGCCAAGAGAATATCATAAGGGACCGAGGTTTTGACTTTAAGGTTGCAAGTGATGATATGATTTTGAGTTCTTTCAAGCTGTCTCCACTGATACTTTGACATGTTGCCGCCCCACACTTTGCAGCCATAAAGAACCACCGGAGTGACCAACAAACCAAAGAGGGTTTTCTTAGTCTTCCAATCCCAAAGTTCAACGTTTCTGCCCCTGTTTTGAAGTAAGAAAGACGCTTTCCAGCCTCCTTGAATCTTTTTGGTTCCACTGGTCTCCCAGCTGAGTTTATAGTGAAAGTCAATCCCAAGGTATTTGTACTCTTTCACTATTTCCAAAGGGTTGCCTTCAAAAAGGAAGTTCTCCTTATTCCTTTTCTTCTTTAGGGAAAATATCATGACTTTAGTCTTGGTGGTATTCACTTGCATTCCCACTTCATGACAGAATAGATATAAGGCCTTCAAAATCTCTCTCAAACCATGTGTAGATTTTGAAATTAAAATAAGATCATCAACATATAGCAACAACTTCACCACATACCCTACCAACTGAATACCCCCCCTTTGCTTGTTTTGTTTAACCAATCTTCTAGCTTATCAATGTATAACCCAAAAATAGTGGGTGATAAAGGACAACCCTGCTTGACTCTGATATCACTGCCAAAACACTCTGACATACCTTCACTAGTTCTAATTTTAGCTATAACTTGCTCATAAGGCCTATGCACCACAACCCTATATTTGTATGGTATATTTAATTCAACCATTTTGTTCCATAATTTGTCTCTAGGCACTGTGTCAAATGCTTTTTAAAAATCAACGAAGCAACAAAAGGTTTTTTCGCCTTGAACGTGCCATATTTTTTCAATCAAATGCCTAAGAGTGATGCAGTGATCAATGGTAGAGTATTTAGGCCTAAACCCAACTTGCTCTTTTTCCTTTTTTTTCTGCCCAACTGCTGATTCTATGCTCTAACATGCTCCCAAAAAGCTTGCCAAGAATAAGATTGACCATAATAGTGCGGTAATTGGATGGGTTATTAATATTACCACTTTTGTAGAGAGGGATAACGATACTAGTTGTCCATTCCAATGGAAAACCATCTCGAGTAACATCATTGAACATCCTTTTGATGTGTGGAGCAAGGATTTCAACTCCCCACTTTAGGAATTCAACCCACAACCCATCTATGTCCATCGCTTTACCATTTGCTAAATTTTGTATACCTTGCTTAATATCTTCTACCATTATAAATTGTTATAACTAAAATGATGTGAGCTAATCCTTAGGTTAACCATCATTTTTTTTACATTCCACTTATTTTTTGCTCGTATGTAAAGTGTTTTGTTATAATCACACATGGAATTAAATTCTTTGACATAGTATTATTTATTTAGTCCAAGTTACTTTATCCACATAATTATCTTAAATTTTTTTCACATATATTTTTATTTCCTCATTTGTGTTTGGGCACTCTTCCATGTTAATGTCCCATTTACTCATTATATTGTTGTTCTTTCACATCCACGTGTTCTTTTTCCATTTAACTCTTCCTTTGCAACCATTATGGGCCACTGTTGAGTCTTCATATTTTTTATCATTTTTAAATAACTTAACGTTTGAATCATAGTTGATGCTTTTTCGTTTCAGTGAATAAAATCTCATATGAAACTGAGGTTTTAATTTTGAGGTTATAGGAGAAGATTGAGCATTGAATAGTTTTAATAAGTGCATGAGATGAGAAGTCTTTAGGACCAAAACTTTAAGATAGGGCTACGAGGGTGTGCTTATGTTATACCCATTTCTTTTTTGGTGTTAACTCTTTTACAATGTATCTTGAATGGGAAATCATTTGAATTTTCTCTCAGCCCATCCAGCATTTTTTTTTCTAAATATTTGTCCATTACTATTCTAGGAGTGGAAGTTGAGATGGAAGCCTTATGTTCATTTGGAGGGGTTTGATCTTTGGTGGGGAGTATGACACTCCCAAGTCATACATTTGTAATTGACTAACTTATGCCTCCTTTGTAACAAATTGTTACACCAAAACCTTGAGGCATTAGTGAAATCCATCCATCAAGATCATAACATACCACCATGCTTTCGAAGCCCAAACTATGGGCTAGATTTACGCCCATACATCATCGACCTAGCCATCCACTCTATGAATTGAACCTGGGTGGAGGCTTTGATATCAAATATAACAAACCGTTACACCAAAACCTCGAGGCATCAGTGAAATCTTCCCATCAAGATCATAACACCCTTAGCAACAATTTATCTTTGGTTTCTCACCTCAGCACCATTTTTGAGAAATTTTGAATTGTTTGTGTGAATTTTGGCTTGATAGTTAGAGTTGTACAAAGGAAATGGGATGCTGACAAAAATGAGATTGACATTGTAGTGAATTCCTATAGAATAAGTGACTTAGGAGTTGCCTGGCAGCAAAAAAGGATTGGGGATTATTCGATCACTAATTTCATTGAAAACATACAAAGCATTTTGGGCATGCCAAAAAAGGAGATAAAATTTTGTTGTTGCTTATCAACGAAATAGAATTTAGATCATCTGATCATAATATTTAATAAAATGGCATAAAAATATTTTCAACATCTCAGATAGAAGTTTAAATTTGAAGGTTTATTGGGTTATGAAAAGGCATTTAACCATTCAATTTCAAGTTAGATCAATGATCTGCAAAGTCTTTCAAACAATAATTTATTAGGTTGAAACTTCTTTTTTTGTATAGGAGTATGCAATTTACAACAAGACAACAGTATAATGGTCTCCACAAAGGGGAGTCACTAATAAACAAGAAGTTAGCTAAGGAAATCTGATTACAACATGTCTCTCAAGGGAAACTTACACATAGTATAACAAAAACCAACGAAGAAGACCAACTAAGTAAATAAACAAGTTCTAAAAATGTTATCGTTTGTAAACTTAAAAAAAGTATCAAGGAAGTGGTTGAGCTTCTCTATTTTCTTAGCTAAATCATTTTGTTTTGCAACCAACTAAGCCATCTCCCAAATAATATCCTTGACTTGTTTAACCATCACTTTGTTTCCCTAGAGCGTTGCTTGCATTACCTTGTACATAATTAGTTGTGATACATGATAAGGTACAACGAAATCAATATTAGAAAACTTGAACATCCTTTGAGACATCATCCATATTACTGTTAATTTCTTCAATTTTTTTGCATAGGCCTTCATGATTATTTGTAAGGTGCCTCAACTGCACTTTGAGCTCCTTCATCTACTTTCTCAAGTCCTCATTAGCAAGAAGAGTAGATTGCATGACCTATTGCATAGAGGACAATTGAAACAAGAAATTAGATTAAATTTGACGAAGATCTATTGCATGAGAAGTAGTGTTATTAAAGAAAAAAAATGACATTTATTTTTCCAAATATGTTTGATTATAATTTACCTAAATGTTTCAAAAATCTCATTATTTGATAACACCATTATGATAAGAGATTTTTTCCAAGACATTTTGCTTATGAATAGGGTTGGTAAATCACGATAAACTTAATTCCAAATTAATTTGACTGAATTGCATCTCTAAAATGCATGCATAATTATTTCTTTGTTATTGCAAAAGGGGGGAAATAGCTTAGCCTTTTGAAGAAACCCAATTCTATCAACAACAATTTATTTTTAATGAATCACTATCTAAGCAGGGAGTCAGGCACTAGACTCAGCTTCAATCTTGAAACATTAGTACAAAGTTGAAGGCAGTTTTGCTCAGTCAACTTACACCTCTATTTTAGGTTGTCTTTTTTTTTAAATATAGTATACATCTAAATAAGACACGTGTTTTTAATAGGGCATTGATTAAATATAACACCATTGGACCACCTCTAATATTTGCTAAAGTTACAACAAATCCAAGCAAACATCTTAATAATAAGATCTTCATTGACCAATGATATAATGAAATCAATGATGTTCTTATCCTTTTTAGCAAGATGAAAGAGTTTTTAATAGCAATCCAAGATGACCATTCCATCAGCAGAGAATTCCAAAAGTTTTTAATACTATAAATCTATTTGCTAAATAGTTTTGACCCTCGTAGTGAATTCTCTAGAACCAAAGGACAATAATTAAATTTTAACAAATGGTTCCACAAATTTGAGTAGTTGGGGAAGCTTGGATTGTGTTTAAGAGAGGAGTCTTTCCAACTAAATAGTTGAATTTTTTTACAAAGCTTTCCATAAGCTAATTGCCTCTGGTGAACCTTTGATTCTGAATAATTTAGCATTTGATAATTTATCTTGTAAATTGGTATAATGTCATTTGCCTTTAGTTATCACTAGATGAATTCTATGCCTAAGGAGGACTTTCCATAATACATCACCAAAGAGAATCCTAACTATCCACTTGGAGATGACATTTTACTTGGGTTCAAGGATAAATGATACCCAATTCACCATTATGTTTAGGCTCGTGTACAAAGAGTCCAAGAGATCATAGTCATGCCTTTCTGACCATTCCATTTAGCCTAGAGGAAGCATCTCACCTTTTGAATCAATTTAAGTTAACAATATTTGGATAACATCCAATAAGAGGATTAGTACATGTGAGTGGATAAGAAGATGTTATTGATGATTTTAACATACCCATCCAATGAAAATAACCTCACCTCCTCGTTGTCAATCGTTATATTAAATTTTTGAAGGAACTGATCCCACATCTAACAAAAGTAAATTCCAATACCAAATGGAATGCCCAAATATCTCATGACTTCCTTGTGTCTCAATTGCTTCCACTCTTTAGGAATCCAATTAGATGGTTTTTTAATTCCAATGAGAATGATTTCAAATTTTTGCATTGAGAGCTTGTACCCTAAATCCATGTAATACAAATCTAAGACATCCCAAACATTCTTAACCTTTGAATTTTTATTTTTCAAAAAGAGCGTGTTGTCATCAACAAAGTGAGAATTGATAACAAAGTTATAATGTGAAAAATCAATCCCTTTGATTTTCCCAAGAGAACTAACTTTTTGAACATGTACCCAAGAGTTTTTTTTGCTAAAACATAAAGAAATGGATATAGAGGATAATCATATCAAATGGATACTTGAAGATCAAATGATTCGGTGAGAGATTTGTTAACAAAATTTATAGTCAAGGCATCATCAAAAAGGGGTTTGATATGGTTGATCAATCTCATTCCAAATCCAAACCATTGAATCATTTTGAGGACAAAGGACCATTTTATCCTATCAAAGGCCTTAACAAAAACAAGTTTGATAAGAATGGCATCTTGTCTAGAAAAAGAGGCCCAATCAGTAGTTTCCCTGATTGGGACCAGATTGTCAAGGATGAATCTTCCTTCCATAAGGCTTGTTTATTCAAATCTAACAATGTCTTTAGACAGTGGTTTTATCTTGGAAGCTATAGCCTTGGCTATAATATTATAAGTGGTGTTAAATAGAGTGACAGGTCCAATTAGTGATCAAGTCATTATTATTTCCTCTAGGTACCATCTTGATGAGACAACTATTGATTTCCTTCCCCAATGAACTAGAATGTTCAGCCTCAAATAAAAATGAAATAAATCATTGTGTATGATTGGCAATGAGGCTTGGAAGAATTCCATAGGAAGTCCATATAATCCAAGGCTTTTGTATTTGGCCATTGAAAACATGGCTCTTTTGAGTTCCTCATGAGTGAGGAGGTGATCAAGCCCTTGGTTGACTTCTTGAGACACTTTATAAGGGATGCAATTCTAAATTGATTTAATGAGGTAAGACTAAATAACACCTTTAATTGATGAATCTTGGAACATAGTCTAATATTGTGAGAAAATAATGTGTTTGATACCATTAGTTATGGATTATGATCTATCATATGAGTCATGAAGAGTAATAACGTGTTCTCAAAAGTGTTTATGCTTGAGGAATTGAAATAAGAACTCAAAATTCTTATCTCTTTCTTTGATCTAGTTTAGGCAAGATTTGTTAGAGTGTTCATGTTCACATTAACTAAGTGTTTAGGTTATTTACTAACTAGCTGGCTTTGAGGTGTTTTCACACTCATTTAAGGAGGTAAGCTTATTTTGGGAGTTTGTTTGTTTTTTGGAAGTTATTATTAAGTGAATATATTCTATTCCAACAATATTTGTTTCGTGCAACAATTTATTTTTGCACAAAATAAACTCTCAAGCCTATTTAATAGGCACTCCCTTTGTATTTTATGATGAGACTACACACTTATTATGTGATTATATGAAGAGACTTCACTGTGAGAATCTATTGTACTTGAGTTCTATTATTTATGTGTGTATAATGGTCTTAGTGTTGTGGTAATGATGTGTAGGAGAGATCATGTGGCTTGAGAAGCATTGGATTATATGATATGGTATCAGAGTTGGATTCATGCATCCATTACTCAACCAAAATAAATTTGTCAAATCAAAAAGTATCAAAATCTCCTAAAAGGTGTTGGAGCATTGGTATATGACCTGAATTTGTTTTTAAGATCAATCCATTGGTGTAACACAATATTCTAATCAAAGAGGTATGGATTTGCATTTTTTTTGGTAATATTTTTGATCATTATTGATTGATCTCTAAACGGACTGCATATTAAAATATGATATGCCTACCTGTATTTTCACCTACATAATCAACTATAGACTTCCACAGTAGGACTGTTTGAATGAATTAAATGCACAATACGTTCAAATTTGAATTTTTTGAGAGTCATTTGGAGTTTGGGGGGAAAATCGGTGGTAGGTGAAGTAGTTAGTAGAAGACAAAAAGATTGAGACAAAAACAAAAAGGTAAGCAAGGGATCAAAGAGCAGATAAACACAGTTAAAAAAGGCAAAAAAAGAACAATAGTGAGTAGAATGTGTGCAATAAAATTTTAGTGTAATAATAATCAGGGGAAGAGCAAAGTATAGAGCCTAGAGAAGAAAGTGAAGCGTAAAAGAAAAAGATGGCCGTAGAGAAGAACAACACAAAAACTTGTGAGTTAGTGTGAAGGTAGAAAATGAGGAGAACAATAAAAAGGAATATTTCATGACAATAGTTAGAGTTTGATAGCAACAACATAAAAGGGAGAAAAATAGAGTTGTAGAATAACCAATAGGAGGCAACAAACAAGGTTAATATAAAAACATTTTTTGTAAGAGTTTTTTACATCTACATTTGTAAGTTTTTCAGTTGATGTAATCAATTAATATATGCAAATCAATATTTTATTGTCTATCCTCTGCCTCCTTTGTATTTAGTGTTTTTAGTGAGTTTTTTAATCTTTATTATACTCTTACCCATATGTCCTACATTATATCTTCTACCAACAAATGGTATCAAATCCCTTAGGTTGGAAGCCCACTTAGACATGATAGCACGTAGTTTTGGTTCATGGTAGCAGACCCCTACATGTAATGGAGAGAATTATGATGTGTAGAGCATCAAAATGAAGACCATATTAAACTCTTAAGAGCTATGGGAGTTGGTTGAAGGTGGATATAACGAGGTTACAAACCTAATGACCTTCAATGCGTTAACCCAAGAACAAATGAATGCATTCAAAGAGAATAGGAGAAAGGATGCCAGGCACTCAGGTACATACAAATGACACTAGTTGATTCAATCTTTCCTAGGATAGCGGTAATTGTCCATTCTAAATAAGCATGGGATATTCTTCAAAATGCCTATCAAGGGAGTGACAAGGTGTAGCTTGACAAGTTACAACTCTTAATAAGGGACTTTGAGACCATATAAATGAAGGAGAATGAGTCTATCAATGGCTTCTTCACAAGGACAATGAATATTGTCAATCAAATGAAGACGTGTCATGATACCCTTGAAGGTCATAAGATCATAGAGAAAGTGTTGGGGAAACTTACAATCAGATTTGACCCTATAATGGTTGCAATTGAAGAGTTAAAGGATTTAAGGCAAATGATAATAAATGAGCTAATGGATTCCTTGCAAACCCATGAACAAAGGATGAATAGGTCAACCACCTCCTCCCATGATCAAGCATTCAAGACCAATGTGAATGTAAGAAGATAGGGGAGAGGATCAAACAATAGAGGAAGAGGAAGAACTTGTAGCAGTCAAGAAGGTGGAAGGCATAGCCATTAAGAGTCACATATAAGAGGAAGAGAAAGGAACAACAACACTTCTAGAGGAGGATATACACAAAGGTATGATAAGTCTAACATCCAATGCTATTATTGTAAGAGGTAAATATGGGAAATAAAGAGAAGGTTCCTATCATGGGCAAAGGCATCATATTTATTCACACCAAACAAGGTGACAAAAAACAAATTGAAGATGTTTACTATGTGCCCAAGTTAAAACACGACCATATTAGCATTAGGTAGCTTGTACAAAAGGGGTACAAGGTTATATTTGAGGATGGTGAATTCATAATATTTGATAGGAGTGGATGCAATAGGTAGATTGTAGTAGTTGAGATGACAAGCAATCAAATGTTTCTATTGAGAATGTAAAGTGAGCTCGCAACAATGTTCAAAACTATAGTAGATGAGTCTACTTTTTGACACCTAAGATATGGGCATTTGAGCTTTGGTGGGTTGAACCTCCTTCATAAGAAGCAAATGGTGAGAGGCATACCCCTTATAGAACAACTAAACAAAGTTTATGAAGGATGCATATTGGGGAAGCAACATAAGAGTGCATTTCCCATGGGTAAAGCATGGAGATTCAAAGCTCCTTTAGAGTTGATCCATTTAGACTTGTGTGGTCAAATGAAGACCCCCTACCTATCCAAGAATGTTTGTTTCATGACATTCATAGATGATTTTAGTCAGAAGATATAGGTGTATTTTTTGAGGAACAAATTGGATGCATTTGAAACCTTCAAGTAATTCAAGGCCACAGTGAAGAAACAAAATGGCCACTACATCAAGATTTTGAGGATGGATAGAGGGGGAGAGTTTATCTCTAATTAGTTAATGATTTTTTTCAAGGATCATGACATCAAGAAACAATTTATATCTAGGTATACACTGAAATAAAGTGGTGTGGCCAAGAGGAAGAACATGACCATCTAAGAGATGGCAAGGAGCATGCTAAAGGCAAAGGATTTGCCTAATGCTTTTTAGGCTAAGGCTGTAGCAACAACCGTATACTTGTTGAATATTTGTCTGACAAATAACATTAGGGATGTGATCCCTCAAGAAGCATGGAACAGATAGAAGTTAAGTGTTGAACACCTTAGAGTGTTTGGTTGTTTGGCATATGCTCATGTGCCAAAACAAAAAATAACAAAGTGGGATGACAAAGGTTAGAAGTGCATTTTCATAGGGTGTAGTGACTAATGAAAGGCTCACTAGTTGTATAATCCCATCACAAAAGAACTCATAATTAGTTGGGATGTTCAATTTATTGACCATGACGCTTAGGAGGAGAGACAACAAGAAGAACAAGTGTAAACAAAGGCTTGTGGACCCTTTATTGAAACTAAAACAATAGGTAGTACAACCACCCATGTAACAAGTTGGACCCCTATTTCATAAAGGGCTGATTCATCTAGTGGTAGAAACCATCAAGGAGGTTAAAGAGTTGTTCCTGAGTCAACATCATCCTCCTCCAACTCGAGTCAATGCCTAATAAGGACAAGAAGCTTGAAATAAATCTATGAGCAGTTAAGGTATTATTAAAATGAAGATGAAACTATGAATTATGCTTTATTTTTATCAGTTGGTCCTATCTACTTTGAAGAAAAATCAAGGAAAGTAAGTGGTGTGAGGCAATGGATGAAGAATTGCATGCAATAGAGATAAATCAAACTTGGGAGTTAGTTGACCTACCAAAAGGAAAATAGGTGATAAGAGTCAAGTGGAAATACAAGACAAAAACCACTCCCAAAGGTAAAATAAAGAGGCATAAGGCAAGACTAATGTTGAAGGGATACTAGTAAATCCTTGGATGTGACTACAATGAGACTTTTTCACGTGTAGAAAGGCTATAAATGATAAGGATAATCATAGCCATTGATGCTCAACACAGATAGAAGGTGCATAAAATGGATGTCAAGTCAGCCTTCTTGAATGGAATGCTATAATAAGAGGTTTATGTGGGACATCCACATGGATATGAGAGTCTCAGTCATGATAACGAGGTATATAAGCTGAAAAAGGCATTGTATGGCCTCAGACAAGCCCCAAGAGCATGGTACAACCATATAGACTCTTGTTGAACAATGACTTTAACAAAATTGCTAGTGAGCCCACACTCTAATTCAAAGCAAGCAAAGGTGATATTTTGATTATAGTTTTGTATGTGGATGATCTAATATTCACCAAAAATGCAAATCAATAAGTAGAAGAGTTTAAAACAACCATGAAGGACTTTGAAATGATTGATTTAGGCTTCTTGAAGTGCTTTATTGGGATAAAAGTCAAGAAAATGGATGATGGCATATTCATATGCCATTATAAGTATGCAAAGGATATTTTGGAGAGGTTTAGGATGTTGGATAGCCAATCAATATCTATACCAACTAGGATAAGATTGAAGTTGTGCAAGGATGATTGCAACAACAATGTAGACCCCACACGATACAAGAGTTTAGTGGGAAGCTTAATGTATTTGATAACAACTAGGCCAGACATCATATATGCAATCAACCTCATATCTAGATTTATGGAGATGACAAAGGAGGCACATTGGCAAGTGAGCAAGAGGATATTGAGGTACACGAATGGAATAAGAGATTATGGAGTTTTGTATGTAGTGGCAGGTGAGTTTCAACTAGTGTGTTACACATATAGTGATTGGATCAGTAGTCTTGATGACCAAAAGAACTCTTTGGGGTATGTATTTCATCTTGGGTTAGGAGCAATATATTTGGCTTCAAAGAAGAAACCTATAATTTCACTTTCTACAACTGAAGCAGAGTATATATCAACCCATGTAGTAGCATGCCAAGCAATATGGTTAAGAAAAATACTTTCAGATTTGCATGAGGATCGGCAAGGGGATTCTACAATCTATTATGACAATATATTCTCCATAGCATTGTCAAAGAACCCTATCTTTCATGGTAGGAACAAGCACATTGCAATCATGTATCACTTCATTTGAGAGCTAGATGAGAAACATGTGATAAAGCTTAGTTTTTGCAAATCAGATCAACAACTAGTTGATATTTTCACTAAACCATTGTCAAAAGACATCTTCATGAACTTAAAAGGAATATTAGGGGTCATTAATGCAACAAAATTATGCCTACAAGGTTTTATGTTGGATTTGGACTCTAATAACCCAGCTCTTAACTCCAATAGCCCAGCTCCAAAGTCTACCAGGCCAGTTCCAGACTCCAATAGGTCAATTATAGACTCCAATAGCCCATCTCTAGACTCTAATAGCCCAACTCCAAACTCCAATAGTGCAACTCCAAACTCCAACAGGCCAGCTCTAGACTCCAATAGGCTAGCTACGGACATCAAGAACCTAACTTTGGACTCCTATATCCAAGCTATGAACTTCAATAGGGTAGTTATAGACTTCAACAATCTAGTTATGGACTTTAACAACAAAGTTTTGGACTTAAATAGAAGATATACAAAAGCATATAGATAGGTAAAAATAAATTACAAGGATGTTTTAGTGGTTGAAAGAGGTTCATCATATCATTCTAAGAAGGTCAGGGATAAGGGGGAGTGTTAAAATATGACATCCATGCCCTTGTTTTCACCTACCCAATTAACTATGGACTTTCACGGTAGGACTGTTTGAATGAATTAAATGCACAACATGTTCAAATTTGAATTTTTTGGGAGCCATTTGAAGTTTAGGGGGAAAATCTAATGGCAGGTGAAGTAGTTAGTAGAAGATAAAAATAATGAGATAAAAGCAAAATGGTAAGAAAGGGGGCAAAGAATAGATAAGCACAACAGTATTAGGCATACAAATATTAACAATGAGTAGAGTGTGTGCAACAAATTTTTATTACAATAGTTAGGGGAAGAGGAGAGCATAGAGCCTGGAGAAGAAAGTGAAGGGTAGAAAAAAAAGATAGCACTAGAGAATAACAACATAGTAGCAACCTATGATTTAGAGTGAAGGCAAAAAATAAGTAGGAGAACAATAAATAGGAATGTTTTATGAAAATAGTCAGATTATGATAGTAGCAACATAAAAAGGGAGAAAAATAGAGTTGTAGAATAGCCAATAGGAGGCAAAAAAGAATGTTAATATAGAAACATTTTTGTAAGAGTTTTGTTATAGTTGTAGCTATAAGTTTTTCAGTTGATGTAATCAATGAATATATGCAAATCAATATTTTATTGTCTATCCTCTGCCTCCTCTATATTCAATGTTTTTATCAACTTTTTTAATCTTTATTCTGCTCTTGCCCACCTGAGCCCGCATTCTATCTTCTACCAATTTTGCATTTGCTTGGATCTACAAGCCCTCCAACGATAGATTCCATAAAATCATTCATTATAGAATTGGTTTGATTTGATATATGTTTGACTGTGTTTGAATCTCTACCTACTATGGTCCTCCAAACTATACCTCATCGATGCCAACCATTTCCACTACATGGGCTCCTTCACCATTGTCATTTAACCACTCCTCATCTTTCACACAAAACCAAATTGTAGGTTAACACTTAAATAGTTTATCAACCTTGACACAATCCTCACCATTCAAACTCATTTTCCTTAGCCATGACACTTATGCCAAGCTCCATATATTTAGCCACATCAACCACCTACTCCCTCTGCCACCTAAACGTTCCACCACTCAGCTACTCACACGAATGACAACACCATTGGTCATAAAAAGTGTGAATTTAATATATTTTTTATTTAAAAAGTTTGAAGTTTGAAAACATAAGTATAAAATTTGGTATTTATATCATTAAAATCATGGATGTCTCGATTTGCTATACTTTATTTTTATAAAACCTTCAAAACCAAGAGGTTGGGGGTTCAAACCCCCTCAACCCCAAACAAGTGGTAAAAATATTTACAAAGGGAGGTTAAAAGCTTGATATGTGTAGTCATTTTATAAAGTTGTAGTGTCAAAATTTTTGAAAGTTGGAGGGGAGGGTGTCCTTTTTAATAGGGAAATGTTATTGTTATTTTTTTTATCAAACACTTTTTTTCAAAAGCATTGTAAACTTTTTGTAAAATGAAATTGTAAAGGAGGTCATTTTTTTGTCTCATTTGGGGGTATTTTTTTGTCTAGAGACGTAAAATTGTAAGGGGGGGCAAATTTTATGTCAAACATCTGTATAAAGGATATTTTGTTTTGGGAGGGTCATGTTTAGGATTTTTCTCTCTACCACATTTTCTTCTTCAGGAATGGATTCCCATTTGTTCAAACCTCTAAACACCTCCAACTACAACACATGGTAAATAAAGATGAAGTTGCTTTTGTAGTCAAAAGGGTTGTGGTGAATTATTCAAGTTGGCATTCCAGTTTTTATTTCAAAGGAAGTCTTGGATGGTGTGTATGCAAAAAGAGGCTCTTGATTTAATCATCCTTAATGCTTATGACAACTTGAATTTATACATTACAGGTACCACATCACCAAAGGAAGTTTGGGATAAATTTGTATAATTATATGGGGAGGCAAATGAGTCTTCTAGGCCTTCTAAATCATTTGACTCCCCATTTACTCCTTCTCCTATTCCTCCTTCATTTATTAGTGAGGACTTGATTTTTTAGGATAAGACACCATCTTTTGTTGAAGACACAAAAGAACTTACACTTCCTTTTACTGCTTATACCGATGCACATTTTGATATTGTGATTGTTGCTCCTAATGTGCCTTATGTAAAAGCTTATTTTCTAGGTGAATAGGAAATTAATGAAGTAGACTTTCTATCTATGCTACTTCATTCATTACAAGGGTTCCCTCATCACTCCTTATTACTAGCATGCAACATTAAACTTATATGTTGGGCATTCATGTCCCTATTTCTAGTATATTTGAATCTGGCATGCATCCACTTGATGTGATTTTAGACTGTGACCTACCTTATTCACCTACAGTTAGTACTTGTGAATCTATTGACCCTAATTTATTAGTATCTATGATTGTTATTGTATCTACTGCTTGAGATAATGCACCTTCTACACATCCACTATAAATACATCTATTTGTTTATCTAGTTCCTTTGAGTAACACACTATTGCCTTTAGTTCCCACATTCTCCATTCCATGGGTCACCTTGGTAGAGGTTTTTGTATGAATTCACAAGGCATTTTTACCCCCATTCAACTTGTTAAATGGGATTGTCACAATGACATTTTTTATGATGTAGGTGTTGTATCTTCATTGGGATCATTTGATGATAGAGATCCATCCTTTGATTTCTCCACTCTTTGTGAAGATATTGAGATACATATGAGCTATGTTTCACTTTCACCCAAGTTTGAACACCCTGAGAATACTAGGATTGATCCTATTAGGCATGTTTATTCTACCACACTATTAGATGTTTTCATGCATGCTCTATTCATGCACTTTGCACTGATTGTATCATCTTATTCCATATGTATTCATATGGGATGGTGTTCAGATAAGTTGTGGTAGCTTTATAATCATTCATTAAGAGGGGACTATAGACATGACTCCTCAAATTTTTATCTTTTTAGTCTATAATTCACTCCTCCAGACCTTTACAACTTCCTTAGTGATTGATCTTTGGTTTAGGCAGTTGTAGTGTAACTCTCTTACTTTATTCTTGAGAGGTATATTATATTTGTATTTTCAACACTTTTTTCATGTTGACAGTCTGCTTCAACTTTATGGTGGAGCTTGTTCTCCTTATGAAAAGTAGCTAGTCTGGTGAAGCCCAGTGTCATCTTGTCAGTGTTCGAATTGTGGGATTTAACCACTCATACAAATATTTTGAGTCACTACACCCATTTTAACATTATGAGAGTGGGTACACATATTACTTTAGGTTCCATGTTCCTTGCTATCCCTTGGTGTAACACATATTCTATTTCAAGCAAATGTTTCTGGTTAGTATAAATTTTGTGAGTCGTGGATTCAAAATTGATAATGTTTGTTGTTTGGCATTCCAAACACCTATAAACGCTTTAGTAGTGACTTCAAACCACTTGTTCTCACTAGATATTTTGTGACTTTTGAGTCCTTTGATTACAATTGTCTTTAATGGGATTCATTCCATCGAGTGCACCTACCTTAACATTGTGTATGAGCTTTGAGTCATTCTCCACTTTCACTATGGTTTTACTATTTTTTGGGTACCTTGCGATGACATAATTCATCTTTGGTAACTCTTTTTTATTGGTTCTAAGATCAATGTTTTTTATGAGTGAGCCTCGTATAAAGTACCAGTTCCTATATGAATTAGTGGTTATAGTGACTTGACATCCATGTATTCTAGTAAGATGGATTAGTTACCATGGGGACACTTAGTATTTCACTATGCATTTGTACATAGGTACCCTTTTAGTCCCAGTTTATCGGACCCATTAGTCTCTTTGCTTCCTCTTTTCTAACTCCCTATTATAAATTTAAGGGAGAGTGTTGGAGTGTTCATTATTCACACTATCTAGGTGTTCAAGTTATTTCCTAACTATTTAAGTTTGAGGCGTGTTCACACTCACTTAAGGAGGTAAACTTGTTTGGGAGTTTGTTTATTTGTTGGAAGTTGTTATTAATATTTGAATGTAATGAAACTATTATATTCCAACAATATGTATTTCCTACATCAATATATTTTTGTAAGAAACAAACTCTCAGGCATATTTAATAGGCACTCCCTTTGTATTTTATGATGAGACTACACACATATTATATGAATATATGAGAGGAATTCATCGTGAGAATCTTCTAGTACTTGAATTTTATTATCATGTTTGGATAATGGTCTTAATGTTATGGTAATTGTGTGCAAGAGAGATATTGTAGCTTGAGAAGCAGTGGATTCTCTGATAGGATATTATTTTATCTCTTTTGCCTTTATATAGTTCAAATTCTTTAAGATTTATTTGAATATAAGATATACTTTTTTATAGACTAAATTTTTTACGAATAATCAAAAAGGTATCCCTCTTATCAGAGACTTGTCACCTAAAGGCCTATTTTTTCCTCTTGATGTGTTTAATTATCATTATACCAAATTTTCTTAGAAAGGTAATGTTTTTGTATAACACAAGGCATTACCATTCTATCTAGCTTTGACCATAGTTGGGTTTAGGCTCAGATCCCCAAATGGTAAAAAACCATGAAGACAAATCATATTCTTAGGATTGGAAACATTAAGTTTGAAATTGAGATTGTAAATTGAATGATTATCAATGAATAGGGAATTAGAAAATATGGTTGAGATATGATCAAGAAGGGGGTATAAAGGTTTTGAGTGACTAAAATTCCATAAGGTGAAGTAGTATGGAATAATTTATGATTTAAATAAAATATATCAAGTCATTTGAGCCTTATTTCTAATCCTACCCTATTATTGGACTAGGTAAACCAACAAGTTTGATAAGTAGAGTGCTTACCCACTAAGCGGTCACGAATCCATAGAGTGTTCCATCATAGGATCTATGCATCAAATTTAGATTGATACAAATAATGACTACCTCCCCAAGATTGTTCAATTATTTGTTTCACTATGTTAAAATTACCACCAACCATCTAATCAGTGTGTGGAAGGTGGTCTCCCATCTAATTCTATAGGTTGATTTTTTAGATACTATCATTTGGAGCATAAAGAAAGTAAAATCCAATGAGATTATTTTACAACATAAATGTGGTTTAAACACTTCATTGTAATGGATCATTTCCCTTGTAACTATAGAGTTTTGGATTCAAGGTGTAAGATCTAAAAGTGCACCTCCTAATCCATTTGTATGGGAGGTTTGAAAAAACCATAACTCTTTTGAGATATATTTTGAGGTAAAGGATAGTCTAAATTAATTGATTTGAATCTCCTATAAAAGAAGAATATCAAGAGTTTCATTAATGAACGTTTGTATAAATTTGATTCTTATTTTCTTAAGGGATAAAACCCTCACATTTCAAGATAAAAGTTTGCACTTTATTAGGACAATTCAACACTACCTTTGCCATTCATGAGAGCTAAATTTGTTTTATTCAAGGCAATTGGTTGAATCACTCCTTTATCTAAGCTATAGATGTAGTCAATTGCATATCTTGACCTATTTATTGATAACTAATGAACTTACCCATTTAAAGGTTAAAGATCATTATTATATGAAGGCATAAGGATCTGGTAACATCAATCATCTGGAGCTGAAGAAGATAAATGATAGTCCTGTGGAGAGCTATTTTTTTTGTTTATGAGTAGTGTGCCACCCGTCATTAGCAAAAATGTTTGAATATTTTTATTTATCATGGACCGGTTACATGGAGTTTATTAAATGACATTGATGGTTGACTATGACAACAAATTTAGAGCCATTAAAGGTTGAAAGACCAAGTATTTTTTGTCACATGATTAGGTCTACATCATCGAAAGGAGTTAAAGCTTGATGACTAGGGCTATGGGTGGATGTGTGCTTGTAAGTCCTTGTGTGGCCAAAAAATATCTGATACCATCTAATTTGAATTAATAGTGAATATATATACACACACATACACACACACACACATACATATACATACATACATATATATACACACACATATATATACACACATAGACACACATATATATACATACATACATATATATGTGTATATGTATTCATATGTGTGTGTGTGTGTGTGTGTGTGTGTGCGTGTGTGTGTGTGTGTGTGTATACACAGACACATACATACACACACACACACACACACACACATGTATATATATGTGTGTGTGTGGGGTTTATAACATTATAATTTAATAGAAAAATATTATGTATGTATGTATGTATGTATGTATGTATGTATGTATGTATATATGTATGTAGGTATGTATGTATACATACATACATACATACATGCACGCACGCACACACACACACACACACACACACACACACACACACACACACACACACACACACACACACACACACACACACACACACACACACACACACACACACACACACACGCACATGTATAGATATGTGTGTGTGTGTGTGTGTGGGGTTTATAACATTATAATTTAATAGAAAAATATTTTAGATGGAAATTTATGGCTAGTTAACAATCATGGATTAAAAAAACTTGATGAATGGTGGAAAGTAATTTTTTAGAAATTTTAGAAAAATCATTTTGCATGTGAATTTTTTGGGGCAAAACATGTTATAAACTATTGTATTTGAAAAGTCAATCAAAAAACAAGAATGACTTTTAGGTTATATAAAATTCAAATAATGTTTTTAGACCTGGCAAGGTTGAGATATGTTTTATGTCATTGATCCAAATCTTAAATTATATACACCTTAAATCTAATTTAATAAAAAAAAAATTATATGCCTCGATGGTACATTAATCTCCTATACTTGAGATTGGGGTGGGTCGGTTTTGAGCCACCCTATGAGAGATATGTCATGGGTACCTATCTACCACTTTCATATCATTTATCTTGTCTTCATTTTCCCTCCTTAACATTTCCTTTGAACCCTTTTGATTTGATTTATTTTGTGAGATGTCATTGCCCATGTCAATATTGTATTATTTTTACCCTTAATTTATCTATCTTCCTCAACATGTTCGATGACATTCATGAAAATGAGTCATGTTCTTAGATTTATATCCTTTTTAATAGGATAAATCTCTATCATTTATTAAAATATGATAGAACATAAATTTTCTTGCATTCATAAATCCCCTTATAGTTTATGAAGAGAAATGGGGTAAAGAAACTTCACTAGAAAAATCCAAGTTGTAATAAAGGTATTTTACATTCAATCAAAGGAGTTACACCAAGTCTATAGACTCCCCAATTATCTTCTACTTATGGTTTTATCTATAATCTATATTTACTCCACCTACATCCATCTCTCACAAAGTGTTGAAAGTTAAGGGAGAGATTAATGTGCCAACAAGTTGAGTCGAGGTAAGTAACAATTTGCCCTATCCATTTTATTTTGTGTATGGTCTAATTATGTATGTTTAGCATTCCATAATGCTTATGTTGTAACACATTATTTTTGACATTTAATTTATTTTTATCTTTAATTTATTATGAACCTTTCATATTAGCATGGTGCCTAACCTAAATAATGTAGTTATTATTTATTACCTAGTTATATACTAGTTATAGTAAGGTCCTATACTCTCCTTTCTAAATATAGGTTGCACATGCATTAACCTATCACTAGAACTATTAATTAATATAGTTTATTTAGTACATTACATAATAAATATGTATTACCAATATCTTGAATAACCTTCTATCATTTACTTATATAAATTCTTATTTATATAGAGACCTATTTCTAGGCCCAATACATTCTAGTGAACCCAACATGAATCTTAACCCAATTTTGGTTGGATTATCATCATGAACTTTTTTGCCTTTTAATTTTTTCAATATATATTTTTTTAAATGTGGATTATGGTAAATTAATCTAATCACAAATAGGTAAAATAAAGTGCACAAGAGAGATTTAGAATATAACGGTCTAAAATAGTAAATCAGAACTGCCCTAGTGGTTGAAAATAGTAAAGAAGAATAAATGAAACAATCAAATAAATGATGAGTAAAATAACTATAAAAAGTTATGAAATAATCACAACCAGAAAGAATCTTGGGATTTTGAGAGTGCACTGGTGGTTTATCAGCTCTGTATGAAATTTAGACTGCTCATTATCAAAAGATAGGTTCAGTGCCTACTCTATTACCAATAAATTTAATAAGGGATGATTTAGTTACCAAATAAGTCCTTATATTATTTCAAATCAATATGTTATGTTACATTGAATCTATATTGCAATTTGTTGTAGGTTCTTATTTCTCATGTGTAGGTTAGCCTCTTTATTTTAGAAATTAATGCACTTGCACTTCTCTAAATTTGTGAGTAGAATGCCTAAATTGTTATTTTTTCTTCTTTTGACCTAATTCACCACAACATGCATACAAAATAAAATGGAAATAAGTAGTTGAGTCAAATAAACTCAATATATTTGTAGTGACATATCCCACATAGTATAATCAGATCCCATGTTCTTCTAATATCATGAAAATGGAATCTCATATAAGGGCTCGAAATTCATCTTCCCTAGAAGCAATGATGTAATTACATGAACATTTGCCTAAACCCTCTTTTGGTACAATTGGATGATGTCACAATAGCTTGAAGTAAAGAGTTTCCAAGGGTGGCTCAATGTGTAGGCTCCTTCTCAAGTGTACCAAAATATTTTAAGAAAATAAACTCTCTAACTTATGGAAAAATCTTTCTTTAATTATTACTCGATAAATGACTAGGAATGTTTTGTATATATAGGGATCTCTAGGACATGACATGTGTAATGGCTCACCATAGAAAAGAGTGATATGAAAAAGTAAAGGTGTGGTAAATTAGGCCAAGTTAGGACCCACAAAAACATGTAGGATAAATTTGGTGATACACATATAGCTATCAAATCCATCACTTGGAGAGACATATGTCCAAAAAGGTTGAAAATAACTCAAAAGATGGGGAAATAAGGCTTAAAAGCTAAAATGGTTTAATTTTGAAGACACTTAGAAGGATAAAAGTCTAGAAAGAGTAATGTGGGGTAGGAAGTGTCATATAATTTTCCAAATATACACAAGTTGACCAAGTACGAAAAAATGGTTGAAACATGCTATGGAAAAGGGACTTATGTTGAAATAAGGTGTCTACATAATGTCCTTACTTTAACATGCTTATGAGTGAACGCATGTGTGCATCAAAACATTAAAATAATTAATTTAAGCACATACCTTTACTTACTTAAGGAAGGATGGATGAATCAAATGATGCTCAAGATAGGTTCCATCCACACTAATGTTTTGTATCTTAGAAAGCCAAACATACTTTAAAAAATGACCAATTTAAATAAGTAGTCAATGTCGTATGAATGTGAAAGTGTATAAAATTTGAAAAAGATAAATTTGAAAGGGGAGCATATAAATGATTACACTTGGTGTTAGTTGAACCATGTTATTGTTAAACCAAACTCTATTCTGATTAGAACTTTTCAGACAAGTCCTAGACATAGGTAACACTTCTTAGGGAGTTTTAATAACCTAATCAACTTATTGATCAAGGAAGTAGACAAATGGACAATTCATAGTTATATAAGTTTTCTCAAACAAAAAATCTCAATAATTTTGCTCAATATTATTTTATTAATTCTCAAAATATCTATATTTATGCCCTTTTTTTGAGGTGACAAATTGAAAAGTATGTGTTGCAATCACTTCTCTCAAAAGAAAGAGCTAAGTGCATCAAGTGTTGTTGTTGTTATTATACTATATATATATATATATATATATATATATATATATATAAAGACACACACACACACGAATATATATACATACATAATATATATATATGTATGTATATATATCCGTGTGTGTGTGTATGTAAGTATTTATGTATGTGTGTGTGTAGGTGTGTGTGTGTATGTGTGTGTGTGTGTGTGTGTGTGTGTGTGTGTGTGTCTTTATATATATATATATAGACACACACACACACATCATTGAAAATGTGTGAAAAATTGAAGGAATCAAATGTATGTAACCATCATAAAATATCATCATGTAAATCTTAATAAAAATGATTAGAGGATGCAATATTAGATGAAATGGAGGAAACATCATGCCACACTATATAAATAATAAGAGAGATGGACAACTAATATGTCCATATAAAACCATGTAGGATAGATACCATTATGTAATGCTTTAATAAGAAATGTGCATCCTTATATAGGGATGAAATAGATGGGGGTGAATAATATACCCCCATGAATACTCCATGTGTGTAAGATATGCATCATAAAAATAACTTAAGGGGACATAGAAGGATATGATGCCCCTAATGAAAAATAAAGGTAGGGACAAATGAGCCTAATGTATCAAATTTTCCCCTAATAAATTTGAATAAATAAATGAGTAACAAACACATGTAACATGCCCCAGTAAATGCAAGGTAAATACTGTGGAAACTTAGGCATTATAGACATCTAAATTTGGTAAAAGGCCTTTATTCCTAGTGTCTCATCCCTAGTGTAGCTCTAAGAATCCAAATGAGCCACTAGGTTTTGAAAAAGGGGTACCAAGGGTACTAAGCAAACATATATAAGGCTAAGAGGCTCAGGGATGCTATGGACTACTAGAGATCTATCGAGGCTATCCATTTTTCCAGCTTGCACTAAACTATAGATAGACTTGTGAAACAAGTTAGGGTTAGCATGATTAAGTGCACAAAGAACACAAATATCTCTAATAGGTATAGGCATAATAAAGTAAGTAGCTAAGGGAATAAATCAATTCTTAAAGAATGATAAAGTAAACTACTTGAAAAAAAGAACACTACCAAGCAAGAAATGTGTTTCAGAAGCATAAAATTCTAGTAATTTATAAATGATTTTGGAAAGGAAATGACATTTTCAATAATTAGAGAGAGAGATAGAGAGAGTATGCACTGTTATAAACCTAAGTCAATGTTATTGTTTAAACAAAACTATCTCTAACATGTGATATCTAACTTAGCAAAGGGAATGGCATTTTAAGCAAGCAAACTAAGTTATTTGAACAAAAGTGCATTTACCAAGTAGTAAAATGATTTGGAATCAAGCAAGCCTATGAAACGAAAGACATTTTAAAGAATAAATATGTTTTTAGGTTTAGGAAAATGCATAAACTTTAGAATGTACTCTAAAATATG